>OX451740.1:662495828-662903801 GCA_948472305.1 Vicia faba
TCTCTTGTATAACACATTTTCACTGAGGAAGAAATTGCCTGCGAATCTTCTTAGTGTCTTTCTATCTTTCCTCGACGCACCAATCGGGTATTCCTGAGTCTGAAGAAAATGCTTGATATCATAATACCAAAGTTTTTCATCTACTACCTCTTCTGTTGCAAACACATGAGCGGGCCTATCTAGTCATCGAACTATAATTTGGGGTATATCATTCCAAGCATTCACTTGGTACATGGAAGCCAAAGTTTCTAGAGCATCCGCCATTTGATTTTAATCTCTAGGAATGTGATGGAATTCAACTTTATTGAAAAAGGGTAATAATCTTCTAGCATAATCTTTTTAAGGGATTAAGCCAGGGTGACGAGTGTCCCATTCTCCTTTAATCTGATTTATTACCAAAGCTGAATCACCATAAACATCTAGAATTTTGATTCTGAGATCAATAGCTTCCTTAAGACCCATGATGCAAGCCTCATATTCTGCCATATTATTAGTGCAATCAAACGTTAACCTCGCAGTAAAAGGAATGTGCGATCCATGAGGAGTGACAATCACAACACCGATTCCTTTACCATAAGCATTCACAGCTCCATCAAATATCATACTCCAATGAGATTCAGGGTCAGGGATCTCCTCAGGCAACGATTCATCACAATCTTTCACTTTCAGGAATATCACATCCTCATCGGAGAATTCATATTCTGCAGACTGATGATCTTCCATCGGCTGGTGAGCAAGGTAATCTGCCAACACACTACTTTTAATAGCCTTTTGAGTGTGGTACTCGATATCATATTCAGATAACAACATCTGCCAGCGGGCAATTCTCCCAGTAAGAGCAGGCTTTTCAAAAATATACTTGATTGGATCCTTTTTAGAGATCAACCAAGTGGTATGATTCAACATATACTGCCGCAAACGCTTTGCCGCCCAGGCCAAAGCACAACATGTCTTTTCTAGCGTAGAATACCGTGACTCACAATCAGTGAACTTCTTGCTGAGATGATAAATGGCGAACTCTTTCTTTCCTATTTCATCCTATTGTCCCAGAATACAACCCATGGATTTATCTAACACTGTTAGATACATAATCAATTATCTTCCTTCTACGAGAGGGAGCAATATAGGAGGTTTAAGCAGATACTCTTTAATACTTTCAAATTCCCTTTCACAGTCATCCGTCCATACACAACCTTGATCTTTCTTTAACAACTTAAAGATCGGTTCACACGTGCAGTCATGTGGGAAATAAATATGGAGATATAATTCAAACGCCCGAGGAAACCCCTTACTTGTTTTTCAGTTCTTGGTACTGGCATTTCTTGAATTGCATTGACTTTGTCAGGGTCAACTTCAATTCCTTTCTGGCTAACAATAAAACCCAATAGTTTCCCCGATCTAACTCAAAAGGTGCATTTATTTGGATTCAAGCGGAGACGATATTTCCTCAAATGCTGAAACAACTTCAAAAAATCTTCTACATGCCCTTCTTCAGTATGGTATTTGGCAATCATATCATCAACATATACTTCGATTTCTTTGTGCATCAGATCATGGAATAGGGTTGTCATATCCCTCTGGTACGTTGCCCCAACGTTCTTCAACCCGAAGGGCATCACTCTGTAATAGAATGTTCCCCAGGGTGTGATAAACGTTGTTTTTTCCATGTCATATGGAGCCATTCTTATTTGATTATACTCGGAAAATCCATCCATGAACGAGAATACTTTGAATTTTGCTGTGCTATCCACTAACATGTCAATGTGAGGCAATGGAAAATCATCTTTTGGACTAGCTTTATTGAGATCTCTGTAATCTACGCACATGCGGACTTTTCCATCTTTTTTCAATACTAGGACAATATTGGCAATCCATTGAGGATACACTGATGTCACAAGAAAACCAGCATTAATCTGCTTTAGGACCTCCTCTTTGATCTTTACTGCCATATCCGGGTGGGTTCTTCTCAACTTTTGTTTAACTGGCAGACACTCTGGCTTCAACGGCAAACGATGCTCGACAATATCTGTATCTAAACTGGGCATATCTTGGTAAGACCAAGCAAAACTATCCACATACTCTTTCAACAGCTCAATCAATCTGCTCTTATCATCGGGATGCAACGATGCTCCAATCTTTACTTCCTTCGGATCTTCTTCTGAACCCAAATTAACCACTTCCAAAGGCTCTTTATATGGCTGAATGATATTTTCCTCGTACTCTAGCAACCGTGAGACCTCTTATGAAATCTCATCATAATCTTCTTCTTCAGCCCCAAACACAGGACAATCAAAGTTGGGAGGGGGTGCAGGGTCATTGTATTCAATGGGTTTTTTAATTAATCTGCACATATGATTTATGATTGCTTTTAGAAACTGACACATATAACAAGTGATCATGCAGATTAATTTTCAGTTATTATTTATTTTGAAAGGTTTTTTTATTACCATTTCCCAGGAAAAAGCAGAAAATAAAAGACATAATTTGGAGGCAAAGACAACTTCTTTTAATGATCTTAACAGTTATAGCAAACAGATAAGCCCTACAACATTAATACTTCCACCTTGGGCAGAGTGAAAGCTTTTAAAAAGAAAGAAACAGATTAACAAAACAAATTACTTTGAAACATGTATGCAAGAAGGAACGTCAATGGTGACCCAGTTCTGAACTCGGACTTCATGCGTCACATAATTCGATACTTCCTACTCTGCTTCATCCTCTTCAACAACATTAATTCTAGAACCAATTGGATGGAGGTAGCCTCCGCTGCGGAAAACATCATGATAACTGTTCACAGAAGAATTTGACTTCAAACTTTCTCCTTTCCCATTCTTCGAAGAGAAACCCAAACCAGCTCTGTTTTTGTTCACGGGTGGATCCACAAGTCGTCCCCAGACTGCATTATGACCATTGCACACAACCTACTGCGCGTCCTTCAGGGAAACCACATAATTCTCATTTCTCCTTATGTTGTCAATGGATAGGGCTTGGAACTGGGTTCCAACAGCAGTCTCATCCGCTTCTACAATACTGAAAGAGGATAGATGGGATATCAATAACGCCTGCTCCCCATTTATGATCACTACCTTCCCTTCACGCACAAATTTTAGCTTCTGATGCAGAGTTGAAGTGACAGCCCCTTCTTCGTGTATCCATGGTCGTCCTAGCAAACAACTATATGCAGGAATAATGTCCATGACCTGGAAGGTTATCAAGAACAAATGTGGTCCTATATGGATGGGCAAAACCACTTCACCAATGACAGATTTCCTCGACCCATCAAAAGCCTTCATAATGATGCCACTCGGGCGCATAGGTGTTCCCTGATACTTTAACTTCATGAGGGTACTCCTCGGTATAACATTCAACGTGGATCCTTTATCAATTAGCACATTGGATAGCGAGTCATTCTTGCAGTTCATAGATATGTGGAGGGCCAGGTTGTGATTCCTCCCTTCATCTGGTAACTCATCATCGCAGAAACTCAAGTTGTTACATGACGTAATGTTTCCAATTATGTTGCTGAATTGATCTAACGACATGTCATTCTCCACAAAAGCTTGGTCTAGTACACTTATCAGTGATTCTCTATGAGCGGAGGAATTCATCAATAAAGCTAGGATGGATATCTTTAAAGGAGTCTGCAATAGCTGATCTACAATTTTGTAGTCGCTCATCTTAATTATCTTCAAGATACCATCCACTTCTTTCTCTAATGTAGCTCCACTAGTCTCTCCTGCAGCCTTCTTAGGCTCATCGTTCTCAGTAATTTTCTTTCCAGCAACAACATCTCTTCGAATAACCGGCGCAAACACACGACCACTACGGGTCACCCTGTTATTATCAGCTATATTTCCAACATCTGGCATTGGATGGATGGGAACTTCCACCCCATATTCTAAGATTGTAGTGTTGTATTTGTAAGGCACAGCCTTATCTGATTTATAGGGAACAAGACCTGGAAGACTAATTACCAATGGGGTAATAGCTGGTTTGCTATGGTACTCCACCTCAACATGAGCGGGTGCACCAAAACAAGGTACAATGACTTTTATCCCTTTCTCAACACAATCAGTCATCAACAGATCATTTCCGGAAAACAAATCTTCGCCTGAAGAGAAATACTCATCCGCGAAGGCATACTCTTCCTCTGACTCTTCTTCCATCAAACAAACTTCAACCATATCAATCCCATGATAATCATCTCTCTGGCCTGTGATCTTGATAGTTCCATTGTTTAACAGCAATTGAACACTGTAGCGATAAAAAATGTAGTGGGGTAAATCGGAGATCGAGCTATTAATTAACTCGTCTTACAAAAGCAAGAGTCGCCACCGCGCTTTATTATTTCCAAGGGAAAAGGGAAAAGAGAGAAATAAAACCCTAAAATATGCAAATAATACTTTAAAAGTAATGAAAATACAAGGCGTTTTGAAAAAGAGGTCTAGAGTTCGGGGGTTAGTTATACAATGGGAAGGTATTAGCACCCAATGTATCTATAGTATCCTATAGGAACCTTTTGAAATATCTTTTCATTAAAAGTTTGTTTGATTAAAAATAAATTGTTTGGCCGAAAATGGGTATGGACGAGTTTTCGAAAATACAACGACCTAACGTCGAAGTTTTGACTTAAAAGGTGTGAGTTTTGAAGAAATTGAATATTTGGGAAAATTATCTTAAGTTTTTTAACAAAATAATAAACAGAAGATGAATGAGGGTATTCGCGCTATGTGTTTGATGACATGAAGTCGACAAAAATTAAACAATTCCCTTGGATTTGAGAAGGACGAAAGATATGCGGATTAACAATCGATTAATTAAAATTATAATTAAGCAATTAACTAATGAAATTTAAATCATACTAGCATGCATTTTAACGATTAAATAAATAATCAAAAGTACATGAAGATTATATTACAAAATCATAGAAAAGAATAAAAGAGAAATGTGACGAAAAGAATAAAAGACATGGCCAAAAGAAAAAAAGATAGAAAAGTGACCCAACAAGGACTTGAACTCAGGTCTTATAGATTACTGGTAATATACTTAACCAACTAAACCATGTTGTCATTCATTAATTAATGTGATTCAAATAAAACATAAAGGAAAAATTGGAATTGGAATGGACTAGAAACGGGCCCAATGGGCCATTCGGGTCAAGCAATGTAAGGAACAAAACAAAGAACCCTAGTGTGAAGGGAGGGCACCGTGCAACATGTTGTAAGCATAGGGAATGAACAAAAATAATTATTATTAAAATGTTGTTATGTTGGGAAGAGAGAAAAGGAGGTGAATTTATATTATTATTATTATTACAAAGAAAGCAACAAAAAAAAACAGTAAAGGTATGTTGTAAAAGAAAAAAAAGAAAACATTATCCCAAACAGATCCAAACTTCTTCCTCTCCCATTCTCTCATGCCTACTCTCTTCTCTCTCACACTTAGAACCATCATCTCTCTCTCACACAGAAAAAACCTCTTTCTTCCTCCCTCTCCAAGATCCGACTCCGTCTCTCTCTTTCTCACGCAGAAATACGTCCTTCTTCTTCCTCTCTCTCATGGAACACCTCCTTCCTCTCTCTTACGGAAAACCCTCCTTGTCTCATGGAAGCAAGATCCGTCCTCCTTCTCTCTCTTGAATCACATCTTTCTCCTTTCCTCCAAACAAATTCGCCATTATCGATCGACAGAACTACCTCCAACCACTCCACCATTTCACGCCCCTTTTGCTTTTCTTTCAATTCACCAGTCTGATGCATATTAAGAAAAATATCTGATCCACCAACAAACTCTCCCTTAATGAAAACTTGTGGAAATGTTGGCCAGTGACTGAAGGATTTTACAGCATATGTTTTTTTATTTTGTAACGACAAAACATTTCTTTTGGGTATTGTGTAACAGCGAAATTTTTTTGGTTTTGTGGATATTAGAAAAGCAGAATATTTTTTGGTTTTTGTAACAATAAATGGGTTTTTTTTTATATTTGTAACAACAACAATTTGGATATTTGGAATAGCAAATATTTTTTTGGATTTTTGTAACAAAATATTTTTGGATACTGTAACAAAATATTTTTGGATGTTGTAACAACAAAATATTTTTGGATACTGTAACAGCAAGTATTTTTTTTTTAAATATTGGAACAACAAAATTTTTTTTAAAATATTTGTACCAGCAACATATTTTTTAAATATTGAGATTTGTAACAGCAAAAAGGATAAGCAAGCTTTTTTTGGACAGCAAAGGAGTTTTGGACAGCAAAGATATTTTGGACAGCAAAGATGTTTTGGACAGCAAAGGTATTTTGGACAGCAAAGATGTTTTGGACAGCAAGCTCTAAACAAATTTTTGGGACAACAATCGATAAATTGATATTACGCGACGAAAGAAGTAAGCTTTTTATTACACTTGTTATTGTTACTGATATTACGAATACTAACATGTTTAAATACTAACAATTATGCAGCAACTCAACTTAAATATAGTACAACAATTAAAAGAATGACAAGGCAAAATATTGCATGGCAAAGAAAAAAAATGGTACAGCAAGTGATTCAAGCATGAACATATGCAACAGTAGATAGAGAGGAGAAAAAGAATATACCTATCGGAGCCTCTCCGATGGGGCTTCTAACAAAATGGTAAGCTTCCTTGAATTTGCTATCTTTTCTCCTTGCTGGATTTTTTAGAACAACCCTCTTTTTTTCTGATTTTTTCTTACTTGCTAAATTTTTCTAGAACAACACCAATTTTCTGTTTTTCTTTAACTGCTGAATTTTTCTTCTTTTTTTTTTTGTGTTGACAAAGACTCTTATTTATAGTGGAGTGTGGAGGATTTGAGGGGGAAAAACAGTAGAAATTTAAACTGTTTTGGCCAGCTGTTTCTATGCTTTGTTCTCACAAATTACTTTAGCCATTTTGGTACAAATTGCCGCTACCTTGATGCAGGTTGGAGCAGGTTTTTGGCAGCACTTAGGGCTGTTGTATGTTGCTGTTCTTTTTACTGTTTTGTAGCATTTTACAACATTTCTCTTTGCTGTTTTTTTTTTCCAGGTTATTTGGAGCATTATTTGACCAACAAAAATACAACAAAATGGGCTTGAAGAAAGGTTTCAAACATGGGCTGCACTAGCACTTTGCTGAATTTTTTTATGTTGAAAATAAATTTGTACACACTTGTAGCTTCTTGTAACCTTGTAATAAACTCCAATAAATTGTAACATTGAATAAATATGCATTCTTCAATGTATTTCCACTCTTTGAGAGTTATGAATAATCTTGAATCTTCACATAAACATGAATCTTGATATATCTTGATAAAAATTCAAGATCTTTCATTTAAATTTGGGAAATAATTGAATAATACTTGGATGAATTGTTGAGTGAAGAATAAATAATAATGCAAGTCTTGGACTTTAATCTTGAATTCTTGTAATAGAAATCCAAATAAATCACATGGATTAATCTTATAACCAAATAAAATTCCTCATGTAATTAAATATAATTCCTCACTAACTTCTTGAAATAATACTCCAATGTATTTAAATAACCATGATGTAGATCTTCCAAAATAAATCACAAAAATAATCTTGAATAAATATCTCATGTGATAAATGAATATTCTTGGATGAAAACTCTTGAATAGCTTCTCTTTAATTATCACTTGGATTCAAATAAAGAAAATTCCAAATATTCTGAATATTTCGAATAAATTCTTCTAGAACAGTTTTGAATTTAATTATCCCATTTCGGCGAAATTCAACCCGCGTCATGAGAAAATTTGCAGATGACTTTTGGTCCAAGAAATCGAAAATGACGGTATAACCTATTTTTTCTTGTATTTTAGAACAATGTGAAACACACATGAACCAAAACCGGTAGAATTTTGACTGTTCTTCCTGAAAAATATTCGGAGAAAAATGAAGACCATTTGCTGGACAGAGTGTGGAAATAAACGCACAATTCTCTGAAATTCTTAGATGAACCTGTCTTTTGGAAATTAATGAACGACATCATTTCTGTTCTGAGACTCGAAATCCTGATCGACATACAACGTCTGATGCTCTTCTTTCAGACCTATTTTCTGCACATGAAAACAAAACAGCAAAACACACACTTCGTGTTTGATTAATGGTTAGTCATTCATAAAATGCTCACAACACTCGGTAATTTATACACAGTCAAAGCTCGAAAGTGAAACGTTCGAAACCTACCATATTTTATGACCTTGATGCGTATGAAAAATAATGCAAATGAAGCAGGGATCTTAGGTCAAAAATTGGGGTTTGACAGCTGCCCCTATTTAAGTTTCTTCTATCCGGAGATATGAAGATTAAAATCTTCGTCTCGACGAGATTGAAGGTACTTAAATACATAATACACAATTTTTTCCCTAAGATACCGCCATTATGTTTATGATATGAATGTGGTACTTAAATTCATAGAGAACGATACTGTATGAGACAAGATAATGTTGGAGGAACCAAGCACCAACAACCCACGGGAACATAGATTATAAACTACTGGGGAAATGAGTCATCGAATTCGAATGATAGACTCTTGACGGCGAATAAAAAAATTGAGAGAATACGACCTCTGACCCTAACAAAGAAGACGTCCTGCATAGGCCACAAAATAGATTATTGGCCCAAAATAACGGTGAGTTCACAACTCAAGGTCAAAGATAGACAAAAGATGTATCAATATTTGCTGATAACGAACTACCGACTTCTTAAGGCAAAGATTCACAACAAATTTCTCTGTGAAATTTTTCCAGAGGAATACCAATTAATACTGACATAATAATATGGTTGTAGATACACAAGCTGCTCAAATAATGAAGCCGCCACTTGTTGTCATTCAAAATGATGTCAATAACATACAAGCTGCCCAAATAAAGAAGCCGCCACTTGCTGTATTTCAGAAAAATACCAATAACATACAAGCTGCTCAAATAAAGAAGCCGCCACTTGCTGTATTCCAGAAAAATACCAATAACATACAAGCTGCTCAAATAAAGAAGCCGCCACTTGCTGTATTCCAGAAAAATATCAATAACGCGCAGGTTTCTCATGAAGAGACCGCCGCTTGCCGTTTTTCCAAAAAATAATAACGTACAAGTTGCTCATGAAGAGACCGCCGCTTGCCGTTTTCCAAAAATAATAACGCACAAGTTGCCCATGAAGAGACCGCCGTCTGCCGTTTTCCAAAAATAATAATAACGCACAAGTTGCTCATGAAGAGACCGCCGCTTGCCGTTTTCCAAAAATAATAATAACGCACAAGTTGCTCATGAAGAGACCGCCGCTTGCCGTTTTTTCCAAATAATAATAATAACGCACAAGTTGCTCATGAAGAGACCGCCGCTTGCCGTTTTTCCAAAAATAATAACGTACAAGTTGCTCATGAAGAGACCGCCGCTTGCCGTTTTCCAAAAATAATAACGCACAAGTTGCTCATGAAGAGACCGCCGCCTGCCGTTTTCAAAAAATAATAATAACGCACAAGTTGCTCATGAAGAGACCGCCGCTTGCCGTTTTCCGAAAATAATAATAATGCACAAGTTGCTCATGAAGAGACTGTCGCTTGTCGTTTTCCGAAGAATAAATAACGTACAAGTTGCTCATGAAGAGACCGCCGCTTGTCGTTTTCTGAAGAATATAATAACGCACAAGTTTCTCATGAAGAGACCGCCGCTTGCCGTTTTCCGAAGAATAAATAACGCACAAGTTGCTCATGAAGAGACCGCCGCTTGTCGTTTTCCGAAGAATATATAAGATGAAAGTTGCGATAACACTGCCAGAGAATAAAATCTTCTTCAAAGGGAACCATGAATAGATCCTTCTTGAGGAAATCAAATACTTAAATGTGCAAAATAAATGCACCATTCATCTAAGTTGTTTAGCTTGGAGAAACCCACGAGATAGCCTATGCAAGAGATAGAAACTCCCTCCAGGAATAAACCAGAGAGAAGACAGTCAATCAAGACTCCACCCAACGAGAAAATAACTTAATTGGGGATTCATCCTATCAAGAAATGGACAAGGAAGGCTAAATAAAAAATTCATCCACGAGGGTTATCTCAAACTGGGGAATTAGAAAGGAAGCACATTTTCTGCCTAAGTTAACATTCTACTTGGAAAGAGCAGGTACGCTGTCTGAATAAACAAAGTATACGACCCAAAATCAACGAAAAATGTGAATATGCATGCGTGATATAAGTGTAAATGAGTAAATGAATGTTATGCTGACAAAACAGGCAGACGGAATATCTTGAAGATGATGAGATATCACGAAATAATAAATACTCGGCCAATCTTAAAAAGACAGAAAATAACTGGAACTGGAACCAAAAAGCAACGTCAGAGCGTATCACGCTACAAGGCTCAAATCTTCTGGGAGAAAAGTATTCAAATCCAATCTTCTAATCACCAATAGATCACTGACATGATACAAAGCATACCACACTTCAGAAATTGCTCAAATAAAGATAACTGAAACAAAGCTTAACCGGAATGCTGGGGAGTCACCAAGCTTAGTACCACTAGAAACACAAGTTTACACAACCAACACCTCATGACGATTTTGAAATAAACATGTTCATCATGCAAGGATAAATTACTGTATTATTTTGCATTTCATGGCTTGACCATCTTCGGAACAACTGTTAATATCCCTTTCAGTATTCAACGACATATTTTAAAAATAGGAATGCGTTAAATAACTTTGTTCCAAATATTGCCGTAAAAGCTGAAATTTTGCCCATAAAAAGGTAAATGCTCAAATTTCATTAATAAGATGGTAGTTCGCTAACAATGCGACTCCAACGGTTTACAAAATTTTTGGGAAATAGTACATGAAAGAAAAAGGGTTACACAAAAACAATGATCATTATTCTCCCTAACAACTTCGAATTTCGAAATATGCTCAAATGCCAAGACTGGTCTGACCAAAAGCCTTCCTAAGCCGCCCCTTTGGGTTTTCAACTTAGCAAACCATCAACTCAAACCTAGGCGAAATACTTCTTGACTGCATCGGCATTCACGGAGCGCGGGAGTTCTTCACCATCCATATTTCTGAGAATCAAGGCACCTCCAGAGAAAACCTTCTTAACGACATACGGTCCTTCATAATTCGGAGCCCACTTGCCCCTAGAATCAGGTTGGAAAGATAATATCTTCTTGAGCACGAGGTCACCTTCTCTAAACTCGCATGGTCGAACCTTCTTATCAAAAGCCTTCTTCATCCTCTGCTGATATAGTTGACCGTAACACAACGCTGTCAATCTCTTTTCTTCAATTAAATTCAACTGATCATATCTACTTTGACACCATTCAGCCTCGTAAAGTTTAGCTTCCATCAAAACTCTCACAGACGGAATCTCAACCTCCACGGGGAGTACTGCTTCCATGCCATAAACTAGGGAATATGGGGTTGCGCCTGTTTAAGTTCGAACTGAAGTACGGTATCCGTGTAAAGCAAACGGAAGCATTTCATGCCAATTTTTATAAGTTGCCACCATCTTCTGGACAATATTTTTGATGTTAGCAGCTTCAACAACCCCATTCATCTTCAGACTGTAAGGAGAAGAATTATGATGTTCGATCTTGAACTCTTCACAAAGCTCTTTCATCATCTTGTTATTCAAATTCGAGCCATTATCAGTGATGATCTTGCTCGGCATGCCATATCGACAAATGATCTGATTCTTGATAAATATGACTACTACATGTCTGGTTACATTAGCATAAGATATTGCTTCCACCCATTTAGTAAAATAATCGATCGCTACCAAGATGAAACGATTACCATTTGAAGCTTTAGGTTCAATCATTCCAATCATATCAATGCCCCACATAGAGAAAGGCCAAGGTGAAGAGATCACATTGAGGAGGGTCGGTGGCACATGTATCTTGTCTGCATGAATTTGGCATTTATGACATTTCTTCACATATTTGCAACAATCTGATTCCATCGTCATCCAATAGTAACCAGCTCTCAACATCTTTTTAGCCATTGCATGTCCGTTGGCATGAGTGCCAAAGGATCCTTCATGTACTTCTTGCATCAGCAAGTCTGCTTCATGTTTGTCTACGCATCAGAGTAGGACCATGTCGTAATTCATCTTATATAACACTTCTTCATTGAGGAAGAAACTGCTTTCTAATCTCCTTAACGTCTTCCTATCTTTATTGGATGCCCCAGGTGGGTACTCTTGAGTTTGAAGAACACGTTTAATGTCATAGAACCAAGGTTTATCATCGGTGACCTCTTCTACTGAGAACACATGAGCAGGTCTGTCGAGGCGCATAACTCTGATTGTAGGAACATCGTTCCAACCATTCACTTGAAACATTAAAGACAAAGTAGCCAAAGCATCAGCCATTTGGTTTTCATCTATAAGGATATGATGTAATTCCACTTTGTTGAATAAAGTTAACAATCTTCTAGCATAATCTCTGTAAGGGATCAAACCAGGATGACGAGTCTCCCATTCTCCTTTGATTTGATTAATTACCAAAGTCGAGTCTCCATAAATATCAAGAATCATAATCCTTAGATCCACTACTTCTTCGAGACCCATAATACATGCCTCATATTCAGCCATGTTGTTCGTGCAGTCAAACTTCAATCTCGCCGTGAACGGGATATGAGTACCTCAGGGAGTGACGATGATTGCCCCAATTCCATTTCCATAAGAATTCACAGCTCCATCAAATATCAAACCCCAACGGGATTCGGGATCAGGTCCTTCTTCGGGTAACGGCTCTTCACAATCTTTAGCTTTCAAGTACATAACATCTTCATCTGGGAAGTCAAACTTGATGGATTGATAATCGTCAATTGGTTGGTGAGCCAAATTATTGGCCAAAATACTCCCTTTGATTGCTTTCTGAGTGTGATACTCAATGTCATATTCAGATAACAACATCTGCCAATGGGCTATTCTTCCAGATAAGGCGGGCTTCTCAAAGATATACTTGATCGGATCCATTTTGGAGATCAACCAAGTGGTGTGGTTAATCATATACTGGCGCAGATGGCGAGTAGCCCAAGCTAAAGCACAACAGGTCTTCTCAAGCATTGAGTATCGAGACTCACAGTCTGTGAATTTCTTACTCAGATAATATATGGCATGTTCCTTTCTTCCAGTCTCATCTTGTTGACCAAGCACACATCCCATGGAATCTTCCAATATAGTCAGGTACATAATCAAAGGTCTTCCTTCCACCAGAGGAATCAATATAGGAGGTTCAAGTAAATATTCTTTGATGCTATCAAAAGCTCTCTGACAATCTTTTGTCCACAAACATCCTTGGTTCTTTCGGAGAAGCTTGAAAATCGGCCCACAGGTAGCAGTCATATGAGATATAAATCTAGAAATATAGTTCAGTCTCCCAAAGAATCCTCTTACTTTTTTTTCTGTCTTGGGTGCGGGCATTTCCCGAATAGCTTTGACTTTATCAGGATATACCTCAATACCTTTCTGACTGACAATGAAACCCAGAATTCTTCCAGAACGAACACCAAAAGTGCACTTGTTGGGATTCAGACGGAGTTTATACTTTCTCAAACGCTGGAATAATTTCAATAAATGTTCCAAATGATCTTCTTCAGTTTGTGATTTGGCAATCATGTCATCTACATACACTTCTATCTATTTATGCATCATATCATGGAACAAAGCAGTCATAGCCCTTTGGTACGTTGCACCAGCATTCTATAAACCGAACGGCATTACCCGATAACAAAATGTTCCCCAAGGTGTAATGAAGGCTGTCTTCTCCATATCTTCTGGTGCCATCTTGATTTGATTATAACCAGAGAAACCATCCATGAAAGAAAAGACTTTAAACTTTGCGGTACTGTCGATCAATACGTCAATGTGTGGTAATGGAAAATCATCCTTTGGGCCAGCTCTATTTAGATCTCTATAGTCTACACACATCCGAACTTTGCCATCTTTCTTAGCAACAGGCACTATATTGGCTAACCATTGAGGATAGACCGATGTAACAAGGAAACCTGCATTAATTTGCTTTTGAACTTCTTCTTTATTCTTGTCAGCCATATCGGGACGAGTCCTTCTCAACTTCTGCTTAATCGGCGGACATTCAGGTCTCAACGGCAAACGATGCTCCACAATATTGTTATCCAAACCTGGCATGTCTTGGTAGGACCAAGCAAACAAATCAACATACTCTCTGAGAAGCTCCAACATTTTCTCTTTGACCTCTGGGATAAGCAAAACTCCGACCTTGACTTCCTTTTTATCTTCTTCATTACCTAAATTGATCATCTCTATAGGCTCTTCAAACGGCTGAATAGTCTTTTCATCGTGCTCAAGTAAACGGGAAATTTCATCAGGAATCTCTTCATTATCTTCTTCCTCGGCTCTGAACACAGGGAATTCAAAGTTGGGAGGGGGCATAGGATCATTGTTTTCAATGGATAAGTCATGGATTAATCTGCACATGTGATTATGCTTTATTTTAGAAAACGATTAATATGAATGTTGTATAGATAAAACAAAAGATTATTATATTTTCCTATTACTACCAATTAATTTTCATTACTATTTCCCAGAAAAAGTGAAAAATAAAACAGCAGTGCACAAAATAACATTTTTAGTCATGATTGGCAATACTTGAAACAAAGAGCCCAAACATCTTCTTTTTGCCTTGGGCAGAGCAAAAGGATTTATTTTCAACATAGCCCGACACAAATACTTTTTCTCCTTGGGCAGAGCGAAAGTTTTTTTTCAAAGATAAAACAAAACATTACTCAGAAATGTGCATCACAACAGGAATATCAACAGCAATCCAGTTCTGGAAAACCACTCCATGCGTTACAAAGTCGGGTAAATCCTCTTCATAATCGTCTCCTATTATAGCATCAACTTCGGGAGGAGTCGGATGGATAAAACCTGCGCTTCAGAAAACTTCTTGTATCGGACGGGTAACTGTATCCTGCTTAACTCTTATAGACACGGGATGAAAACCAAGACCTTCTCCAGACTTGTTCTCAGGCAAAGTCAACACCTGGCCCCAACCTTCAGCCGAACCACTCTCAACCACTCGTCGCGCATCCTCAAAAGAAGAAATATATGTCCCTTGCTTCTTCACTTCATTATTAGCAACAGATAGAGCTTGGAATTGGGTTCCAACATCCTCATCAGCATCAATAAAAGAGAAAGATGACAAGTGGCTTACCACCATAGCATGCTCTCCACCAATCATTACCAGCTTTCCATTCCTTACAAACTTCAATCTCTGATGGAGCGTGGAAGTGACTGCCCCTGCATCATGGATCCATGGGCGACCCAATAGGCAACTGTAGGCGGCACGGATATCCATTACTTGAAAAGTGATCTGAAAATTATGAGGACCAATTATTATAGGAAGATCCACTTCACCAATGACAGTCTTCCTAGAACCATCAAACGCTTTTACAATTACCCCACTAGATCTCATGGGAGCACCTTGATATGAAAGTCGATATTATGTAGTTTTGGGCATTACATTTAACGACGAACCTGTATCCACGAGCACACTTGATAAAGTATCATTTCCACAACTTATTGAGATATGCAAATCCATACTATGGTTCCTTCCCTCCTCCGGAAGCTCTTCATCACTGAAACCAAGATTGTTACACGAAGTAATATTTCCCACAATTCCATCAAATTGGTCAACCGTCACATCATGATCTACGAATGCCTGGTCCAAGACCTTCATCAAAGCTTCTCTATGGGCACTAGAATCTCTCAGTAAAGCAAGCAAAGAAATCTTGGAAGGAGTTTGCAATAGTTGGTCCACAATCTTATATTCACTTCTCTTGATGAGCTTCAGAATCTCATCATCATCGGGGTGTGGGATATGTTCATTGGATCGGCCTACCTCAACCCTGGGTTCAACATTTCTCGCTGGAATTTCTGCCGGTATGGGCCTCCTGACTTGGACTTCTGGTCTCTTCAAAGGTACTTCTGCAAAGATACGCCCGCTTCTCGTAACTCTGCTCACATCAGCGATGTTAACAAAAGATGGCATTATCGGTATATGGGCTTCTAACCCATTCTCGATCATTGTGGCGTTATACTTGTAGGGTATAGCTTGGTCTGAGTTGTAAGGCACATGACCAGGTGGATAAATGATCAAAGGAGCAACAGGTGCAGTCTGACTGTCATAAACGATCTCTACTGGTTCAGGCAAGTTGAATTGAGGTATTATAACATTCACTTCATCCACCGGGTCTCTGCCATATGTAATAGTGATAACCCTTTGGTCTAACAATTTTTGAATATCCTCCTTCACAATAGGGCAATCGACTTCTCTTGAACAAAATTCACAAACATCATAATCATGATGATGCCTAAAAAAAGCAAGTCTTCTTAAGCTCTGATGTAACTTGATCAACGAATCTCTTATGTGTTCAACTTGAAAAACTCGAAATTTTCCTGGACAACCTTCCACCATATTCATTGATGCTCCCCTATGTCGAGGCAAAGGATTATCTCTAACATTCGGGTTAACATCCTTGAAAGACAAAATACCGTTCTTAATCAACCTCTGCACATCCGCCTTTAGAGCAAAGTAATTTTCAATGTTGTGCCCCGGTGACCCTTGATGATACTCACATAACTGGTCCGCCTTGTACCACGGAGAAGTACTATTTGGTGTGACAGGAGGAGGCTTCGTCGTTATGAGGTTCTTTCTGATCAGAGCGGGGAACAACTCAGTGTAAGTCATAGGAATGGCATCAAATTGCGGTTTCCTTGGTGAACGATTCTGGTTATTAAATTGATAAGCCTGTTGTCGAGGCTGTTGTTGAAATGGTCGTTGCTGAGTTGGTGGGGTTTGATGAATTGGGGTCACCATTGTTGGGCAGACAGCCGGAGTGACTTCCGCAACATGTGAATAGCCTCTCCTTAGTCTCCCAGGGAAAATTACACTGACATCTTGTTCTTTCCTTTTAGGGAAAACACTTCCAAACTTCTTGATACTGCTAGATGGACTTCCTTCCTTAACCAAACATCCCTCACGAATCACTTCTTCCAACCGCATGCCCATACTTACCATCTCGGTGAAGTCACTGGGTGCGCTGGCAATCATTCTTTCATAATAAAAGGAACCTAAAGTCTTCAGGAATATCTTTGTCATTTCCTTCTCTTCAAGAGGGGGATAAATCTGAGCAGCAATCTCGCGCCACCTCTGGGTGTATTCTTTAAAGGACTCTCTGTCTTTCTGGGACATCGCTCGGAGTTGATCTCTGTTCGGCGCCATTTCGACGTTCTACTTATACTGGCGAACAAAAGCTTCACTAAGATCGTTGAAATTACGGATCCGGGTGCTGTCCAAACCCATGTACCATTTTAGAGCGGCACCAGTCAAACTGTCTTGGAAGTAGTGAATTAACAAATTATGATCATCAGAATATGTAGACATCTTTCTTACATACATAGTTAAATGACTCCGTGGACACGAATCACCTTTATACCTTTCAAAGTCCGGCACTTTGAATTTGGCTGGAATTTTTACATTTGGAACTAAACACAGGTCATGAGCATTCTTTCCAAACAAATCTTTTCCTTTCAGCGCTCTGATCTCCCTCTGCATCTCTTGAAACTGGTCCTGAAATTCCTCCATTCTATCGAAAAGACCCAGACTTTCAGCAGGCTCAGCATGATAAGTAGGCTCATTCAGGTATGGCATAAAATGAACCACATGAACGGCAGTTGTCATCACCAGTTGAGGGAAAGGTGCCACAGACGGAATTACAGGCGGCATAGTAGTTGTCTCTGGTTGAGGAAAGGACACAGTAGGTTGAACCAAAGGTTGTACGGCAGGCTGATACCCTTCTGGCATGAAGTTATAAGGCATTCCCCACGGAAAACCTTTCGGCATCTAATGTTGAAGTGGAGAGTTGACTTGAGTCACAGATGTTGGAACGGTGACAATCTCATAAACCACAGTAGTTGAAGTCTGAATCTCAGCAGCTGCAGTCGATGGCTGATTCTGAGCAGCCATCAAACTTTCCACTAGCGCAGTTAACTTTTCCATTCCGACACGAAGTGTAGCAACCTCCTTGCGAAGCTCGTGGTTTTCCTGTTCCAGATCTTCCATCTTCCTCTAACGATTGGCTCGGGTATCGTACCGATGAGACAGCTTGACAATCTATCGGAGTGGAAAAAGAAACAAGGATAAGACTCTAGAATCATGTGAAGTGGAATGTTGGATGATGCATGATATGCGATGCAAATGATCATTCATTTTGATAGTTTTTTCAAGGAACTTCAATAATTTTGCACACATCAATGGTAAAGGAATTTGGAACAACAAAAACTCATTTCATTAATCAAAAGCGGTAAATTACAACTTACAACTTTGGAACAACAAAACAAATAAATTACAACTTTGGAACAACAAAACAAATAAATTACAACTTTGGGACAACAACCCAATAATAAAAAGCAATAAATTACAACTTTGGGACAACAACCCAATAAAAAGTAGTAAATTACAACTTTGGAACATGAAGCCCTTTTACAGAGTTTTACATAAATAAAAATAATAAAAACTAAGAACTAAGGGTCACTTAGAATCAACTTCGAGTGTTTCTCCTTCCAAACTCCATAGTAATAGTACCTGAGATGTCTGCAAAAATCATTCTTAAGTTCCTTGAAAAACAAGTTTTTTACAAAAAATGTTGATGGATGCATGGATGAATGATAATGCAACAGCACACAAGTTCACAAATATGGGGTTCAAAGGTTCAACACTTCGAGCATGGAGTCAAAGGTAAAGCCCACCCCAGGGTATGTACTAACGGTTTAATCACACCTGCAAGACAAGGTTCTAAGAGTTCCCAGAGTCTACATTCCTCCTTCGGATATTACCAACGTCTTTATTACTCAATAAATAGCAATATTCTCAAGAGAAACTCGTCTGAGCGTAGCATCGCGTAACAACTACTTCCGGATTACTCCATTATAGTCTCCGCGCTACACCTAAAAGGCCAAGATGGGTTAGGGTTCTACAGTTCTCAGCTTCTCTGGCTCCCAGGTCGAAAATAATAATGTCTTCCCGATTACTCGGTAAACAAATACTACGTTCAAAAGGGCCTTCCACTGAGTGGGGATTTCATGCCTACTTCTTCGGGATTACTCCCTCAAAGTTAACATGACTATACCGCCCATCTTATTATTAAGTGTAACTTAATCCGGGTATAGGATTCGTCCTTTGCAAAAATCCCAAACAACCCCAATATAAACATAATCAAACAAATCAAATAATAATAAAACAGATAAAACAAACTAGGCTTAACCCACTTAGGGATGGACCAGCAAGAGGTCAATCTATCCCCAGCAGAGTCGCCATTTTTGTAGCGATAAAAAATGTAGCGGGGTAAATCAGAGATCGAGCTATTAATTAACTCGTTCACAAAAGCAAGAGTCGCCACCGCGCTTTATTATTTCCAAGGGAAAAGGGAAAAGAGCGAAATAAAACCCTAAAATATGCAATGTAAAATAATACTTTAAAAGTAATGAAAATACAAGGCATTTTGAAAAAGAGGTCTAGAGTTCAGGGGTTGGTTATACAATGGGAAGGTATTATCACCCAATGTATCTATAGTATCCTATAGGAACCTTTTGAAATATCTGTTTATTAAAAGTTTGTTTGATTAAAAATAAATTGTTTGGCCGAAAATGGGTATGGACGAGTTTTCGAAAATACAACGACCTAACGTCGAAGTTTTGACTTAAAAGGTGTGAGTTTTGAAAAAATTGAATATTTGGGAAAATTATCTTCAGTTTTTTAACAAAATAATAAACGGAAGATGAATGAGGGTATTCGCGCTATGTGTTTGATGACATGAAGTCGACAAAAATTAAACAATTCCCTTGGATTTGAGACGGACGAAAGATATGCGGATTAACAATCGATTAATTAAAATTATAATTAAGCAATTAACTAATGAAATTTAAATCATACTAGCATGCATTTTAACGATTAAATAAATAATCAAAAGTACATGAAGATTATATTATGAAATCATAGATTTTAAACACATAACAAAAATTAAATCATGAAACATGTATTTTGAATAATTAAATAAACAACACAAAAATAAAAATAAATACTAATAGTATGTTGACGAAATTAAATAAGGATGAATTTTAGTTAAACATTTTTATGTGTTTTTATAATACTTAACCAACTGAACCATGTTGTCATTCACTAATTAATGTGATTCAAATATAACATAAAGGAAAAATTGGAATTGGAATGGACTAGAAACGGGCCCAATGGGCCATCCGGGTCAAGCAATGTAAGGAACAAAACAAAGAACCCTAGTGTGAAGGGAGGGCGCCGCGCAGCATGTTGTAAGCATAGGGAATGAACAAAAATAATTATTATTAAAATGTTGTTACATTGGGAAGAGAGAAAAGGAGGTGAATTTATATTATTATTATTATTATAAAGAAAGCAAAAAAAAAAAAACAGTAAAGGTATGTTGTAAAAGAAAAAAAAGAAAACATTATCCCAAACAGATCCAAACTTCTTCCTCTCCCATTCTCTCACGCCTACTCTCTTCTCTCTCACGCTTAGAACCATCATCTCTCTCTCTCACATAAAAAACCTCTTTCTTCCTCCATCTCCAAGATCCGACTCTGTCTCTCTCTTTCTCACACGGAAATACGTCCTTCTTCTTCCTCTCTCTCATGGAACACCTCTTTCCTCTCTCTTACGGAAAACCCTCCTTGTCTCATGGAAGCAAGATTCGTCCTCCTTCTCTCTCTTGAATCACATCTTTCTCCTTTCCTCCAAACAGATCCGCCATTACCGATCGACAGAACTACCTCCAACCACTCCACTATTTCACGCCCCTTTTGCTTTTCTTTCAATTCACCAGTCTGATGCATATTAAGAAAAATATCCGATCCACCAACAAATTCTCCCGTAATGAAAACTTGTGGAAATGTTGGCCAGTGACTGAAGGATTTTACAACATATGTTTTTTTATTTTGTAACGACAAAACATTTCTTTTGGGTATTGTGTAACAGCGGGAAAAATTTGGTTTTGTGGATATTAGAAAAGCAGAATATTTTTTGGTTTTTGTAACAATAAATGGGTTTTTTTATATATTTGTAACAGCAACATTTTGGATACTGTAACATCAAGTATATTTTTTTTTAAATATTGGAACAGCAATTTTTTTTTAAAAAATATTTGTACCAGCAACATATTTTTTAAATATTGAGATTTGTAACAGCAAAAAGGATAACCAAGCTTTTTTTGGACAGCAAAGGTGTTTTGCACAGCAAAGATATTTTGGACAGCAAAGATGTTTTGGACAGTAAAGATATTTTGGACAGCAAAGATGTTTTGGACAGCAAAGGTATTTTGGACAGCAAAGATGTTTTGGACAGCAAGCTCTAAACAAATTTTTGGGACAGCAGGCGATAAATTGATATTACGCGACGGAAGAAGTAAGCTTTTTTATTACACTTGTTATTATTACTGATATTACGAATACTAACATGTTTAAATACTAACAATTATGCAGCAACTCAACTTAAATATAGTACAACAATGAAAAGAATGACAAGGCAAAATATTGCATGGCAAAGAAAAAAAATGGTACAGCAAGTGATTCAAGCATGAACATATGCAACAGTAGATAGAGAGGAGAAAAAGAACATACCTATCGGAGCCTCTCCGATGGGGCTTCTAACAAAATGGTAAGCTTCCTTGAATTTGCTATCTTTTCTCCTTGCTGGATTTTTTAGAACAACCCTCTATTTTTTCTGATTTTTTCTTACTTGCTGAATTTTTCTAGAACAACACCAATTTTCTGTTTTTCTTTAACTGCTGAATTTTTCTTCCTTTTTTTGTGTTGACAAAGATCTTATTTATAGTGGAGTGTGGAGGATTTGAGGGGGAAAAACCGTAGAAATTTAAACTGTTTTGACAAGCTGTTTCTATGCTTTGTTCTCACAAATTACTTTAGCCATTTTGGTACAAATTGCTGCTACCTTGATGCAGGTTGGAGCAGGTTTTTGGCAGCACTTAGAGCTGCTGTATGTTGCTATTCTTTTTACTGTTTTGTAGCATTTTACAACATTTCTCTTTGCTGTTTTTTTTCCAGGTTATTTGGAGCATTATTTGACCAACACAAATACAACAAAATAGGCTTGAAGAAAGGTTGCAAACATGGGCTGCACTAGCACTTTGCTGAATTTTTTTATGTTGAAAATAAATTTGTACACACTTGTAGCTTCTTGTAACCTTGTAATAAACTCCAATAAATTGTAACATTGAATAAATATGCATTCTTCAATGTATTTCCACTCTTTGAGAGTTATGAATAATCTTGAATCTTCACATAAACATGAATCTTGATATATCTTGATAAAAATTCCAGATCTTTCATTTAAATTTGGGAAATAATTGAATAATACTTGGATGAATTGTTGAGTGAAGAATAAATAATAATGCAAGTCTTGGACTTTAATCTTGCATTCTTGTAATAGAAATCCAAATAAATCACATGGATTAATCTTATAACCAAATAAAATTCCTCATGTAATTAAATAGAATTCCTCACTAACTTCTTGAAATAATACTTCAATGTATTTAAATAACCATGATGTAGATCTTCCAAAATAAATCACAAAAATAATCTTGAATAAATATCTCATGTGATAAATGAATATTCTTGGATGAAAACTCTTGAATAGCTTCTCTTTAATTATCACTTGGATTCAAATAAAGAAAATTCCAAATATTCTGAATATTCCGAATAAATTCTTCTAGAACAGTTTTGAATTTAATTATCCCATTTCGAAGAAATTCAACCCGCGTCATGAGAAAATTTGCAGATGACTTTTGGTCCAAGAAATCGAAAATGACGGTATAACCTATTTTTTCTTGTATTTTAGAACAATGTGAAACACACATGAACCAAAACCGGTAGAATTTTGACTGTTCTTCTTGAAAAATATTCGGAGAAAAATGAAGACCATTTGTTGGAC
This sequence comes from Vicia faba, assembly GCA_948472305.1. Lineage (NCBI taxonomy): Eukaryota > Viridiplantae > Streptophyta > Magnoliopsida > Fabales > Fabaceae > Vicia > Vicia faba. Next base: position 662,518,865 of record OX451740.1, read on the forward strand.
AGAGTGTGGAAATAAACGCACAATTCTCTGAAATTCTTTGATGAACCAGTCTTTTGGAAATTAATGAACGACAACATTTCTGTTCTGAGACTCGAAATCCTGATCGACGTACAACATCTGATGCTCTTCTTTCAGACCTATTTTCTGCACATGAAAACAAAACAGCAAAACACACACTTCGTGCTTGATTAGTGGTTAGTCATTCATAAAATGCTCACAACACTCGGTAATTTCTACACAGTCAAAGCTCGAAAGAGAAACATTCGAAACCTATTGTATTCTATGACCTTGATGCGTATGAAAAATAATGCAAATGAAGCATGTAACACCCCAGTTTTAATTATTTGATTTATTTTAATGGGAAAATTATTTTATTGGAGTTAATAAAATAAAAGAATTATTGATATTTGGATAATTGAAGGAAAACTAGAGAAATAAGGAAATATTGGGTTTTTAAGCTTTTGGGCTTGGATGTCGTTAGTAAAGAGTGGGGGTGCAAAAGAAATAAGGATATATATTTTGGGACTTAAGTTATTTCTCATTTTTCACGATAACACAGAAGTTGGAGATATTTGGGATTGGAGCTCTGAAGAAAGAAGAACAATCGCTCAAGAGTTCAAAGCTGCAATTTGATAAGGTAAGGGGGGCTACTACTCAATTTATATTTGCTTATGGGTTTAGATGCGATTGGTTGGGTAATCGTAGGATAATCCCATTTTCTCTGATGTTCTTAGTGATCGATAACTCTAGGGTCGAATTTCGTTAGAAAAGATTAGGTTCCCTAAAGGTTGTGAATCGATTAAGAAATTAATCCCTATTGTTGATATAGATCGAAATTGTATGATCGGGAGTTCCCTTAAGTGTTCTAAGGATAACCTTGATGTTATCAGATTTCCCCAAAAGGACGAATAATCACTTTTAAGGTTACCTTGGTAATTGTTGGTAATTATAAAATTAAGTTTTTGGATTGAATGATTTGAAAAAGGAATTCTGTTTTCCAACGATTTTAGAAAACTATAACCTTGAAGGATTTGAGTTATTCATTTTGTGGGAAATTGATGAGCATAAGTCAGAGGCTTAGGAAATTGATGTTTTGGAAACTTGATGTGTATTTGGATGTTTTTGTACTGCATTGCACTGCTGTAGAAATGTATTTTCGGGCAAATATGTTGGCATATGATCTGCTGCAGGTGCAGGAAAATTCTGCACGCGCTCATCAACACGGGCCGTGTTGAACAACACGGGCACCCGTGTTGATCCCCTGTATTGATAAAAACAATGTGTTTCTGGACACATTTCAACACGGGCCGTGTTGAACAACACGGGCACCCGTGTTGATCTTCTGTATGGGCAACACGGGCCGTGTTGCTACACACGGGCACCCGTGTTGAACCTCCTGTGTTGGCTTCTGAATTTTGTTTTCTGTGCATGCTGTTATGTGCGGAATTGATCCTGTTTTGATGTGCGGTGTTTTATATATTTTGAATATGCTGCTTATTGATTTCCTAGTGTTGTGGATGCTTGTATCGAATAACGTTTGTATGTTATGATCCAACACTACGTAGATTTTATGGTCATGCTTTTAGATAATGTTATCAAGCATGAATTATGATATAACTTGATATGATTGGTTGATGTTTAATGGTATGCTGAGTGATTACATGCTATTCATATCGTGTTGTATTTGATATTGTTGATGTTACATGATATGGTTTATTGATGTTAATAGTATGCTGAGTGTTACATACTTTACATATCATGTTGCATTTGTTAATTCCCATTGTGTGGAATTAACATGGTGGCCAATATACGTGTCCGCGATTTAATGGAACATTGAGGTGGTAGCCGTGTCCGTGATATAATGGAACGGTGAGTTATCCGTGACCCGAGATTTAATGGGGCGGTAAAATGGTACCACATGCATGGGTGTGTTGCATTATATTGAATATAACATGAATGGATGATTTTCCAATGTTGTATTTAATTGATTGTATGCATGTATTGTTGCTGAATTGTTAATGATGTTGGATGTTAATTATAAGTATGAAAAGTAATATATTATGAATATATGAATTGTAAAAGTTTTTGTAAACTATGAAACATGCTAACTGTTTGGGTGATGCTTATGGTTTTCTGAATTGATTGTTATGAACGTATAATCAAATGTATAGTTGAGATGCTCACCCTTACTGTTGAATATTTCAGATTGAGGAGCTTCGTTCAGGTGCTTGGCGAAGGCTTGTTGTTTCTAGTTTATTTCCGTTTAAGTATTGTCCGGGTCATGCTCTGATAGTTGTAACTCCGGGAACGTTTGTTTGTCGAGCTGCTTTAGTCAGACTCGTTTATTCCTTATGATTGTTATAATATGATGTTGATATATTCCAGGTGTTAATCCCTGATGATTTTGAAAATATTATAACATTGGTTTTGTTAATTAAATTAATCCGCTGTGTAAACATGTATGAGTTGCTTCTATGTTATGCATGACAGGAACTTGTTTTTGTTAAAAGATAATTGTGACATCCTCGTTAATACATGTACTCTGAAAATATGATTTTATTTATTTACGAAATTTTATGCGGGGTTTTAGAGGGTGTTACAAAGCAAGGATCTTAGGTCAAAAATTGGGGTATGAAAAACACCCTCTCTCACAATAGAACATCCTCGGGGGTCTCAACAGCAAACTATGCAAGATCCATATTGGTGTTCTACCTGACCAGCAGTACGGTAGAAGGTAGCATGCAACTGCATGAGATCCTCATCAAATGCTCCACATCAAAAATTCTGAATTTACCCGGACATCCAGAAACCATATTCACTTCCTCTTCATATTCTTCCCTAGGCCTGATTATATGGATTAAACCTTCATCCATCATCTCCTGTAAATCAGCCTTTATCTTCTCGCAACCATGTATGTTTATACTGCAAATAGCACCACCAGCGTGGTCATGCGTATAATAACTGAATTCACAGAGGTCTACGTGCATCTTCACCAAATCCCCTCTAACCAGATTAATGTCAAAAATTTGGAAGTCACCTGGACAACCGGCCACCATATTCACAGTACTCACTCCACCGTGCTTGGGTAGAGGATTGTTTTTCACATTAGGTCCCATGTCTTTGAAAGATAAAATTCCAGACTTCACCAACCTTTACACTTTGGTCCTCCAAGGATAACAGTTTTCAACACTATACCCTGGTGCTCCCTGATGAAAGGCACACATCTGGTCTGCTTTGTAATACCAAGGCAATGGTGATGGTACAGCTGGAGGTGGTCATGTCTGGACCAACTTCTTCTGAATCAATGCTGGTAGTAGCTCTACATAGGTTATGGGATAGGGTCATAGTTCTCCCTTCTCTGATTACTCTCTTGGTTCCTCTTCTGGGACTGTCTTTGATAAGCAACGGTAGTCAGAGCGACATTCATAACAGGAGTAACTGAGGCAACTTGCTGGTGACGCTGATAATTCCTTCTAGGAGTGTTCACTCTCCTCTCTTGTATGACAACATTTGTATCCCCCTCTTTCTTCTTTGTAAACCCATAAGCTGGATTTTTCATACCTCTGGATCCTTCACCCTTCGTCAAACGACCTTCACTTACAGCCTCTTCTAGGCGGATGCCCATTCCTACCATCTCTGTAAAATCACTTGGGGAACTTGCTACCATTCTTTCGTAGTAGAAAGCGCATAGCGTCTTCAGAAAAATTTTAGTCATTTCCTTCTCCTCCATGGGAGGAATCACTTGTGCAGCTACTTCGCACCATCTCTGTGCATACTCTTTGAACGATTCTCTGTCTTTCTGAACCATGGCCCTAAGCTGGTCACGGTCGGGCGCCATGTCCATATTATACTTGTATTGTTTAATGAATGCTTCTCCCAAATCATTAAAAGTATGGATGTTGGCGCTGTCTAAACTCATATACCATTTCAACGCGGCGCCGGTCAGACTGTCTTGGAAAAAGTGAATCAGCAGACGATGATCATTGGTGTGGGTAGACATTCTCCTCACGTACATCACCAAGTGAGCACGAGGGCAGGTGTTGCCCTTGTACTTCTCAAACTCCGGGACCTTGAACTTAGCAGGCACTTTAACATTCAGGACCAAACACAACTCATTCACATTCTTCCCAAATAGCTCTTTTCCCCTAAGAGCCTTCATATCTCTTTGCATTCTATCAAACTACTTTTGGAAATCATCCATTATGTCATAAAGACCCAAGTCTTCACTCGGCGGAGGGAAAAGATGACACACATCTTCATTAACAAACGGAACCAAATTCACCGAAGGAGGTGCAGCAGGAACAGTATGCACCACAGGAGGTGCTGGATTAATAACATTTTGAACCAATGGAGCATCTTGGGGGCCCAAATTGAAACCTTAAGGTACAAAATTCTATGGCATTCCCCACGGATAACCCTGAGGTATATGGTTTTGAACAACAGTCAGAGTAGCAGATACGGGAACAATAGGAACTTCAGCATTTGCCCTTGTTGGTTGAGGTTGAACACTCAGTGGTTGATTCTGAGAAACCACCAGAGCTTCCATCAGAGTAGTCAAATTGGCCAAGCCAGCCTTCAAAGTAGAAACTTCTTCGCGTAGCTCGCGATTCTCCTGTTCAAAATTGTACATCTTCTTTTTGAAATTAGCCTGAGTGTTGTAGTGATGAGTCAGTTTGCTGAACGAAGAAAAAATCTTTGTTAAGGCACCTGGATATGCATAATAAATGCAAGAAATATGTGCAATATGATGCATGATGTGCAATGCATATGATTATTTTTACTTTATCATTTAATATTTCAAGGGATTTAACGTTTATAGACATATTGCAAACATCAAAATAATAACGCATTTGAAATACTGAAAAAAATTTATTATATATAACTTCAAAAATGGATTACAAGTTTCAATGATCCCAAGTACAATATGAAAATACAATCTAAAAATTTTGAGAAAAAAGAACTGATAGAGATCAATTTGTACGCTGGCGCTTCCCTGTGAGCCTGGTAATCTGAGCCCTCAACCTCTGGTTTTCTTCCATATGTCTGACGGCAACCTCCTTCCAATCATTTGAAGCATGAAGTAAGTAATTAGCACATGTTCGAGGCTTAGGAGAAAATAAATCCCTTGCCTCTTCATAGACTCCATTGCTTGACCCTCAAGGATCTCGATCAAATCGTCTTTCTCCTTCAAGTCTGCTTTATAGGAACTCTCCAAAGTCTGGAACTTGTTCTTCCAAGCATCCCTTTCCTGTTGCATCCTAACCAAAGCAAGCTGCAGCTCCTCTAGATCATATAATAAGGGGGGAGGAGTCTTCACAAATAGATCAGACATGGGTGTCTCCCGAGTATACGGCATCTTCAAGTGAATGGCTCTCGATCGGACCCACTGAAGATATGGCTCTAAAGAAACAACACCTCTAGGTCCCAAATCCTTCCTACTCTTCTTATGAATGTGACACCAGGCCTTCGCAATCTGTTCCCTAGCTTCCCCGTGGTCTTCTCCTTCCTTCAGAAAGAAACTACTCAAATGAATACTATTCGGCTTATCCCTCATCGGATAACCAAGTTGTCGCCGTGCAAGAACAAGGTTATAATTAATTCCTCCCTTTGTACCAAGAAGAGGTACATTGGGGAAACTACCATAACTGTGAATAATCTTTATATCTTGATAAGCTCGATGATACCAATCAATATCCAAGTGAGTAAGTGCCATGATCTTAGGAGCCCAATGGGGTTCCTTCTTGACATCCCAAAAAGCATCAGACTGAGGCATATGAGAGATGAACCATCGGTGCAACAAAGGCGTTCAACAGATAATCATTCCCCCACGATAGGAGCTCCGAAGATGAACAGAGCAATAAGCATCACCCAACAATGTAGGAACTGGGTATCCAATCATGAAAATCCTGATAGCGTTAATGTCGACAAACTTGTCCACATTAGGAAATAAGAACAATCTAATCTATAAGCAAGCAGAGCAAAGATGGCCTCAAAACCAACCGTACTCTTCATTCTGGAAAAGTAACAAGCTTTCTCCAATAAGAACTGAGCTGGTAATCCTCTAATCCCTCCTTTGGTAGTCATATGGGCTTCCACCTCAGACTTCCCCAGATGAATCAAAGCAGCAATCTCATGTGGTTTTGGCTCACCTTCCAAACCAGTAAAAGGAACACGATCAGTAACGGGTAAATCCAATAGATAGGAATGCTCCTCCAGTGTAGGCATCAACTGATAATCGGGAAAAGTAAAGCAGTGATACACCGGATCATAGAACTGGATCAAGGTCGAGAGAAAACCCTCCTTCATCTTCAACTTCATGAGAGGAATAATGGATCCATACTTCTTCTGAAAGTCTGTAGAACACTCGATCTCTGGAATTAGACTGACCAACTCATCTATCTTGAGATCCTTGAAACTGTATTTCCCGGTCTTTCTCTTTCCAGAATCCATGGTTAAAAGTACCTGAGATATTCACAAATAGTAAACCTTTAAATCCCTTGAAATATTGTTTTCTTCAAAAGATGCTTATGGGTGCATGGATGCATGATGCAACAATCACACACAAGATCACACATATAGGGTTCATAGGTTCAACGTCACGAGCATGAGGTCGAAGGTACTACCCATAAGGTGTTGGTCTAAAAAGTTATCACCTGCCGAACAAGGTTCTAGAGGTTCCCAGAGTCTACATCCTTCCTTCGGATATTACCAACTTCCCGATTAACTCAGTAATTAGTAATATTCTCAAGAAAGACTCGTCCGAGCGTATTATCGCGTGACAACTATTTCTAGATTACTTTGTCATAGCTTTCGTGCTACACCTAAAAGGCCAAGATGGGTTAGGTATTCTACGGTCCTCAGTTTCAGCAGGCTCCTAGGTCGAAAGCAGTACGTCTTCCCGATTACTCGGTAAATGACACTACAGTCAAATGGGCCTCCACTGAGTGGGAGATCTCATGCCTCCTTTTTTGGGATTACTCCCTCAAAGTTAACATGATTATACCGCCCGTCCTATCATAAAGTTTGCCCAAGTACGGGTATAGGACTTATGAGTAATCACTAAGCACCCTGAAAACCAGGAAAATCCAAACAAACATATATACAAAATATAACACATAAACAACAATAGCACATATACAGATATAAACAAAGATATGCTTAACCCACTTAGGGATGGACCAGCAAGAGGTCAATCTTTCCCCAGTGAAGTCGCCATCTTTCTGTAGCGGTAGAAATGTTCAAGACTAAGCCATTGGATTGACTAGACTTTATATAAATCAAAAATAAAAATTGTCACTGCGCTTTATTGTTTCCAAAGGAATGGGAAAAGAGAAAATAACCCAAAAAAAGGGGGGAAACATTCAAGGTAAGTGGGTTGGTAATGCAAAGGGAAGGTATTAGCACCCTAAACATCTACGGTACTCTGCAGGAACCTCTTTGTAAAATTTGTATATTTTGGCTATAAAAATGTGTTGTATATAAAATGGATGGTGGAGGTGAGAAAAGAAATATATTTTTTTATGATTTTTGCACCCGCCGCGGTTGTGAACCTTTAGTGCCTACGTACCACCTTTCGTGCAATAGGGGATCAGGGTACACGTAGTTCCTCTTTTAAAAATTTGAAACAAAAGTGTGTTGGTTAATTTTAAGTGATAAGACATCATCGTCATTGTCCGTGTGGAAAACATACTTACTACCCACAATCATGAGAAAGGAGAATTTGCATCATCTCAAAGTGGAGGATATGGATTGGATTTTAAAATCAACATTGCCTTACTCAACACCCAAGTGGAAAATATCTCACTTCACTACATATTGTAGAAGTATAGTTGTTTGCATCACTACAAGGATTGACAAGAGTCTAATCTTTTGAAAAAAAGTTTAAAGATAAAAGCAAAAATGGCAAAATGGTTTGAGATGAGATTGATTGACTTTTAGTCTTCTCAAAAAAATGTCAAGGTATTGTTAAATTGATTGAAGTTTATTAATGAAAATATTTTGAAAATGCATGGACCTAAGTCCAAGTTTATTATGAAAGTGGTTTAAGTTTCAAAACAAGAAGAGTTTTCAAAAGGAGGGAGAGGATTTTTGAAATTAAAGAAGATAGGAGGAGGAGGAGAGACTATCCTAAAGCATAAGGTAAAAGCTAGGGATAAGAATCATCTAACCAACAAGAAGTCAAAACTTGACATCATGAGCCAAGATAGAATTCTCATTCTTTGGATTGAAACCAAGCAAGCAAAGATACTAGACCTCTTCAAATGTATTAAGTCTTCACAAAAATCGGGCAGAGTAACGACTGTATACGGGTGAATTCCAGATTACAAACAAAGGATATAATCATAAAAACCTGCACACAAAAACAAACAAGCAACTCAATGTCTTGAGGTAAACCCCAAGAGCTCCAGACAAAATAATTAGATAATATCACAAGGTCTCCAAGATAGGCCAAGGATAGTAACCAAATAGTTCAAGTACCATTAAAAGATTTTTATGGTTTATGTTGATTATTAAGTATCTTAGAAAAGAAAAAGAAAAGCTCAAGTGAGCAAAGTAAAAAAAAAGACAAGAAAATAAATGCTCAAATGAGCAAAGATGAAAATGACATGAAATGAAAAATGCTAGAAAATAAATAGTACATAAAGCATAAAAGAGTAAAGGCGTAAAACAAACAAGTCAATAATTAGTGGTTAGTTGGATGACCATCTTGAAACTTGCATTTGGAACTCATTGGAGGATTGGTAGAACCAAAGCCTCCACACAACAAGTTGCATTTCCTTTTTGTCAAGTATATCATCCATTTTGAATTCTCATAAGTACCATTTAATGATCAACAATGTTTAAGTGATCCGCGTTGACCAAAAGTGTTGTAGATCCATTAGAGGATTGGTAGAACCAAAGCCTCCACACAATGAATCTCAAGGTTATTGGATCAAAGAGATCAAATTAACATACTTGGGCTTGCAATCATAAGTTTGGGCCACGAATGATCATTTATTCGAATCGGGACAAAATTTAGCTCTATGTTAAGCAATCGTAAGTGGACTTATATAGAAGTCACACCTATTTTGAGGCCGGTCAATAGCAATCTATGCACCATTTATTTTGAGACATGATATATAGATCATGCTCCAACAACATTTAGTACAATGAGAAGGGGATGAGATGAAGGGGATTTAGGGTAAAAAGATAAACCACATTTGAATTAATATTTAATCAAACTATTATTAAAATCATTCATCCATTTTTTGTGGAGTTAAACTCAACACCATGGATCCAATGATGTTAATAAAGCCATGATCAAAAAATCAACCCAAGACAGCCAGAAAATAATCACAAAATAATAATATAATTAATATATACATTAAAGGGTTTAAAAATATAAAAAAAAAGGAAAATAATGAGGAAAATATCAATTATATTCAAATTAATCAAGAAATGAAAAATAAGACCATAGAAAAATCAGAAAAGAGGCCAAGTAATTTTATAAAATTTTTGGTAAAAGTCAGAAACTATTTTTAAAAATTAAAATAAATGGGTAAAATAAACAAAAATAGTAAAAATAGTAAAGTCAGAAACAAAAATAAAATAATGTCACCTATATTTGTCACAATATCATTGGATCATTCCATAATTTTTTCAGAATTTAAAAATGTGTAAAAGTATTTTTAAACATTTTAAACAAATCAAATAAGTGCAAAATTCATAAAAAAATACCAAAACACAAAATTAAATTGTGAAAAAATAAAAATCAAAAAGAGAATAATAAAAAATATTTTTCATAATTTTTTCATATTTTTTGGACTAAAAATGATTTTTCTATGATTTTTTGAAATTTAAAACAATTAAAATATAAAAATCAGAAAAAGAAAATAAAAGTAAAAGATGTGGACCGTTGGATGAGAGTCAAAACGCGTTAGTAATCAAATCCAAGAGATCTGGTGCATTGTGCATATCATGGTCTTTAATGAATAATGTACAAAATCATTAATAAAATCAGAATTTGAAAATAACAAATGGCACGCCTTCATTGGTCAAAAGATGACACGTTGGTCGTCTTCAACCTCCAGCCATCATGAATTGCAGGTCTCTCAAACCCTCACGCCAAATTTATATAAATTGTAGCTCAAGCAATTTGGAAAGAAATTTTTGAAAAGGGATTCAAAAATTCATGGTCAAAACGTGCTTCCAGTGAAATGTAAGTGTTGCGACTAGAACCAGGGCAATGAGAGTAACATAATAATATCAGAGTTTTGAAGAATTGATGAAGGAATCTACCTATTGAAGTTGAGTTGCAGAGCTCTGAAACTGGACTTCTATGGAGCAATATAGGGCACGATTCTTGAATGCAATTATATGGTTAGCTTCAGGGATGATCAAGGAAGGTGAATTGAGAGAAAAAATGGATTGAAAAAGGCTTAAGAATAGATTTCGAAGTTGCTGAATTCTGGGTTGTGAAGCAAGTTTTGCAGGGTGATTCTGGCTATCTAATCTTGGGAAATTGAATGGGGGATGACCCTCTATTTATAGGGAATCAAATGGAATGTTCAAGCGTGTGAAATGATGAAGTTTGGAGGGAAATCGTGTGAACCTGATGCACGAGCAATGTGTGATCTGATTTGCATCAAAACTCATCCAATCCTTGTGTTTCAAGGCTCTAATCCACTTTGGAGACTTGGTTAAACATGTTTAGATCACAAACGCGTGTTAATTTGATGTTTAGAGGCCAAAACATGAATTTCAAACTCTGACTTATGGAGAAACTTCAGTTCCAAGTTACCAAGTTTAATCCAATGGCATTTCCACCTCAAGGGGTCTTATGGCAAAATTCTTGATGCTTTGGAAAGATGAGGTTATAAGCTTTGAAATGGAAAAGGAATGGAATCAAATGGATGCTTGAGCTGAAAGTTACATGGAGTCAAAGTTGAAGAAAAATAGTTGACTTTCCATACTTAGAAACATTTCAAATTCTTCTTTAAAAATGACCTATAATCCTTTGCATCCAAACATGGCCTTCCACTTAGAATTTTCTCTTGATCAAAAAATATGGAATGAAGTAGATCTCTTGAATGACATTTTGCAATTTGAACCACTCAAAATATCCAAAAATGGAGCAAGTTATGACTTGTTGAAGTTGGCCAAAAATCATGAAATGACCTATAATCTTTTGCATTCTTAAGGCAACTTCCATCCATTTTCTCACTTTGCACATAAAAGAAGACATGAATTACACATCCTTAGGATCATCATGAAAAAAGAATGGGCGCAAGGTGATAAAAATTTACCAAGTTATAACCATTTGAAGTCACATATGGAAAATTGGGGATTCATCTAGGTGACTTGTAATCTTTCTTCTTCACCAAGTTCCTTCCACGTGAAAACTCCTTGGAACTTTTGAAGTGATTTGTTGGTAACTCTTTGAAGAGAAGGATGTTTTTGGAATCACTAAAAAATATCAAAAGATGAACAAGATATGCTCCTATGAAGTCCAAAACCCTAGCCTCTAGATCAAGGGAATGCTTTGAGGAACTTTGCCAAGTTTGAACAAAATTTTTGTGCCAATATTCTTCCTTTGTAAATAGAAATTGTTGAGGATGATGATGAGGACTCATGGCCACCAAAATCACTTCCATACCAATTCTTCCAAAACAACTTCAATGGTGAGGTCTGAATTTCTCAAACTATGTTAACTAGGGCATGCAAATAAACTCATGAACCCATGATGCAACTTGCTAAACCTCATTGCCTTTACCTACATTATTAACAAGTAAGACAAACCAATATTGCATTTTGTTAATTAGAGGGAAAATCAAAGCAAAATATCCATGATCACAAAAGAAAACAAGTTAAGGTGCTTGGTAACTCCTCATAGAGCAAAGCTAAATATAGGTAGAAGAACCAAAAGTCCTAATGTGATCTTGTTGTGATTGAAATAATGTGGTATGATGAAGGAATCTTAGGGGAAAAAATTGGGGTATAACACCCATGTTTTGGTAGACACTGGCTCCTCGTTGAATGTGCTACCTAAAAAAGCTCTGGACATATTGGACTACGAAGGCTTGACCTTGAAGCCTAGCAATATAGTAGTAAGAGCTTTTGATGGTTAGAAGAGGATGGTGCACGGGGAAGTGGATGTCCTTATCAAAGTTGGTTCCCAGACCTTCAACTCCACTTTCTACGTAATGGATATCAAACCATCATATTCTTGCTTGTTGGGACGCCCTTGGATACATGGGGCTGGGGCTGTTACTTCTACCCTTCACCAAATGTTGAAGTACCCAGTAAGAGGAAAGATTGTCAATGTGCATGGTGAAGAGGAGTATATGATCAGTCACTTGAACTCCTTCAGGTACTTGGAAATGGATGGCGAGTTCATCGAGACTCCTTGCTAGAACTTTGAAGAGGTACCTCAGATTATGGCTACAGCAGAAACTACTGATAGTCCTCCAAAGGTCACCAAATCTCCCTCGAAGATGGCTTCTCTCAAGGATGCACGAGCAGTGGTTGAGGAAGGTTAGTCTACCATTTGAGGTCAGCTCCCAGTTATTCATTACAAGTCTGACAAATCTAGTTTGGGATTTTGTACATGTGCTCAAAAGGATGTTCGTCGTGCTCGGGCTAGAGGACCTCCCCTACGCATCAGTAATCATAGGGTTAATGCACTTGAAGATAGTGATGGTGATTCCGACATTGACAGTTGGATCTTCCCGACTACCAATGGTGAACTCAGTAACTGGACTGCCAAGGACTTTGTATCGATTACTTTTGTTCAGGAGTAATTGTCTTTCTGATTTTTCGGATATGTAATTTAAAAATAATATAAAATCTATAGCCATGTGTCTTACCTGGGACACAATGGTTCTATTTGTGAGGGTTATCATGTTTCATTTTCATATGACATCAATAAAGCATTGGACGTTTGCATACAAATTAAGCGCTCTCTGTCTTTCTTTTCTTTTATTCTGTCTATACAGCTATGCTCTTACACACACTCACGTATCCAAATGCAGATCCATATCCACTATAGATCCCATTGATAACAGTTCTGCTACTGCTTATTATGACTTTGAAAATCCGATCAACCAAGCCGAGGACAAAGGTGAGGAAGATTGTGAGGTACCCGGAGAACTTGCTAGACTATTACAGCAGGAAGAAAGGGCCATACAGCCTCATGAAGAGCCGGTTGAGACAGTGAACTTGGGTACAGAGGAAGATAGAAAAGAGGTTAAGATAGGTACAAATCTGGAGCTTAGTGTCAAACAGCGGTTGGTACAGATGTTGCATGAGTATGTTGAAATCTTCGCCTGGTCATATGAAGACATGTCGGGACTAGACACGGATATAGTGGTTCATCATCTGCCGACTAAAGAAGACTGCCCTCCGGTAAAGCAAAAGGTCTGTCGTATGTGCCTTGAGATGACAAAGGAGATTAAAGCAAAGGTTATGAAGCAGTTTAACACATGGTTCTTACCTGTCACCTCCTATCCATAGTGGGTTGCTAATGTGGTTCTAGTACCTAAGAAAGATGGTAAAGTACGAATATGTGTGGATTACAGAGACCTGAACAGGGCAAGCCCCAAGGATGACTTCCCGCTTCCCCACATCGATGTTCTGGTTGACAACACCGCACAACACAAAGTCTTTTGCTTCATGGATGGTTTCTCTGGCTACAATCAGATCAAGATGGCACCTGAAGACATGGAGAAGACAACCTTTGTTACACAGTGGGGCACTTTCTGCTACAAGGTAATGCCGTTTGGGTTGAAGAATGTTGGGGCAACTTATCAGCGAGCTATGGTAGCTCTATTCCATGACATGATTCACCATGAGATAGAGGTTTACGTCGATGACATGATAGCCAGGTCTCAAACTGAGGAAGAACATCTTGATCATCTACAAAAGTTGTTGATAGTTTGAAGACGTACAAGCTAAGGTTAAATCTGAACAAGTGCACCTTCGGGGTAAGGTCTGGTAAGCTTCTGGGGTTCATCGTCAGTGATAAAGGTATTCAAGTAGACGCTGCAAAGGTGAAGGCCATGCAAGAGATGTCGGCTCCCCGTACTGAGAAGGAAGTTAGAGGTTTCTTGGGACGCCTAAATTACATTTCCCGATTCATTTCACATATGATTGCTACTTGTGAGCCCATCTTCAAGCTTCTGAAGTAAGATCAAGTGGTAAAGTGGAATGACGAATGCCAGGTCTCCTTTGACAGAATCAAGCAATACCTCCAAGAACCTCCTATTCTGATGCCTCCGACTGAAGGAAGACCTTTGATAATTTACTTAACAGTGCTAGATAATTCAATGGGGTGTGTGCTGGGGCAGAATGACGAGTCTGGTCTAAAAGAGCACGCAATATACTACCTTAGCAAAAATTTACCGACTGTGAAACACAATACTCACTTCTCGAGAAAACTTGTTGTGCTTTGGCATGGGCTGCTCGCCGACTGAGACAGTATATGTTGACCCACACTACTTTATTGATGTCTAAGATGGATTCGATCAAGTACATTTTCGAGAAGCCCGCTCTCTCTGGAAGAATAGCAAGATGGAAAATGATCTTAACCGAGTATGACATCCAATACACAACACAAAAAGCAATCAAGGGAAGCGTGTTAGCTGATCATTTGGCACATCAAGCCGTGGATGACTACCAGTCCATGAATTTTGAGTTCCCGGATGAGAACATCATGTTAGTAACCGACTGTGAAGAACCTGGACCGGATGAAGGACCTGAGGAAGGATCCCGATCGTCTATGTTTTTTTATGGATCCTCAAATGCATTGGGTAAGGGCATTGGAGCTATAATCATATCTCCCGAGGGCTGTCATACTCCGTTCACTGCCTGATTATGTTTCAACTGTACCAACAACATGGCAGAGTATGAAGCGTGTATCATGGGTCTTAGAGCTTCTATTGACCTAAGAATCAAGTTCTTGAGTGTATTTAGGGATTTTGCTTTGGTGATAAGTCATATCAAAGTCAAGTGGGATACGAAACACCTGAATCTTATCCCTTATAGAGAACATGTACTGACACTGCTGCTGCATTTTGAAGAGATCGCCTTTGAACATTTCTCGCAAGAAGAGAATTATTTAGTGGAAGCGCTGGCTACTATGTCATCAATGTTCAAGGTCAGGTGGGACAATGAAGCTCCCGAAATCACCATCGAGAGGTTGGACGAACCAGCATGCTGCTGTGAGATCGATACTGAGGAGGTAGCCGACAAACCTTGGTTTCATGAAGTCAAAAGGTACCTTGAAACTCAAGAATACCCCAAAGGGGCATCTGTCAATGACAAGAAATTCCTGAGAAGGTTTACTGCAAAGTTCTTCCTCAGCAATAGAATCCTCTATAAGTGCAATCATGACTCTACCCTACTGTGGTGTGTAGACAAGAGCGAAGCAAAGAGAATCATGGAAGACCTACATGAAGGTACCTTTGGAACTCATTCCAGTGGACATACCATGGCAAAGAAGATCCTACGGGAAGGATTCTATTGTTCCACTATGGAAGTCGACCGTTATCCGCATTCTCGAACCTGTCACAAGTGCCAAATCTATACTGATAAGGTGCACGTACCTCCAGTTCCCTTGAACGTCTTGACAGCTCCCTGGCCCTTTGCAATGTGGGGCATTGACATGATCGGAGAGATCAGACCTACCGTGTCCAACGGGCATTGCTTCATCCTAGTGGCCATTGATTACTTCACGAAGTGGGTTGAGGCTGCCTCCTTTCCTACGGTTACCAAGAATGTGGTGGCACAGTTCATCAAGCATAACTTGGTTTGTCGTTATGTTATCCCTGAGAGAATCATCACGGATAATGGTACTAATCTCAACAACTCGATGATCACTGAACTCTGTAAACAGTTCAAGATTTAGCATCACAACTCTTCTCCTTACCGGCCAAAGATGAATGGGGTTATCGAAGCTGCTAATAAGAATATTAAAAATATCATACAGAAGATGAAGGTGACATAAAAAGACTAGTACGAGATGTTACCATTTTCTCTTCACGGGTATCGTACTTCAGCACGTACGTCGACAGGGGCAACACCCTATTCTCTGGTATATGGCATGGAGGTTGTCCTACCCATGGAGGTTCAGATCCCTTCTCTATGGATTATGAAGGATGCGGGTTTGAGCAAAGACGATTGGATCCAGACTCGACTTGATCAATTGAACTTAATCGACGAAAGAAGACTTACTATTGTCTGCCATGGTCAAATGTATCAGAAACGGATGATCAAGACCTTCAACAAGAAAGTCAGACAACAAGTGTATCAAGCAGGGGATCTGGTAATCAAGCGCATCATATTGCTGCAAGGTGATCCCAGGAGAAAATGGACTCCCACCTATGAGGGACCATTTGTAATTAAGAACATATTTTCTACTGGAGCCATGATTCTGACCACCATGGATGGTGATGACCTTCCACACCCTGTCAATGCGGACATAGTGAAAAGATACTACGCATAATAAAGACCCGCTAGGTTGACATACCTAGGCAAAAATAAGGGCATCCCGACGAACCAAAAGGGTTCGGGCAAAAATTAGGGATAAAAAAAAAGGAAAAAATCTATACACCCGGCAAGTCGAAAACCCGAAAGGGCGGCTTGGGCAAAAAAGGGTATCCCGGTGGACTGAAAACCCGAAAGGGAGGTCCAGGAAAAAATTAGGGATTAAAGCGTACCACTATATCCCATTGGATCACCTTGCGATTAGACCTCAGTAATTAGATATCAAGCTCAAATGGTACCGATCAATCCAGTCAGCTTCGGACAAGTAGCAAAGTGATGAGATGCTCGAAGACATAGGGTAAATAGCATAATTGAAACCCAAGGGGATCACTACACATAGTTGTTTTCTTTTTGTACACAATCTCTGTAATAATTTACATTTTTACAGCGGCGTTCTCTTACTAGAGCGTCAGCCTCCTTGTAAAAAACGACTGTTATAGGCAAATTTCAAATCAATACAAATCTTCTTTTGAGTACAAAACTCTGTGTTTGTTTTTTCTGTTTTCTGTTTTGTTTTGCAAAAAAAGTCCAATGTTTTATTCTTGACATATGCATTTGAATATGATTATTGTTCACAAATATCTGCATATAAAACAGAAAGACAGTTACTAAGAACTCAAAGAAACTGGTACAAAACCTAAACACCGACAGTTACCCCGTCCATCACGGTACAAGGGGCAAAGACAGTTGGAAGCGAAGTCACTATCACATACAAGCCAGTGATACCTATATTTCCCACAGAGCCGAGACAACCAAGGTCCGACCTCCGTATCCCCAAGCCAGAATTCCTTCCCCAGCAGGTTCCTTCAGAAAGCTGATATCTGCATTCCCCAGCCGAGTTTTATAACCATGAGCAGTTTATAAAGCCATCTCCCGAGCAGAGTTTATTTCTAAGACAATGGAAGCTCAATCTCCAATAGAGCTCTTCTCTCCAGCAATGGAAGTTCATCCCCAGCTGAGTTTATTTCTCCAAATCAACAGATCTTCCAACAAAGTATCTCTCTTCCCCATAGAGTCATTCCCCCGCAGGATTATTCTCAGACAGTGTCTCCTCTGGCAGAATGTTCTCAAGCAGAATGGATGTAAATCCCTAACTAATCATATTCGATCACTATCCCCAGCGGAAACAAAGAACTCAACTCCTTATACTCTCCAGCAGCAGTCCAGGATTTATTTTGCCCAACTAGAGAATATCACAATAGCATTTCATATCCATACACCATAGCATGTGCATACATATTATACAACACAATCTCATTTATTTTGAGAACATCATTACTCAATACATTTCATACATCATGACATTACATACGACTAACTCTTTACCTTTCAGGGAAAGTTGCAATCAAGTTCTCACAAGTTCTCTCTGGTTCAGTCAAATCGACACCAAGGTTTCTATTCCAGTTGAAGATATTCCAACACTTTTCAAGATTTTCTCTGGTTCAGTCAAACCGACACTAAGGTTTCTATTCTAGTTGAAGATGTTCTAAGACTTTTGTCTGGGTCAGCCGAATCGCCGCTAGGATTCTCCTGATTTTTATGCCAGTCAAAGTCAATCCGAGACCTTCCCCCGGTTCAATCAAATCGATGCTAAGATTTCTTTCCCGATTGAAGACAGCTCGAGACCTTCCCCTGGTTCAGTCAAATCGATACTAAGATTTCTATTCCAGTTAAAGAAGCTATGAAGCCCGGAAACTGATCGGATAACAGCTTAATTTCCCCAAATTACTGAATCCTGGAGCACGACCAGATAACAGTATAAGACGCTGTGAAGTCTGGAGCACGACCAGATAGCGGCAAGAGACACTGTGAAACGTGGAGCACGACCAGATAAAAATATGAGGTACTGTGAAGCTTGGAATTCGACCAGATAGCAGTTTACTCGGCCAATTACTATGAAGCCTGGAAACGACTGGATGTTAGTATGCCTTAAATTCAAGTTGAAACCCGGATGCGACCAGATAACCACTTAATTCCTTCTGAAGCCTGGAGCACGACCAGATAACAATTTTTGAGATTGAAAAGCCTGGAGCACGACCAGATAGCAAGTTTAATCTCATCTCCCCAATAAGTCACTGTAAAACCTGGAGCACGACCAGATAGCAGTCAGTCTTATTATCCTTAGCAAATCACTGTAAGGTCTGGAGCACGACCAGATAGCAGTTCATTTTCATCTCCTCGACTAAAATATGATTCCCCAGTAGAATAACGGACAACTGAAGTTCCTAAAACTCCATTTCTCTCAAGACAGAGACCAACATTCCTCAGCAGATTCCTCCTCAACGACGGGAATAGGAATTATCATCAAAGGAATATCTCAGGAAACCAATATCCTCTATATGGCATCTTTAAGCCCATCTCCGACGATTCTCCGTCATATATTCCGAATGGAATCTTTAAGCCCATCTCCGGTGACCTTTCGTCATCTCCAAATGGAATCTGTAAGCCCATTCCCGATACTACCTACATAGTCCAGCACCATCTCAGACGAGTGCAAATTTCTGGGCACACTAGTGTTCAATCATCTTCCACCTTCAGATTACAAAAGGCAGACAAGCCAATCTATATCCTCAGGTTTAAAAAGATTGAATAGGGGTAGTTGTTGTACCCCAAAATGTTCCCTCTCATTTCACTCAATACATGCCTCTAGAGGTCCTCAATTACTCAAGGACGACTAAGGATTGACCAGACAAATCCTCCTACTAAGGCAACAAGATTCAAACTAGGGTTTCACTCCTCACTAAGATGGTTGAACTCCAAGGGTCCCAAATTCTTTCCATGGTCTCAATATGTTCTCAAGATCATCCATGTCAAGTTTCATTCCTTGCACAAGAAGTTTGCTCAGTCAATTGCCCAGATGCCTGAAAATCAATATACTAGGTCAAAAGTCAATTGTGGCCCACATACAGTCAAACTTCAAGATTCTTGGTCAATATCAACATTTTGAAGAGATATCCATCATTTGATCAATGGTTGATCATGATTCCTCAAGGAATGCCCCTAAATTCATCAAAACCCAAAAGTTGCTAAATTAGGGTTTCTTGGGAAAAGTCAACCAAACTTTGAGCAAACATAACTTCTTCATACTTTATCAGAAATTTTCCATCCAAGTCTCATTTTGAAGAGGATGTAATTCCCTAAAACTCATCTTCATCCCACAAGTTTAAAATATGCACTCATCAAAAGATATGAATTTCTACATTATAGGTCCTTTTGAAAAGTCAACAAAAACACCTTTTGGGTCAAAGACTCTTACATGAACATGGAAGACCCAATTGAGATGAAACTAAAAGGGTTGTTTAGAGGACATCCTAAGCTTTCTAAAAGGTCAAAGAATACCTCTCTAGGGTTAAAATTGGAGGAGATATTCCTTGTCAAAGTTGACCATTTTTGCAAAATTGCCAAAAGTCAAATGTGCTCAAAAATACATTTTTTTGTTAAATGGGCCTAGCTTCTCATGATTGCATCTTGTTAGAGACATGGTACACTACCTAAATCAGCACCCATACTTTATTTGCTTATTTATTTATTTATTTTATTTTTATTTTTATTTATTAAAAGTTAGATTAAATCAAATAAATTGCAAAAAAATATAAAAGGTTGAATTTGATCTGATTTTTGTAGGAATCACAATCTAATCAAGCTGGCCAAATCATATCAAATCAGATCAAGGGATAATTGGAGCAAATTGGCATGATTATGCTTGTTTTGGAAAGATATCATATAGCAAAGAGATCAAATCAAATTTCCATGATTTACAAAGATTCAAACCATTTTTGTTGCCCTAATTCATCACACTATATATACAGAACATAACCAATGCGCAAAAACAAGGGTTGAAGTCGTGAAAGGCATCAAACACAAAGTGATTTTTTTGCAAAAAAAAAGTGTGGATCAGTTTCAAGCTTAGAGGACGATTCAAAGCAATTCAAAGCCACAAATCCATTCCTGGATATCTCCTGAAGCTAACAGGACCAATTGCACGCCTCAAAGCTCCAGGAATCGTCACATAATCCTCATAGTTTGCACCCTCTGAACTCAAACTTGTTCCCTTGGTTTTACGTACTGTTAATCCAATTTGCTTGCATATACATGTTCATGATCATGCCGGGAATCTTTTTGATAGCCTGGATTTACGTTTGACGCAGGAATGGTTACTTGCCATAGTTAGGGTTCGTGAGCTCCAAATTGGGGAACCCTAGCTAAGAGGCAAAATTGGGCCAAATTAAGGGCATATTCATGTTCAGGGGAGGAAATACATTTGATTTATGTCCTTGAATGGAATTTATATTGCTTGAATTTTGTTTTAAAGATTTGCATGTTTATAGCTATAGGCAAATACCGTCATTATAGCATATAGCGACGAATTTGACCGTAGGTAAAGAGTTGGTGTCAAAAACGACAGTCCTGGGGAAAGAGACAATAATGTGGCTGACCACCATTGGGAAATTCAAATTTTGCATGTTTTGTTATCATACTAACTCATATTTTATTATGTTATTCTTGTTTCAATATTATAACAAATAGAACATGTAGCCCAGTGGTGAAGCGCGCGTTGGAAAGTGGAGAGGACTTGGGTTCGATCCCAGGTCCCATCATTTTCTCTATTTTCTTAACATTTACACGCAGGTTCCATGCTTTCAAGCGCTCACCATACACTCCAGCCATCCAGCATTTAGATCATCACCATCACCAATCCAGCGCCTCATGATGCGTCTCTATGGTACATCTCTAAGCTTGGCCAACACAGAATCAAGCGCGTTGACGGGGCTGACCAGCTATTGGGCCTTACAGATTCAACATCACACCCCTCATTCAGCTTATAACACAGGCCCAATTCTTTAATTCTTTTCTCTTTATTTTCTTTTTTTAATTATTATTCATTAATTATTATCTTTTTACAAATAACACAAAAATCATTTTTTATCATTAAATCAAAAAAATCACAAAAAACATAAAAATCATTTTTTTCATAAAAAATATTTTATTTCCTTAATTAATTAGATTAATTATTTAGGGCAATTTAATCCTTTTTTCATAATTTAAATCAATTAGAATTAGGGTTAAATTTGTACATAACTTAATCTTTTCTTAAAAATAACCTAAATATTTTTTCAATTAGATTTTTAGGATTCTTAATTTATTCTCGCATTTAATTCTCCACGCGCATTTTTTAATTTCCTTGTTATTATTATTGTAACTACTCCGAGTTTGTAATAGTAATTAGGGTTTCAATTCCGCATCTTTATTTTCGGTCAAAATAATTATGTATCTGCAAAAGCCTTGTAATAGCTAGGACTTTTAACTTTCCCGCATTTTATTTCCGCAAACTATAAACTGCTTAGATGAATGTTAATAGGATTATATGGAAAGACTAACTGAAAATTAATACCATAGAAAACCCTAAATGTTCAAAGATAAATTAACTGAAAATTACACTCGCACATGCTCACTGCTAGGGTTTACCCCACTCCGGTTGCCTTCGGTAAACGGTCATGAAGTATAGGGTTTGTTAGTGGTTGTCCTCTAGCCCCAAAAGATCTAAAATGACCCATTCGGATGTTGCCTCGGAAAAAGATCTTTAAGGCTTTCGGATGATTACTAACATTTCCTAACATTGCTTTTGTGATCGTATTTGTCCCTTCGAATGTCCCTAAAAAACTCCAACGACGATGCTACCTATTTCTCAATAATGGGATAACATTGTCTAAAAGGAAAACGAACAGACCTTTTTCGAGTAGGTAGATTAGTTCCTAGGTACTTGCTCAAACAAACAAAAACTTTTTCACACCAACACTTTCCAAACAAAGTTTTCAAAACAACTTCGTAACACTCTTGAGGACAGAAACAAGGGTTAATACGTAGTAAAACAAAAATTTTCAAAACAAGAACACACAAGAAATTTAAGAATGAGTAAGTACCTAAGAGCCCGTGAAAAATCACATATAGAAAGGGTGATAACACCTTCCCTTTCTATAATCTACCCCCTGTACTCAGAAACATCTCGAAAAAGGTTTTTTCTGTTCTTTTTCCTTTTCCTGATTGGATAAAATAAAAGTCGGTGACGACTCTTGCTTACCGCGACATTTGTGAACAAAAAATGGAAACCAGTATTAACAGTCGGTTCTTCCACTGTATCACAGGGTCCATGACTGTTAGAGTTTCCAAAATTCTGTTTGAATTTTGGTTTAGTATAAAACGCCTTACCAGCATGTTTTATATCGTGTGTTTGCCCAGTAGTGAAGTGAGAATAAAGAGAAGTGCATTTAATAACTAGATCCTTAACTTTCTTAGGTTGGGATACTTTTCCTTTGTATCCTATACCTATTCTTTCGTTTCTTCTAACTCCATAGATCATTGAATCCATCTTGCTTCTATCTATGTTTTATGCAAGGAACTTCTGAAAGCTATGATCATATTCCTTTAGGATCTTATCATAGTTACTGGGTACCTCTGAGATTTCTTCCTTCTGAGTGTTTTGTAAATCATTTTCAAGTTTTGAAATTTTTATTTTTAACTCAGAATTTTCTAATCTCAGATTCTCAGTTTCTTTAGAGTCAGAAACTAGATCCTTTTTCAGGTTCTTGAATTTGAATCGAAGCTGCTAATATCTTTCAAGAATCTCACTCAGACTTTCTCCTAATTTAGCTTTAGTAAAGTTTACAGTAAAGTCGGGAAATACCTCTTCAATGTCTGATTTTGATTCTAACCCAGATTCTGATTTAAAAGATTTGGAGACATCTAATAAGTTGTTCATTTGAGCTATATTGGCTTGTTCAACTTCTAATTTTGTTCCGTCTTCAAAAGATTCAAAGTCATCCCATGTTGCCATAAGACTTTTCTTCTTCTCCTTAACAAACTTCCTTTTATGTTTCTCCTTCTAAAGCCTTGGACAATCACTTTTGTAGTGACCTTTTTTATTGCATTCATAGCAGGTAATGATTCTGTTACTTGATTTATTGTATCTAGAGTATTATTTAGAATCATTTCCTGTTCTTTTGGAGTTTCTGAAATTCTTCTGCCTGTGCTTCCACAGCTGATTGATTCTTCTGGATAGAAAGAACAGTTTGTATTCTTCTGACGAGGATTCTCCAGAGTTTTCTGCTTCTGCTTCTGCCTGCAAAATTTTGGTTTCATATTTGTTAGATTTTAGAGCGAGAGACTTACATTGCTTCTGAGGCTCATCATCTTCTAACTCTATCTCATGGCTTCTGAGGGAGCTGACAAGTTCTTCTATAGATATTATGTTCATATCTTTTTCCACTTTGAGAGCCGTGACCATTGGTCTCCGTGGTTTTGGTAAACTTCTAATGATCTTCTTTACATGATCAGCAGTTGAGTACCCTTTGTCCATCACCTTTAGCCCTGCCACCAGAGTTTGGAATCTAGAGAACATTGTTTCAATGGTTTCGTCTTCTTCAATTTTGAAGGCTTCATAATTCTGAATGAGCGCAATGGCTTTGGCTTCTTTTATTTGCATGTTGCCTTCATGCATCCTTCTCATAGAATCAAACATGTTCTTAGTTGTTTCTCTGTTTGTGATCTTCTCATACTCTGAATATGAGATGGCACTCAAGAGAATCATTCTGGCCTTGTGATGATTTCTGAAGTCTTGCTTTTGATGATCTGTCATCCTTTTTCTATCAATCTTCTGACCGCTTTCACCAACAGGATGTATGTATCCATCAGTTACCACATCCCAGAGGTCAGCGTCATAGGATAGGAAGAAACTTTTGATCATATCTTTCCAGTAGTCAAAATTTTCACTGTCAAATATTCGAGGGCTACTGCTGATGTTCTGACTTGTTCCCGTCATAGTGTTTTCCTCCTTGGATCTTTATCTGACACGGTTAAGTTTTTGCACCCAGATCCAGGAGCTCTGATGCCAATTGAAGAAGTGAAAAACACAAGAAGGGGGGTTGAATTGAAACTTAAAATTCAAAAGCAATAGACACGACAATTTTTATCCTGGTTCGCTTGATCTCAATCTACTCCAGTCCACCCGCCAAGGTGATTTCGCCTCTCTCCAATGAGGACTTAATTCACTAATAAAATTGATTACAAATCTACTTTAACAACTGTCAAAGTCTTCTTGAGTCCAAAACCACAACCCAGTTTTCTCAAGGAAATTCACTAAACAGTTAATTGAATAAAAGTGTACAATGATGTTTCTAATAAACAGTTTCACAAACTTGTAATGTATTACACAGTTTAATATTCAACGTTGAAGATGAAGAATGATAGTTGTGTTACTGATTATTCGCGTGAGTTCTTCTTTTTGTGCGCAGTGGTTCATCATCTTGAAATCTTCTGTTTGTTTGATTTATATAAGCCATGCAATAATAAGATACTTTTGGTATGTCCATAACACGAGCTTCAGAGCTTCTTACATCAGAGGATGAATATTACTGTTGAGAGTCCTTTACAGCTTGATCAGAACTTTGTACATCAGAGCATCATAGATTCTATTTCACAGCACTAGTGCATTCAGAAGTTCAAATAGAACTTCTTCATATAAGTGTGTCATGAATATTTGATGCGTCTGAATCTTTCATTATTCTCTCAACTTCTGTGCTCGCATAATCAGAAATTCTGGTGACGTTCTGGCAGAACTTCCATTTACATTAGAACAACTTTTTCACATCAGAACTTCCTGCATGTAAAGATACTTTTTATTAGCGAGCATATTTGTTCTTTATATCATGCGTTTGTTATCATCAAAACTCTTACTGGGATGTAGAACTAAATTATGTTCTAACAATCTTCTCTAGCGAGCTCCATTGTCAAACCTGTGAATCACGCAAAAACAAAACACAAGATGAACCCTATCCCCCTAATTTGACTCTTGCAAATCCAATGGTAGCATTGGTTTGACCTGAAAATGCTTGTAGAGTGAGTTTCGAAGAAAACATCTCAAACTGCCCTAACAATGGCAGATCTCTATTCCTGTGTCAAAGCTTGCAACTGATGACTCTAAACAAGTCCAAACATCATTATAAACAGGTATATGTGCATAGAATCAATCAACAATGCATGAATAAAAAGTTTGAGATTGAACAAAGTTACCAAACCAGTGCAACTTGGTTGGCACATTTTGGGATGCTTCAAGCCTCAATGGTTGGGATGAACTCATGGGAACCTCAAGAGTGTAATAGAATGCTTGGAATGGATTGATAGAGGTTGGAGATAAGGGTTTAGAGTTTTCCTAGTTTTGAGAAATTTGAGATTTTTTAAGGTTCTTCTTGAGGAAGCCTCGCGAGTTTTTTGATGTCTGAACATGTTGGGTATTTATAGGAAGAAGATTAGGTCAATAAAAGTGAGATAAATCTTTATATTTCATGATGTAATATTTTATTTGAAATTTTCATGAAAAGTTTCTATTTTAGGCCAAATCAAATATTCATGATCCACACGGTTTTGGCAAGTTGTCACCAGCTTTTTGGACTTATGATTTGATTCAAAAATAGATCCACACGCCTTGTATCATTTATTTGGTATTTTATTTGATTTATTTTACTTTTAATTGAATAAAATCAAAATAAAAAGAAATAAAAACCATAAAAATATATGAATGCATTTAAAGGTCTAATATGAGGTCATGAATACATTTGAACCTGAAAACTTAGGCTCATTAGCCCAAAAATTCAACTTTGCTCAATTTGAACTTCATGAATTTTCTCAAAATTGCCCAACTTTCACTAATCATATCTCACTCAATTTTTGTCATGTGAAGATGATCTTGGTATTTTTGGAAACCTCAAAATGTCTCCTACAACTTTCATGATGGTCATTTTTCATTTGAAGTCTTTGTCTTGATATAAATTGCTTTGATAAAAGATGTCTTTTTGTTGACTTTCAAAATGACATGTAATGTTTTGGCTCATATCTCTCAAATGAAGCATTTTTGGCCTTGAGATTAAAGAGACAAAGGTTTAGATAGTTGAATTTCCTTGAATATAGGCTTTGTTTGAGAAATTTATGATGAAGTATGTCAGATTTATACTTGTTCAAAGTTCAGTTGACTTCTCCTAAAGAAAACCCTAATTTAGTAACTTTTGACTTTTGATGAGTCTTGAGTTTTCTTGATGAATCATGATTAATCCCTGATCAAATGATGAATATGACTTCAAAATATTTATGTTGACCAAAAATCTTGAAGTTTGACTGTAAATAGGTCAAAGTTGACTTTTTGTCCAATACAGTTGACTTTCAATTATCTGGCTAATTGACTGAGCAAATTTGTGATGTAAGGCTTGAAATTTGGTATGAGGGTACCTTGAGACATATGAGAACCATGAAATCCACTTGAGGCATTAGAAACTAAATTTCTTTTTAGAGAAGCAAAACCCTAGTTGTAGATTAATTGCTTAGGAGGAGAGTTTGTCTGGTCAACCCTTGATAAGTCTTGAGCAATTGAGACCTTCATGAGCATGAGGAGATGTCTTGAATTAATTTGTCTTGAAGATGGGAGGGAAATTTTTGGGGTACAACACATTTGCAAGTGGGCTCTGAACTATGAAGGTCCATACGTTGTAAATAAGGTCTTCTCAAGAGGAGCCATGATGCTTGCAACTATGGATGGAGAACATTTTCCACATCTTCTGAATGCAAACGCAATTAAATATACTTCACATAAGATAGACACGCTAAGTTGAAGTCTTAGGAAAAAATATGCATCCTTGAAAACAATAAAAAGAATAAGGTCGAGAAAAAATTAGACTAAAAAATAAAAGAATAAATCAAAAGAAATTGAAAACACCCGCTAAGTTGAAAACATGAAAAGGCAACTTAGGCAAAAAAAAGGGTGTCCCGGTGGATCAAAAACCCGAAAGAGCGATCCAGGCAAAATTTAGAGATTTAAAGTGAATTATTGTGGTCTACATTGTATTTTTAACATCATCACATCATTACAATAGTTGGAAACCCCGACGGGTAGGAATCAGTCCAATCATTTTTTTCAAGAAAGCAAAGTGTTGAGAAAGTCGAAGACATAAGAGTTATAGAATAATCGGAACCCGATGGAGATCTATGATCACATTGCCATCTTTGTATTTTTCCTTTTCCTATGTGTACCCAATTACCTCTTTTTAAGGATTGCTTCCTGATGTAAATGCCTATTTACTGGCCAACCAATCAATAAAGTTTTATTTATTCAAATCTTGTCTATGTGTTTTTTATTTTTACTTTTATATTTACAAAAATGTCTGGTATTTTTCATAAACATTGCATTTAAAAACATTGAAGCTTTACAAAACATATTCAAAAGCTATTGAAATTTCTTGAGATATTGAGTGTCCAGGGTGATAGCTAAAGCTACCATACAATACCCGGGGCACGTTGATGATATTTGTTTTACAAGAACTGTAGTTTACTCATGACAAATAATATACTAGTACATAAGCAAAAACGTCAAGGTTGTTACCAACATGAAGTTCTTGGATTGTCATCCCCAACACGGTGTTGAAAGAAGTTTCTTTGAGTAGAGTACTTCTCCCCAGTACAATATTCCTTTTGAGATTTTTGTACAAGAGCTTACCTCCCCAACAAAAGTTTGTTTGGTAGGGGTTTTCTTTCAGGATTTTTCTCCCCATTGAAATACACTTTGTTGGATTCTGTACAAAAAAATCTGTTTCCTCATGGTAGTCTACACTTTTAAGAGTTCTTGTAAGAATTCTTTTATCCCCGGTAACAGAAGATGTTGTATTATCCCCAATGGTGGTAAACTCCGGGGATTTCTTTACATATAGGTTCTTACATCCCCGGGAAGAGCAGGTCTCCCCAAGAAGAGAATCTTTTCCCAACAGAGTTCATGGTTGAGGTTTCTTGTCCAAGAATTCTTTTTTCCCCAGTAGAAGCTATTTATCATGAGTCATGTGCAAAGAGTTCTTTTGTCTTCCAGCTGTGGGAAAGTTTCGTTATCCCCAGTAGAGACACAATGGTTTTTCCTCAAATGATTGAGGGATGGTTAAAGTCAGAGTCAGCTCTCTCCAAGGTCTGCAATTTATATTGGCATAATTCTTTTAGCGAAGCCCAATTTTCATTAACGTCTCTCTTAAGAATTTGCAATTTATTTTTGCAATTTCTCACCAGGTCTTTGTAGCCTATGATTATCTTCAATCCAGTTTGTTATTCCTTGCAGAGGATTAGAGTATCAAGGTCTTCTCTTCAGCAATCCCTTATCTCTTATGTAGTTCCCTAGTGGAACATCCAACCATGCATCATTACATCACATCTACCCAAATGTGTAACATTTCTATTGTATGGAGCATTACACCATAGAAAAATTGAAACATGCATCTAAGCATAAGCCAATTCTGGTTTGTGATACGGTGGGAGAACTGACTTGAGGTTTTGCGTTTGTTTTCGCAAATGTTTCGGTTTAGCAAGAGTCGCCACTGACTTTTTATTTTATCCTAAGGAAAGGTTAAAAAGCACAGCAAAAACCTTTGAGATGTTTTCTTGGGTTCGGGGAGTAGATTATAGAAAGGGAAGGTATTAGCACCCTTTCTATCCATGGTTATCCATGGGCTCTTAGTTACTTGCTTAGATCACTTGCCTTGCATTTTCAATTGTTTGAAATGGTGCTTTCAATTGTTTGAAATGGTGCTTTGTGTGTGGGTTTGAGAATGTTTTGAAAAGAGGTCATTGTTGCGGCAACCTTTGTAATGATCCATGTTTGAATGTATACAAAGGTGTATTTGTCTTTTGAAAAGTTTTCAATGTTTTTGAAAGTTATTTTGAAAGTGTGTTGTAATGTGTGTTTTGAAAAACGGCAAGGATTGTTTTGCAAGATTGGTCAAGTAACCAAGAGTTATCTATCCTAAATTTCTCAAAGATCTTTCCTATGTTTTAACCCTTTTAACAGTATTGTTCCACCATTGCATTTGGTGGACAATCTTGTGTTAGGATGTTAACGGGACGGGCGCGGGTCATCGTTTAGACCATGATTGCAATAGTGCCAAGTGTCTTTGGCAATTTTTCCTTTAAGGGACTTGATCATTTTTTAGGCAACTTTCGAAAGCGTCATCGAGGGACTATGATCATTTGAATTGTTTTGTTTTGCCAAAGAAACTCAACATGCAACATGGCCCATTATTGAAGGCAACAAGTGGAGTAACCCTAAGGGGTGCAAGTGTGATTGGTGTTGTCCATTTTCATGCTTTTTTGTCTTTTGAATTAGGTCAAGCTATTTGTTATTTTTGACTTGCATACAAAACCCTAAGTCTATCATGGTATAATTAGAAAGCTTTAAAATGCGGAATTTAAAGTCCTAAATTATTACAACATAAGTATGGGATGGGGGGTACAAATGTTCAAATGGGGGATATTTAGCAAGAAATTTAAATCTAAACTATTACATCCAAATTGAATATACAAGTTATTTAATTGTACAATAATTGAATAAATACAAATAAAAAATGTAAAATGTATTATGCACAAAAATGTTTTTATGTGTATGTGAAAGTATTTTTCATGTGACACATAAACAAAAAATAAAAAGGTTAAATCTTGGATATTTTCATGTTTTAGGGCAAAACCCTAATTTTCTAAATAAAAAGCATTTATTATTTATTATATACAATATTTATTAATTATACACAAAAATAAATAAAAGAGAAGTATATTTGTAAAAAAGTAATTTTTGAGGTCAAATATTAATAAAAGAAAAAAAAGTATTATTTTTATATTTTTATCCTAAATATTCTAATAAATATATATATAAGTATTTATACTATGTATTAAGTATATTAAATATACACAAAAATAAAATATTAATTATTTACAAAAAATATATTTTTTAGAAAATGTTTTCAAAAGATAAAATAAAATAAAATCAGAAAATAGAATGTATTTTGTATTATATTTTAGTATTTTAAATAAAAGTATCATATTTATTTATATATACAAGTGTAAACAAAACAAATAAATTCAAAATAAATGCAAAAATGGTTGAAAAAATATTTTTAATATTTTTTATGTTTTGACAAAAAATAATAAGTCAGGAAAAAAATAAAAAGTCAAAAATAATTAAAAAAACACACAATGGGCCAAGGGGGTGTATGTGGGAAATAGTGGTGCAAACAGAAAAATAAGTCAGGCCCAGCTCAAAGAGGCTTCTTCAACCTCCAGCCATTGTTTGAAACATAAAACGCGCATTCCTTGCTCAACCTGCTAACTTCTGATTCCTTGATTTTTAACAAAAACTTACAACATCAAAAGTGTAGAGCATCATGTCACGATTCTAGACATATAAAGAAGTTGTTCTAACTCTCAGAAATGAGAGAGAATTTCTCCTCCCCCAATTCTTGACCTAGCTTTTTTCAAATGTTCAGCTTCAAAATTCTCTCAGCACACACAACATAAATGAAAAGTAATGATACGGGTAGCTTCAGGGCCATGAGTAGGACATACTTTCTTCACAAACCTAAGCCTAGATATGCTTGGATAGAGAGATAGAAGTTCAAACTTTTACCTGTTCAGCTTGAATCGTGTACAACATTGGAGGCACCTTCAATGGAATTTGAAGATTTGTACAGCTTGCCTGAGGTCCAAGGATACTTCCTCTATGCTTGGTGTGCCTTGAATCCTTCTGAATCAAGCTATGGAAGTCAACCTGCAAGAGAGAAAAGTGAAAATGGCACACTTGGCTATGGGTGTTACAGTCTGTTTCCAAGGCTTGGGATAGTTTATATGAATGGTAGGGAATGTATTTGAACTGGTTTGGATGAAAACGCACGATGGAATGATGTTGGCCAAGTCAATCTGCAACAAGGACTCTATTTTGTAGAAAAAATGGGCTTTGATGGATGAGGAGGTATTGAGGGTTAAGGGCTCATGTTCTAGGTCTGTTAGGGAGTATGAAGTGTGTTCACAAAGTTGGTTTGAGTTGGTTCTTGCAGTAATGTGTGGTATGTTACAAAATGCAAGTTTTCTTCTTATCTAAGCAAGAGTTGTCAAGTTAGATTGTAGGCTCATACAGGCCCCTCAAGCATGCTGTACAAATCACTCTTGATCAGTGGAATTGGTTCATGAACTTATGCCCAAAAGATCTGCTTTGTACTTCTTAGATTGTGATCTTGACATAAAGTGCTTCTTTTCAAAAATGGCTAAAATGCTTTTTCCAAATATGGCTTAATCTTGTATGTAATGGTTAAATACACAAAACAAGACATGAACACAAAGGATATGCAATAAATTATTGAGTGTGGATGAGATAAAAGGCCTGTAATCTAGTTTGTGCAAGCTGAGTTCAAAATGCCAATGTTATGTACATGAATTTGGCCATGAACAAAGTGACTTTTGCCCATCTTGACAAATTCGAATCTCCCTAACCACAAGGGTGTTTGATGAGTTCTTGGATAATTTGGAAAGCTTGGAATGTGTACTATAATCAATATTTGTAATGCAAGTTGAAATTCCAAGTGGAAGCATGTGAAAAATGGCCATGAAGTTGGGCAAAAATCCTGCCTAAAATAGGTCAAAAAAATTCTAAGTTAAGAATGTTTTGCACCCTTATTCCAAAAATCATAACTTGAGCTACAATCTTCTTTTGAGGAAACTTTGTGAATCAAAGTTGTAGATATTTCAATGGACTATAACTTTCATGTTTTGAGTTTTGTTTGAATCCAAATATATCTTGATGAAAAAATGGGACAAAGTTAGGAAAAAATTAGGAAATTTCATAACTTAGAAAATTTCTAAGTTATGAAATTTCTTCATTTCAAACCCTAATTTGTAATTTTTGATTTCTTGATGAACAAGTTTCATAATTTGACATGTCTTGATGAAAAATGAATCTTGGCACTTGATTTTGACCAAAAAGTCAAAGTTTGACTTTTCAGTATACAGTCAAATTTGATCAATTGATTGGAAAATTCATCTGTCAATCTTGTGCATTTGGGATCTTTTGAACTTGTTGAATGTGTCAAAACCATGCCATTGAGTCCTTGAGTCCATATGTGAGCTTGATTTTCCATTGGCTAGGTCAAACAGTCAAAAATTGCCTTTGTGCAGTCAAAACCTTAAAAATGACCATTTTGCCCTTTTGGTGATCTGATCAAATTTCTTGTGGAATTGTGATCCAAACTTGACCAAATGGTTCATATGAGTTCATAATGTTGATGTGGGTCAAAAATATTGAGGTTTGACTGTCAATTGACCACAGTTGACTTTTTCCCCAATACAGTTGATTTCTAGGTCAACTGTCCAATTGACTGGGCAAAGATTGGAATCCAGGCTTGAAACTTGGTATGGATGAACTTGTGAGTCCAACATGAAGCATGAAAGTTACTTTGGGCACTTTAGGTCAAAACATCTTTGTGCAAACTCAAACCCTAATTTGGGTCAACAGTGCAAGGAAGAGTCTTGAGCAGAGTAAACCCTAACTTGATCTTGAACTCCAAAGGTCTTGTGATGAGAAAATGTTGACGAAATGAGAGGGAAAATTTTGGGGTACAACATGGTTTTTTTTGGAAGCCCAATACATTTGACATATATCCTTAGAAGAGTTTAAATCTCACATATACTTATGGTACTCCCAATAGGTTCCCACTAGGTTGTAATGGTTGGCATTACATAATTGTCATTCCTAAAGAATAAAACCTCGCTTTGGTCAAAGGAATTATGTAGTTATGTTTCCTTGTGTAGATAACCAAACTCATTTATTTCTTTCCTTTTGTAAGTTTATGATGCCTTTTTCATTGGTTTTTGTCAGTTTTCATATTTGCCTTTCGCAAGTTCACCCTGCCTTTTGCACAAGATCCTTTTTTTTGCTTCTTTGGTTACCCTAACTTGCCTTTTGCAATTTTTACTTACCTTTTGTTTGTATAATATGTTGTCTCTTTTGACTTACCTTTTTAAGTCAGTCTCTTACTTCCTTTTGCACAAGGGATGTCTCTTGCCCTTGCAAGTTCTCGATGTTTTACCTGTATTTTATCTTTGCAGTTAGAGTGCGAGTAAGAGTTGGTGCATGACCTTCCTTACTTATCAAGGATTTGGATAGCCCTACTTGGTGTTTGGAATTTCAATAATTGCCACTCTTGAGAAATTACACCCCGCCTTTGGCTTGAGGGATAATGTAGCTTTTTTGCCTAGCGCAAATACCCTTAATCCTTCGCTTACCTTTTGTAAGTCATTACCCTTACTGCTTTTTGAATAAGGGATGTCTCTTGCCTTTTGCAATTCTTCCTTACCTTTTTCTTGGAAAATGCCTTGCCTCTTCAACATGCCTTTTGTAAGTGTTCTCTTCCTTTTGTACGAGAAATTGTCAATTCCTTTTGCTTGCCTTTTGCAGGTTTCCTTTGCCTTTCACACAGGAATATCATATACTTTTTCCATCTATCTTCTTAACCTTTTATTAAGGAGTATCACATTTACTTTTGCGTGAGAAGTCATATATCAAGCCTCATTTTCTTCTTATTCTTTTGGTAAGAGATTTTCTTATTTTCTTTTGCATAAGAATCCATTTGTTCTTCTTACCATTTTGGTAAGAGATTTTCATTGCCTTTTGTATGAGATGTGCATATGTGCTTTTAACCTTTTGTTGTAAAGTCTCTCATTGCCTTTTGCATGAGATGTTTATTTGTTCTTATCCTTTTGATAGGAAGCCTCTCATTTCCTTTTGCATTAGATGTATATTATTCTTCTTAACCTTTTATCGAGAAGTCTCTCATTGCCTTTTGCACGAGATATTCATCTGTTTTCTTATCCTTTTGTTAAGAAATCCTTTCTTCCAACCTTTTGT
Organism: Vicia faba; assembly: GCA_948472305.1. Classification (NCBI taxonomy): domain Eukaryota; kingdom Viridiplantae; phylum Streptophyta; class Magnoliopsida; order Fabales; family Fabaceae; genus Vicia; species Vicia faba. The sequence goes on from OX451740.1 coordinate 662,553,129, forward strand.
TTTGAAGTCTCTAATCGCCTTTTGCATGAGATATCCATCCTTTCTTCCAACCTTTTATTGTGAATTCTCTCGTCGCCTTTTGCATGAGATATCCATCCTTTCTTCTTACCTTTTGTTGTGAAGTCTCTCATAGCCTTTTGTATGAGATGTCCATCTTTTTTCCAACCTTTTGTTGTGAAGTCTCTCATTTCCTTTTGCATGAGATTTCCATATTTCATTCTAACCTTTTGTTGCAAAGTTTCCCTGACGCCTTTTGCGTGTGGAGTCATACATTTTCTTAACCTTTTGTTAAGAAGATTTCCATCTTTCCTTCTGAACTTTTGTTGCAAAGTATCTCATTTCCTTTTTCATGAGATGTTCATCTTTCTTCCAACCTTTTATTTTGAATTTCCTCATCGCCTTTTGCATGTGGAGTCATATGTTTTCTTAACCTTTTGTTAAGAAAATTTCCATATTTATTCTAACATTTTGTTGCAAATTTCCTCATCGTCTTTTGCATGTGGAGTCATTTGTTTTCTTAACCTTTTGTTAAGAAGATTTCCATCTTTCTTCCAACCTTTTATTGCGAAGTTCCTCATCTCCTTTTGCGCGTGGAGTCACCTTCAGTATCTTCTTAGCCATTATTTAAGAAGATTTCATTTCCTTCTATCTTTCTTCTTATCCTTTTGGTAAGAGGTTCTCCTTTCCCTTTTGCATACAAAATTATCTTTGTTGATAATTCATCTTCCTAGCCGTTGCTAAAAACATTCTCGAGACACCGTTCCATCTATATTTTCTTATCCTTTTGATAAGAAATATCTCATAGCCTTTTGCTCAAGAAGTATTATTCCTCATGTGAGTTTCTGATTTCTTCCACACCCGTGATGGGAATCCTATTGGGATATCATCATGGTATACTAACCAATGAAAAAAGAAAAAAAAAGGGGAAATACAGCATCCCAAAAACTGAAATACTTGACCTTCTTTTGTTTCCCCAGAGTGCAAATTTTACGGTTCTTTTGGTATCCAATCCCCTTCTACCTCGAAGCTCAAAAGTTGTTACTTTCTCACCTTCAGGTTTAAGATGATTGAATAGGGACAATTGTTGTACCCCAAAATCTTCCCCCTTGTGGTTAAACCCCTTTAAGCTCATGCTTCATCATCATACACATCATTTACATTGCATTAACTGAATGGTATGGGATCAAAGGTTTTGACTGTGTGATTGTGTACCACTCAAGAGAATAAATTTGACCTACAAGGGTTGGAAATGCAAAATCTCATCATCATGAGTATCATCCTAATGCACAAGATGTAACACGCCATTTCTACCCAACGAGTTAAATAAAACCAGAGTTATAAAAATTTCCAAAAAACAAATGGAATGCTACATTTTCAACTTGAAACTACGACATTCAATCATCTATAGTTCAGATACATAACACATTAACTTCGGATGAACCGATAACAACCTGCTTAGTCTTTAAAAATAAAAACAACTTTCATTACTACGCAGCGGATTCACAAAATTCAACTGAAAACACCAATAACGTCTTATCCAACTCAAAACAACTTTAAGACAACAAGTCTTTAATGAAAACAACTTAAAAATTCAGCAACATAATGAAAATCAACAATAAAGAGAACATGCATTCATCCCCTCGAGTGCTACGTATCATAGAGACAACACTGACTCGAACTAACGAGGGTAACAGCTAACTTTCTTGAATACCTGCACGTTACCAACAAAGGGCAACATTCAAACAGAAGGGGTGAGATATCGAACTATATAACAGGACTTATGATAAATAATATATCATAATCAAATCATATAAAATCACCACTTCAAAACTTTCAAACATCTTTAATCTCAACAAAACATCAACACGACATAACAACTAATTCACAACCTATAAACAACAACATATTCAACAACAATAATGTATTCGACAACGACTTATTCACATCATAACCAATTTCACAAACTCAATCATCTTCACATAAACTCATAATATATATCATTATGCATGTGACTCACAACTCGATGCAACCAATACAAATGCGGTACCGACTTGTGGACCCAAAGTTCCACCGCTTATTTTTCCACATAGGATCAAAGCCACTACGTCTATTTCCACTATAGCATCAACGTTTATATTTTTTTGTGAACCCAAGTTTCACCGCCTATATTACCTTTCCGGGTCAAAGCCACTACGTATATTTCCATTCAAGGATCAACGTCTATAAAATGTGAACCCACCGTTTCACCGTCTCTATTTCAAGACTAACCATGCCATGCAATGTACAATCAACAACTCATATGCAATTAAGACCACTTCTGACCTTAACATACACATACCACATATTCCAATACAATGAAATACCAACAATTGTACATGCATTGCAAATATAATTCACAAATCAAGTAACATACAAGTTTAAACAATGTTACTTCCATGATTTATTCAAATCAAACACAATTCCGGTTAGCCCTTGAAAATATCGAAATCTCAAAAAATAACTCAACCATAATTACCAACGCATTTAACTTAGTTACCCCTATCAAATTTCATTAATTTCCGGATAACTAAGTTTTACCGCCTATACCGGAAAATTAGAAACAAACACAATTCCATAAACCGGAAGCATTCAACTTAATTCGACTTCACCTGTAAAATTCACATTTTTCAACAAAAATGCTACCCAACATATCGACCAAAATTACTACCACAAACCGCATAATAATTTGGATTGTTTGGGCTAAAATCGGTTAATTAATTATCGGTCAAAAACTCTACTATTTTTACTCTATAAATCCTACAAAATTATTTATTGAAGATATTAAATCATTATTATTAAATAACTTATATTTATAAACCGAAACGTAATTACTTCTTAAATTTCGCTACAGCATTGCAATTTAATTACTTCAAAATGCTACTTTACCTTATGCTAATGTATTGCAAAACAAGTGCTTCTAAGCACTGCTTAATATATATATATATATATATATATATATATATATATATATATATATATATATATATATATATATATATATATATATATATATATATATATATATATATATATATATATATATATATATATTCGCTACAGCAAGCCAAAACAAATGCTTCATGTACTAATTCATTTTCCATGCGCTACAGTGGTTATCATGTTTCTTACATACTACTTCCTATATTCTGCTACAGTAACGCCAAAGCATGTGCCTCAATGCTACTTCATAATTTATTACATGCTACAGGATTGCAAACGTTTTTACTTCCTACTGCTACTTTCTAATTGGTGTTGCAGCTTGCAATTTAAGTGCCTTTCATAGCTACTTTGATTTCTATGCTACAGCAAATAAGCCATATACTTATTAAATGTTCATTCTTCCTATGTGCTACTTCCGGCCATATGCAAGTGCCTTTAATTGCTATTTCTTTTTTTTTTTTATCGCTAGAGTATATATAATATGGGATTTTGCAAGGAAAATACCAAGCCACTTATTTATGTGTATAACTAATTATATTGGATCCTAAATCATCTCTCAATATCATCAATATACCAATTTCAAACACAACTAAAAATAAATTTTCATAACCCAAATTTACATACTATTAATTATACACCCTATTATAGAGTCAGAACCCCACCCTTACCTTGGATTAAGAGCAACTTTAAGAGACTTCAACCGAATTTTTGGGGAAAAATGGCACTTGAAGAAATTTCCCTTTGTTCTTCTTCTCTTCCTCCAAACCCTATTTTCCTCTTGCTATTTCTCTTCCTGATAACCAAAACCCTCTTCTATTCTTCTCTACTTCTATTTCCAATATAATAGGTATATTATATTTAATCTTAAAAAACTCAATTGGGCCTAAAAAGACATACCCTTCTATTTACTACACACCACCACCAATTAAGCCCAATGTTATAAAATTAAGCTTAATAACAAAATAACACTTTAACTAAATTCCACCAAATTAAATCCGATTAATTATTATTCCAACTTAATAAAATAATTCTGACTTCGACGATAAAAATTTGAATTAATATAAAATATTCAAAAATATTTAATTAAATAAATAATTAAATATCGGGGCGTTACAACTCTCCCCACTTAGAATATTTTCGTCCTCGAAAATCTACTTGATACAGCCACTCTTAATGCGAATTTCGCATCCAACTCTCTGATCTTCAATTCGTGTTTGGCAACACTTCGACCACTACTTTCTCGACATAACAACGCTCAATATGATATAATTCAAATCCACACGTGCTAATCATTCAACATGTTCGCGACATAATCATTAATAACTTATCAACCACTCAACAATATTTTGACATATCAACATTCAAATTGGTAACACACTTATACTTGGATATACAACATTACATTAGCATCTTAATAACATTTTCAACACCAAAAACACATACACAATTTAATTCCCATATATACATATATATATATATGTCAATTATCAACACAATATCAACAACTCTATTCATATCGTCGTATCATTCTTATAGTGACATTAACATATCCAACATAATCAACTTCATCATATAATGGAGTATTATCCATCATTTACAGTAACTAACAACAACATCACAACAACGGGGACACAACTTTTATAACATCAACTTAACAATATAACTAAACAAATATACACACAACTCACCACCCACTAACAACTACAATAAATTCCTTATAGGATCAACAAATATCTCTGAGTTATCACAACACCTTGGCACATCATCCATACATCAACAATCTACCAAATCAAGCACGTAGAGTCGTATACTCATAGCAACTGCGCCACATACGCTTCAGCTGCGCAACTCTGATAAACCATCTTAAGTCACCGTCCTCATTAAAGTTTCTACCAACTATACAGTTTATAATCCTCATTCCAGTTCCATGCTTTCCTCAACATCCACCATAAAACCATTATTCACTTGATATTCTCAATCTTTCACTTTGCGACGTTAGCTCGCATGTAAACCCGCTACTTCGAATTGTTCAATACATCACAACTCTTTCCTAGCAATTCCTCTATTACTTCACACAAACTGGTGAGCGACTACCTTTTGATATAACATTATCCACTTCACTCACCATTAAGATAGAAAGACAATTTTATACCATCCAACACGATCTCGTCTACTATCAACAAGAGATTAAGGGTGATCAGTTCCTCAATTTGTTAATAGATAGCCGACAATCATAATGGAGTATAAACCATCGTTACTAAACTATAATAGTGTTCCTTTAGAACTTGTACTCAAGTCACCTAACGCACTATAATCCAATAATTTCCAATGAGGTTTGCAAATACTCCCACAATTTCCCTCTCATTTGATTTTGTCGATGAGACACCAACGCTCAACATATTACACGGTCCATATTACACTCACTTAGCCTCACACGAAGGTTAGGTATCCTCCAACTCAAGAATTACTTTCATCATCTCCGCATCATCAGGAATACATATTCGATTACGGAATCTCAACATACCCTGTGCATCTAACTCGAAATCATCATTCTCAGACTGATCGAGTTTAACCATCGAATCTACCAATTTCACATCTAACTTCTGAGCTTCATTGACACTGTCCAGAAAATCATTGATAATCTTCCACATTCCCAACATAACACTCTTCGGGGTTACTTCACAAACTAAGCTCACATCTCTAAACTGTTCAATTAATTCCAACCCTTTAACCATCATTACCGACATATGTAAAGTCCTTTGACTTAATACATCAGCCACCACATTAGCTTTACCTTAGATGATAATTCAAACCGAAATCATAATCTTCCAATAACTCCAACCATCTTCGTTGTCTCCTATTCAATTCCTTATGATCAAATAAATACTTTAAACTCTTACGGTCGCTAAATACTTCAAATCTAGAACCAAAAGACAATGTCTCCAAACCTTCAACATAGACACCACTAAGTCCCATCTTAGACGTGTTCATAATACACTACAAATTACTCGCTCGGATTAGGCAAAACCAATACTGGAGCAGTCGTCAATCTTTTCTTTAGTTCTACAAAACTTTATTTACATGCAACATCCTATACTTGAAATGACGAACGACTATCCCTTTTAATGTTGAACATCCCATTTCTCAACTTATTCGTTAATAATATATTACGCTTGACCTCACCTTGAACAACCACGATAATAACCAATCATGCCCAAAGAAAAACCTCTAGTTCCGTAAACGACTTCAGAGTTCCTCCATATGGGAATGCATCAACCATATTTGAAAACACTCTCATATGATAGAATACATTTCTATCTCCTTATAGGTTCAAACAGAACACTAATCCGATACTCGAAACACAAGATATGAATTTCCAAAGGTATCCAAAAATGCAAACACCGACGTCATGCAGCGACATACATTAACACACTTTATGATAACATCAGGAAAAAATTTCTTTGTATCAGTACCAACACTTACCATTCATGAAATCATACTCATCTCTTCGCATTTCCGACTCTGATCCGTGATTCAAAAATATTCCAACAACTTCAACATCTTTTACAATCACTTACAAGGATCCTACGACAAGGTCTACATAAATTTGTCACTATATCACCGTTCAAATGTTAACATCTTACACAAGGCTACTCAAACCGATAACTTCATAGTCCAACAGCAACGCTGAGACATCACAACTTCCCAAATTCCATCTTCTAAAAATTGTCCTTGTTACTTAGAAATCACCTTCAGAAATATCAGAGATTCACAATCTACTCGTATATCAACAATCGTTACATGCTCCTAATCCTTCTACAAGTAAACATTAACAATGTATGATCATCCTCCTTCAAGATGTTCCAACTTGATTAACAAACAAAGTCTTTAATCCATGACACCTTCATATTCGGGAAACAACAAAACTTCAGTAATACTTCCACTGTCGCCATCAACAACATACCGAACTAACATCTTACAACCAAAATGTATCAGAGAAACAAAGTTTCTCCCCCTCTTATCTCCAAACCAACTCCTACATACAACTCGGTTAGAAAAAACAACAAGCACCGGCAGTGTTTCACACACTTGTCGCATACTAAGGAACAAACAACATTAGACAACTTGGCCGGACGGACCGACCTGCTCTGATACCACTATTGTAACACCCCATTTCTACCCAACGAGTTAAATAAAATCAGAGTTATAAAAATTTCCAACAAACAAATGGAATGCTACATTTTCAACTTGAAACTACGACATTCAATCATCTATAGTTCAGATACATAACACATGAATTTCGGATGAACCGATAACAACCTGCTTAGTCTTTAAAAATAAAAACAACTTTCATTACTATGCAGCGGATTCATAAAATTCAAATGAAAACACCAATAACGTCTTATCCAACTCAAAACAACTTTAAGAGAACAAGTCTTTAATGAAAACAACTTAAAAATTCAGCAACATATTGAAAATCAACAATAAAGAAAACATGCGTTCATCCACCCGAGTGCTACGTATCAGAGCGACAACACCGACTCGAACTAACAAGGGTAACAACTAACTTTCTTGAATACATGCACGTTACCAACAAAGGGCAACATTCAAACAGAAGGGGTGAGATATCGAACTATATAACAGGACGTATGATAAATAATATATCAGAATCAAATCATATAAAATCACCACTTCACAATGTTTAAACATATTTAATCTCAACAAAACATCAACACGATATAACAACTAATTCACAACCTATAAACAACAACATATTCAACAATAGCAATGTATTCGACAACGACTTATTCACATCATAACCAATTTCACAAACTCAATCATCTTCACATAAACTCATAATATATATCATTATGCATGTGACTCACAACTCGATGCAACCAATACAAATGCGGTACCGACTTGTAGACCCAAAGTTCCACCACTTATTTTTCCATATAGGATCAAAGCCACTACGTCTATTTCCATTATAGCATCAACGTCTATATTTTTTTGTGAACCCAAGTTTCACCGCCTATGTTACCTTTCTGGGTCAAAGCTATTACGTTTGTTTCCATTCAAGGATCAACGTCTGTAAAATGTGAACCCACCGTTTCACCGCCTCTATTTCAAGACCAACCATGCCATGCAATGTACAATCAAAAACTCGTATGCAATTAAGACCACTTCCGACCTTAACATACACATACCACATATTCCAACACAATGAAATACCAACAATTGTACATGCATTGTAAATATAATTCACAAATCAAGTAACATACAAGTTTAAACAATGTTACTTCCATGATTTATTCAAATCAAACACAATTCCGGTTAGCCCTTGAAAACGTTGAAATCTCAAAAAATAACTCAACCATAATTACCTACGCATTTAACTTAGTTACCCCGTCAAATTTCATTAATTTCCGGATAACTAATTTTTACCGCCTATACCGGCAAATTAGAAACAAACACAATTCCATAAACCGGAAGTATTCAACTTAATTCGACTTCAGCTGCAAAATTCACATTTTTCAACAAAAATGCCACCCAACATATCGACCAAAATTACTACCATAAACCACATAATAATTCAGATCATTTGGGCTAAAATCGGTTAATTAATTATCAGCCAAAAACTCTATTATTTCTACTCTATAAATTCTACAAAATTATTTATTGAAGATATTAAATCATTATTATTAAATAATTTATATTTATAAACCGATAGGTAATTGTGATACGGTGGCAGAACCGGACTGTTTAATATTGGTTTGCGTTTTGCGTTTGTGTTCGCAAAATGTCGCGGTAAGCAAGAGTCGCCACCGACTTTTATTTTATCCAAATGGAAAGGAAAAAAGCGCAGAAAAATTCATTTTTCGAGATTTTGAGTACGGGGAGTAGATTATAGAAAGGGAAGGTATTAGCACCCTTTTTATCCGTAGTTTTTTACGAGCTCTTAGGTACTTGCTCATCATTTTAAAATTGCTTCTGCGTTTGTGTGTTTTGAAAAGTTTTTGTTTTACTTCATTTTAACCCTTGTCTCAGTCTTCAAGAGTGTTACGAAGTCGTTTTGAAAACTTTGTTTTAAAAGAGTGTAAGTGTGGAAAAGATTTATTTTTGAGCAAGCACCTACTAGCATCTACCTACTCGAAAAAGAGAATGTTTTTGTTCTTATTTCCTTTAGACAGTGTTATCCCACTATTAGTGAGTAGGTAGCACCGTCGTTGGAGTTGTAAGGGTCAATTTGAAAGGGACGTACGATCACTAAAGCAATGTTAGGACGTCTTAGTAATAACCCTAATGTCTTAAGATCATATTCGAGGCAACATTTCCGAGGTAACCTTTCCGACGCAACATTTCCGAACGGGACTTTGATCTTTTTTTTAGACAAGAGGGCGACCACTAAAATACCCTATACTTAATGACCGTTTATCGAAGGCAACCGAAGTGGGAGTATATTCTAGGAGTGCGCATGTGCGAGTGATTCAATTTCAATTTATTATCTTTGCACATTTAGGGTTTGCTAACCGTTTTAAAATTTACATACAGTCTTGTCATGCAACCCTATTACCATACATCTAACAGTTAATATTTGCAGAAATTAAAAATGCAGAAAATAAAGCTACGCTATTACAAGGCTTCGGGTGGAGGATTAATTACATAGCCAAAAACCCGTCAAAACGATAAACGAACAAAAGAAGCCCTAATTAAACTATTACATCCCATGAGCAATTACATCAATATTTTCAAAAATAAATAAACGCGCGATGAATCGAGAACGAGAGAAAAATAGGGTTTTGACCCCGTCTAACCCAATTACAAGAAGAATTATTTTTTGGTTGTTTTGATTATTTTATTCTAAGAAAATAAGATTTTTTAATTTAAATATGTACAAACCTAATTACTAATTAATTTAAATTAATAAAATTAATTACATTTGACCTATTTTTGTATTTTTGTTATTTTGAGAAAAAATAATTAAATCAAACAAAACCCTAATTTCTAATTTGTTTTAATTTATTTACAAAAGAATTAAAGTTACCCTAAAATCAAATTAAACTAGTTAAATTAATTCTTGGTAAAAAATAAAAATAAAATGCCTAAAGTCTAATTTGGTGAAAATTGGTTTTATGAGTTTTTATAAAAAGAATTAATTGTTGTGTTAGAAAATGATTAAAACAAAAATAAACAAATAAAAGAAAATATAAGAAGGATAAAGAAAAAGGGTCTGGTGTCAGCGGTTCTGATCAGAGTATGATGATTCAGAAGATGATGGTGATCAGAGGATGGTGGTCAGAGGATGATGGTGATCAGAGGATGATGATATTGGGCCTGCTCCTGGCTGGTGGATCCAGCTGATTATGGCCAGAGGATGTTTGATCTGGTCCTGGTTGATGCGTCCAGAAGATGATCTTCAGAAGGTGCAAGCGATGGATCTGGTGAACACAAAGGGGAAAAATACCAGAGGGTCAGGCCTGGGATCGAACCCAGAATCATGAATTTCTGACTTCCTTCTTCTGGCCAACTACGCTGGGTGTTAGTTTACCAACATACAGAAACAAACAAAAGATCAGAACCATAGGTTTCTGGCGAGAATAAACGCACCAGAATTTAAACTTGCCAGTAAAGTAGTGACACGCTATCGTCTTTTCCCTGGACCCGTCGTTTAAAACTCAGAATCTTTACCTACGGATATGGCGCTGTAACTGTAACCCTGTGCATCTCATAAATTACATACAAGCAATATAAATAAAATTCAAGACCATGGATCAACTAGGTTTGATCCGCTGATCACAATGGTCTCCTCCGTTTGGACCAATTGTTCCTGTATGAAAAAAACCCTAAAACGAACCAAGAAAACCTAACAATGGTATATCTCTGTATTGTTAGCAAAAATGCAATTAATCATTACCAACAACTTTCAAATGCTTCAATGAACAAGAATATATAAATAATTCATGCTACAAATGCCAGAATCATGATATTGAATTTCAAGAAAGTGTTGGTATCGTGAGACACTTACAGTGGGTTTTTGTACACGAAACTGCTTGCTAAGGACTGGGATGGACTCCTTGAATGTCCAGCAAGTGAAAGGAGTGCCTGGAATGGCTTGAAAGCGCCTAGAAGTATGAAAACAGATTGCTACTTTTTCTTGAATTTTTCCAAGTTTTTCTTCAGCCTTTCACGCCTCTAACCCCTTGTGTTTTTGGTCTGCACTTGTCCACTATATACCAATGATCGAATTAGGGTTACAAATGTGCTTTCAATCTTTGTCAATTATGGTCTTTGATCATGATTTGATTTTCATGAAAATCTTTCCAAAATAAGCCAAAACCAATCTTTTTATGCACAACCATGCCTTACACGATTTGATTCTCTTGCTAGCTATATAAGATACCTGAAATATGCATAAAATCTTAAGGTTTGAATGATTTGGATATTTCCATGATTTATTTTGATTTAATTTGATTTAATTGAAATAAAAAATCAAAATAAATGGAAAAAATAAAATAAAGGCAAGTGGAAAGAGTTAGGGCTCGTGGACCATGTTACAAAATAGAACAAGTGCAAAAAGTTAGGCCCATTTGACAAAAATTGCAATTTGAGGTACTTTTGACTTTTGACAATTTTGCAAAAAGGGTTAACTTCACCAATGCATAACTTCTTCAATTTTGACTTTATGAAGGTGTTCTTGGACTTTTTAGAAAGCTCAAGATGTCATATAAGCAAACCTTTTTATCTCATCTCAATTGAGCCTTCCATGTTCATGTATGAAGCTTTGACAAAAAGGTGTTTTTGTTGACTTTTCAAAGTGACCTATAATGTCCAAATTCATAACTTCTTGTGAGTGCATATTTTGAACTTGGGAGCTGAAGATGAATTGTGGGGCATTTCATCCTCTTAAAAATGAGCTTTGGATGGGTCATTTATGACAAAGTATGAAAATGTTATGCTTGGTCAAAGTTGAGTTGACTTTTCCTATAAAACCCTAATTTAGCAACTTTTGGGTTTTGATGAATTGTGAGAAATCCTTGAGAAATCATGATCAACCCTTGATAAAATGATAGATAATACTTCAAAATGAGGATGTTGACCAAAAATCTTGAAGTTTGACTGTATGTGGGCCACAATTGACTTTTGCCCTAGTATAGTCGATTTTCAAGCCTTTGAGCAATTGACTGAGCAAACTTCCTCTGCAAGGCTTGAAACTTGACATGGATGATCTAGATAACATATTGTAATAATGGTGAGAATTTGGGATCCCTTGGACTCAAGTATCTTGATGCAACATGAAACCCTAATTTGAGGTAGACTGCCTTAGGAGAGAGCTTGTTTGGTCAACCCTTGGACTTCCTTGAGCAATTTGAAGACCTCACTTGAAATGTATTGAGAAATATGAGAGGGAAAATTTTGGGGTACAACATTAATTACTTCTTAAATTTCGCTACAGCATTGCAATTTAATTACTTCAAAATGCTACTTTACCTTATGCTAATGTATTGCAAAACAAGTGCTTCTAAGCACTGCTTAATATATATATATATATATATATATATATATTTGCTACAGCAAGCCAAAACAAATGCTTCATGTACTAATTCATTTTTCATGCGCTACAGTGGTTATCATGTTTCTTACATACTACTTCCTATATTCCGCTACAGTAACGCCAAAGCATGTGCCTTAATGCTACTTCATAATTTATTACATGCTACAGGATTGCAAACATTTTTACTTCCTACTGCTACTTTCTAATTGGCGCTGCAGCTTGCAATTTAAGTGCCTTTCATAGCTACTTTGATTTCTATGCTATAGCAAACAATCCATATACTTATTAAATGTTCATTCTTCCTATGCGCTACTGCCGGCCATATGCAAGTGCCTTTAATTGCTATTTCTTTTTTTTATCGCTACAGTATACATAATATGGGATTTTGCAAGGAAAATACCAAGCGACTTATTTATGTGTATAACTAATTATATTGGATCCTAAATCATCTCTCAATTTCATCAATATATCAATTTCAAACACAACTAAAAATAAATTTTCATAACCCAAATTTACATACTATTAATTATACACCCTATTATAGAGTCAGAACCCCACCCTTACCTCGGATTAAGAGCAGCTTTAAGATACTTCAACCAAATTTTTGGGGGAAAATGGCACTTGAACAAATTTCCCTTTGTTCTTCTTCTCTTCCTCCAAACCCTATTTTCCTCTTGCTATTTATCTTCCTGATAACCAAAACCCTCTTCTATTCTTCTCTACTTCTATTTCCAATATAATAGGTATATTATATTTAATCTTAAAAAACTCAATTGGGCCTAAAAAGACATACCCCTCTATTTACTACACACCACCACCAATTAAGCCCAATGTTATAAAATTAAGCTTAATAATAAAATAACACTATAACTAAATTCCACCAAATTAAATCCGATTAATTATTATTCCAACTTAATAAAATAATTCTGACTTCGACGATAAAAATTTGAATTAATATAAAATATTAAAAAATATTTAATTAAATAAATAATTAAATATCGGGGCGTTACACAAGACATGTTGGTTCAATAACTTCTCAGGCTACCTCAGCTGAATTAGGGTTTAGAGCTCTGATCATCATCTCATATCTTTTATGATACAAATTAGGGTTTCGATCAAGAGCATGATGTGACTAACTTTTAAGCCCAAAGTGATTCCATGGTATTCTATGTGTCTCAAAGTATCCATATGAGGCTTATTGGTCTTTACATTTCATCAGATAATCAAGATTGATTGAACAAGAGAAGATTTGAATGTGTATGTTTAAAATTCAACAAAAGTCAAAGATTTACCAAATGAGATTCTTGGTCAAAATTAAGATCAAAAGTTAAAATGTGAAGAAATATGATCATTTGTGGAGAAAAGTTAATGAAATTGGTCAAACATGAGATTTCTCGTAAAAGAAGGTCCTTTGGGAATTAGAAAAGTTTTCTAAGTATTGAGATTTTTTATACTCAGGATACCATCTTTGCATCTCTATATCTTATTCATTTATGGAGAAATTTTCAAACTCATGCTCAAATGAAATAGGGAACTACATACTACATTTTTGTCCTTGAGGGTTCATCTCCAAAAAAGTTCCTAGATTTTGAGTTATGGAGCCTAAAAGATGAGTATTCTTTAACATTTGAATGTTAGAACACTTAGTGAAACTTTACTTGGTTATTAAGGCTTTATCTCAAGTTCATTTCAACATAAAATTTGTTCTATTATTCTTTCTCTTTCCCATGATATCAGGAATGCCTCATTTGACTCATTATCAAGGGAATTAGAGAACCATGAAGTGGTGAGGTTGGATGGATAACTTGACACTTAACTTAGTGGAAATTTCAAGATTCTCACTTATCTTCCATGTCATGACCTCATGGTCGTTTCAAAGGTTGTTACAGGCCTTATACCAACTTTCTCTAAACACATGAAAGGATCTACAATGTCTCTTATTTCCATTGATTACTAGACTGCATCAATTAGAGCATCATAGCTCAGGATATAGGTTTATGAATTGAGCTACATGGCCACAAGCTCAACTTTGAATTACTTGGCTAGAAATGCATAAGGTGACATTTTAAGTGCATTTGATGCAATGTAAGCTGCAGCATGGCACGCACATCATCTATTTTCTCTATTTGGCCAAACAATGCATGTCATGCATGCATTATGGAAGAGACTTACTTCAAATGAAAAGATGCTTACTCATGCAAACTTATTGATTAAGACTTGCACTCACCATAAGCTATCATATGCTCCATTCCATTGAATAAAATGACAATAATACTCCTCACATAACAATACTCGTGGCTAACACTCTCTATTCAATTCATTCATCACAAATTGCACAAGAGCTTGAGAACACGCACCCTGAACATACTTGGCCTTTGCTATAAATAATTCATCACATTTTTTGTTGAGGGGTAGTTACAAATCAGTTACAAGCTCCTAAAAACCCCTCTCATCTCTTTCTCTCGAATCATTCACCATCCACCATCTTCTCATATCCTCTCAAACTTGAAGCTATTCTCAGAGTTTTTTGCTTCTCCTTCCTATTCTCCAAAGCAAGAAGAAGTTCTTCATAGCTCCGTCCATCAGTTGAAGCAAACACCTCCACGGATCTATCACCTTCATATTCAAAAGAGTCAAACGATGGTTGATTTTATTTCTTAGTAGGTTAAAGATTCTTGAGAATTCTACCATCTTCGTCAAGATCTTAGGAGCATGCAAGTAGAGTTTTCTGAAGAAACTCCATACTCACGATCTTCAAACAATTAAGTTCTTGAATCCTTCCCTCTGCACGCTTAGCCTTTCCATTAATATGAGCATGCATTGCATTTGTAAGCTCTGCACAAGCAGAGGCTGGAGCTAGGCTCAAAGTTGCTTGATAGTTATGTATGCAATAATTGAGTAAATTTTCAGACCTGAATTCGTGGCTAGATTTCTTGATGATTTCATGTGTATTTATGAAAAAAATATCATATTTGTGATTTGCGTGTGGAAACAAGTTGGATGGCACCATTTTCATGGATTTTAGTTGGGGCTTTGCCATCTCTGGCGAGGGAGCCTCCAGAGAAGACGATCAGAGTCCTAGCTCAAGATTCTGGATGTTTGAACATGTTGACTCGTGCTCTAGGCGTGGCATCATCCTATTGGTCATGAATTTTAATTATTTTCCACATAAATTTCGTATTTTCATTATTGGTTTTATTTATTTGGATAATATAGGAAATATGTGGTAAATTGTGATTGGCCTAAGTTTGTTGTTGTCACGTAGTGACTTAAGTGAAGTTTCCCTATTGATACAAATTACATGATTTATTTTGTCACATTTTTATAAATCAAGTGAATGAAATAATAAAATGATGTTGGTGTTTGGATTGAGGAGATTTGGGCCTTGCACGTTTTTCTGATTACAACTCCGATAAATGGGCTTTTGTAGAGTGTCAACATGATTCCTGTTATAATAATTTTTTGGGGTTCGCACCCTGTTGTACCCCAAAATTTTCTCTCCCATTTTACTCAACACATAATCATTGAGATCCTTAACTTGCTCAAG
This sequence comes from Vicia faba, assembly GCA_948472305.1. Classification (NCBI taxonomy): domain Eukaryota; kingdom Viridiplantae; phylum Streptophyta; class Magnoliopsida; order Fabales; family Fabaceae; genus Vicia; species Vicia faba. Next base: position 662,569,208 of record OX451740.1, read on the forward strand.
GATGCCCAAGAGTTGACCAAACAAAGTCTCTCCTAAAGCAATGAACCTCCAAATAGGGTTTCCATTTTCATCAAGATGGGTGAGCTCCAAAGGCCTCATATGCTCTTCATAGTCCTAATATATTCTCAAGATCATCCATGTCAAGTTTCATGCCTTACACAAGAAGTTTGCTCAGTCAACTGCTCAGATGCTTGAAAATCAACTGTATTAGGTCAAAAGTCAATTGTGGCCCACATACAGTCAAACTTCAAGATTTTTGGTCAACATCAACATTTTTAAGTGATATCCATCATTTGATCAAGGGTTGATCACGATTCCTCAAGAAATGCTCCTAATTCATCAAAACTCAAAAGTTGCTAAATTAGGGTTTCTCAAGAAAAGTCAACCAAATGTTGACCAGGTATAACTTTCTCATACTTTATCAGAAATTTCTCATCCAAGGCTCATTTTTAATAGAATTAAATTCCCTACAACTCATCTTCATCCCTCAAGCTCAAAAAATGCACTCATGAAAAGATATGAAATTAGACATTATAGGTCATTCCAAAAAGTCAACAAAAACACTTTTTGGGTCAAAGCTTCTTACATGAACATGGAGGATCCAATTGAGATGAAATCAAAAGGGTTGTTTAGGGGACATCCTAAGCTTTCTAAAAAGTCTAAGAACACCCTATTAGGGTCAAAATTGAAGGATATAGGCATTGCCAAAGTTGGCCATTTTTGGAAAATTGTCAAAAGTCAACAATACCCAAAATTGCATTTTTTTTGTCAAATGGGCCTAACTTTTTATGCTTGTATCTTACTTCTAGCAATGTCCACGACCCAAACACTCTCTCATATATTATTTAATTTATTTTTTAATTTATTTTGATTTTAACCATTTAAAAGTCAAATTAAATCAAATAAATGATATAAAATATGGAAGATTTGTTTTTGATCTGATTTTGAATAAAATCATAATTCATTTATGCTGTCAAACAGAATCAAATCGTGCCAAGGGTGATTGGGATGAAACTAGTATGATTTAGCTTGATTTATAAGGAAATGATGCAAGGATGGAATCAAATCAAATCTTGATAATTGGCAAAGATATGAATTTTTTTGTTAACCTAATTCAGTCTAGTACATATACATAACAATTCCAATGCACAAGGACAAGGGTTGATTGTGTGAAACAGCACAGAGAAGTTGCATTTTTTTGTCAAAAAATCTCAGATTAGATTTCATACTACAACCATTCTCAAGGAGATTTAGGGATTGCAACACGTTCCTGGCAATCTCCTGAAGCTAACTGTACCTTTTACACGCACCAAAATGCTCAGAATCGTAAAATCCACAACTCTGTTATCCAACCCTTTTTTATTTTTGATTACATGCATACATGCATTTTCAATGAAATTTAATCATGTATTCTTATTTATCATAATGTTTCTATGCTTCCTGAATTGTTTGATTGAGTTTTAAGTGCAGGAATCATGGTTTGCCATTCTTAGGGTTTCCAAGCTCGTTTTAGGGTTTCCTTCTACAGGCAAAATTAGGGCTAGGCGTGGATACCATGGTGTTCAGGGCTTCAAGCCCAGTTGATTCATGGCCTTCATTGTAATTTATATTGCTCGTGCTGGATTTTTGAATGATGCAGGGTTGTAGTTACAGGAATGGAACCGTAGGTAAAAGTCTAAACCTAAAACGACAGTGCTCAGGAAGAAGAAAGCTATGTGGCAAACACCCATTGGGAGATTTAACTTACGCGCGTGTTTGTATGATATTTGCGTTACTTTGAATATAATGTTATTTTCTTATTATGTTAACAAATGAACAGCCAGCGCAGATGGTTAAGGACGGAGGGTTTGAAGCAAACGTCCTGGTTTCGATTCCATGCGTGTTGCTTTTGCATTTTTCTTGAATATACTTTCCAAATCCAGCGTGCCTCAATGCCCAACGTCCACCATACGCCCCAGATCTCATCCTTGGGATCCATCATCATGTAGATCCAGCACCACAGGATTGAAGGCACACCATGAACCATCAGAAGAAAGATGCATTGGATCATGCGCTAGACTCTGGGCCATCATCCTGGGCTTATCACAAAATTGGCAATGCACCCCCCAAATTGCTCATCATATCAGGCCCAATTCCAATTCTTTTTTAATTTCTCTTATTTTATTATTTGTCTTAATTATTTTTTACAAAATCATATTTTATTATTATTAAATCAGAAAAATCAGAAAATTACAAAAAAATATTAGGTTTAGTTTTTTTTCATAAAAATATTTATTTTACTTAATTAATTAGTTTAATTAGGTTAACTTAAATACTTTTTTTCATAATTAGAATTTAATAGAAATTAGGTTAATTTGCAAAGTTAATTATTATTTTTTCACAAAAATCCAAAAAAAAATATATTTTCTTTGTTCGCAAATTAATTGTTTCTAAACTTGACGTTAATTCCCCGTTTGATTTACTCGCGCGTCTTGTTTCCATTATTTGATTAATTAATTGTAATTGTTCCAAGTTTGTAATAGTTAATTAGGTTTACTATTTTGCATTTATTATTTTCCCCCAGTTTTTGATTTTGTAATCCCCCTCCCCAAAGCCTTGTAATAGCTAGGGTTTTAATTTCTCGCACTCTACTTTCTGCAATTATAAACTGGCTAGATGTATGGGTAATAGGATTGAATGGCAAGATAAATCAATTTAAAACAGTAGAAAACCCTAAATGCACAAGATAAATGAAACTGAAATCAAACACTTGGACATGCTCACTCCTAGGGTTTTGCCTCACTTGGTTGCCTCAGAAATAATGGTCACGTCCCTCGAACATAGGGATATCTTAGCAAAGACCCGTAATTCAAAGTCGTCATAAAGATCATAGCCCCTACTTGTCCCTCGAGTTGCTTACGAGAAATGATATAATGACGATAGTCCCTTCGAAATGCTAAGGTATCCTTACTTGTTGTCTTCAGTGACCATTTAGTCCCTTCGAATGTCCTATAAAACTCCAACGATGGAGCTACCTACTTCTTAATAGTAGGATAACACTGTCTAAAGGAAAACGAACAGACTTTTTTTCAAGTAGGTAGATAGTTCCTAGGTAGTTGCTTAAAACAAACAATTTTTCACCCTGACACTTTCAAACATTTTTCAAACAAAGTTTTCAAAACACTTTATCACACCCTTGAGGACTGATACAAGGGTTACCGTAAAGTGAAACGCCGCACTAAGGCATTTTCAAAGCTTTTCAAAACAAACACACACAAGAAATTTTAAAAATGAGCAAGTACCTAAGAGCCCATGGAAAACCATGGATAGAAAGGGTGCTAACACCTTCCCTTTTTATAATCTACCCCTCGTACTCAGAAACATCTTGAAAAAAGGTTTTCTTTTTCTTTTTCCTTTTCCTTTGTTGGATGAAATGAAAGTCAGTGGTGACTCTTGCTTACCGCAACATTTGCGAATACAAAACGCAAACCAGTAAAACAGTCGGTTCTTCCACCATATCATAGAACTGGCGACTCTACTGGGGAATATTATAAGTGGGTTATACCTTAGGATCTAGGTCACTTCTAAAATTGCTTGCTTGTCTTTTGCTTTGCCTTCTTTATATTCAAGGGTTTTGTTGGGGTTATGTAGATCCTACACCCGGATCTGGGGACACCTTTTAGGTAAGTAGCAATAAACTGTGAGGGGACTGTGTGGGATATACCGACGCGGTTGAAGCAGTAGCTACATTGATGTGACACTTTGGTTGGTACCAGTAACCTTTGAGTCAATCAGGGAGAGTACGGGGCCTCTACATGGTGTCATAAAGCATAAACTGACCTTAGAACCTTTAATTGCACAACTTGGCCAATAGGACGTAGCGAGATGGCCGGCTTTGGTGTATTCCCAAGGTCGACAGATATTCGATGCTACACTCATTGAGGTTTGACTCTTGAGTTTTTTTGGTTGCGAGTCAAACTCCTATTGAACGAAGCTTGGGGGAAAGATCGGTGATATTGATATCCCTTAGAACCTGATTACTATTTATAGGACAGGTTGAACCAATCCAGCTTCAAGAGGGTATGACCTTGAAACTCATGCAGGCCTTAAACCTAAGAACTTGGTGTGACTTGTTTGTTACTTGCTATACATGTGATTTTTTAAGCATAATCATGACATCATAAGCACGGCATATCATACTAACCATTTCAAGGATTTTCTAGGGCTCATCTTTGCTTTGTTTTGTAGGACATGGCATCCGCCCGTAGGAACACTGTCCAGATTAAACTTGTGAAAGTGCCTCTCCAACTAAAGTACTTGGCATTAAGGATTCCTGAAAGCTCTCCCTTCACTGAAAAACATGGTCGGTTGCTCAACTTGGTCACTTCAAAACCTGATGAAGAATTGTTAAAGGTGTTATTTCAATTCTTTGATCATTTGCACCACTGCTTCACCTTCCCGGATTACCAGCTAGTGCCTACTATGGAGGAATTTTCTCGGTTGTTGGGGGTACCTATTCTTGATCAGTTACCTTTCAATGGTACGAAAGAACATCCAAAGCCTGAAGAGATTGCTCTAGCTCTGTCCTTACAACGGTCCGATGTAGTGACAAATCGGGAAACTAGGGGAAGTGTCCAATGAATCTCGGTTAAATTTCTATTCGAGAAGGCTTACTATTTTTGGGATACCCTGGATTTACTAGATTTTGAAGAGGTATTGGCACTCCTCATCTATGGGATGGTACTATTACCTAACACGGACCAACTCGTAGATGTGGATACGATTAAGGTTTTTCTGTCTCATGATCTGGTAAATACATTACTTGGGGATATCCTGCACTCTCTGCATGCTCGTACTCTAAAGAGAAGGGGGACCATCCTGTTTTGCACTCCTCTATTGGCTAGGTGGTTTATGTCGCACCTACCCAGGTCTGTTTTGAAGAATGATCAAGGTGTGAAATAGTTTCATAGGCTGATGTCCCTTACATATTCAGACATTCATTGGTGTTCATGGTCCTTGGAAGATGTTATCATCATCAATCTCTATGGTGAATTTCCTAATGTCCCTCTCTTAGGCATTATGGGAGGAATCACTTGTAACCCTTGTTTGGCACTGCGGAAGTTTGGTTATGCAAGAAGGGATGGTCCTCATGATACACTTATCAAAGGAATCGCCTTCAACTATGAGAATGATAATCAGGGTTACCGCAAAAGGTTCATAAAAGCTTGGGGTATGGTACATAAAATTGATAGCAAGACACTGGGGCACAAGAATTCCATCCCTCTTGAGCCTTATCTCCGATGGGTACGAGCCCACACCCAAAGTCTTATGATGCCTTACCCTGCTGTCCTACCAATAATTGTGGAACCAGTTGCTAAGAGAGGCACTCCTTATCTTGCTCATCATCCTAACATGCCAACTGATCATGAGGAGTTACAGAAATCCTGGGTTCAACTTAAAGAGGAGGGGGATACATTTGAAGCTCAATTATATGCCAGTGACAAGAAGGTCCTAGAACTACTAGGCTACTTCACGAAGAAAGGAACATAAACGCCTACATTGCACCAAAGAGGATGCACTCTTGGGAGACCTAGTTTTCTTTTGTCTTAAGTTTTGTTTGTACAATTGTAAGCCCAAAAGGCATTCTTTGTAACAGTCCGAACTTATTAATACAATTGACGTGTGTTTCTTTTTGGTTAAACAAATTTGAGCCTTTACAAATCCTTGAAATCATTGCATATGCATACCATCCATGACATTGCATAAACAGGTACCATGACAGGTTTCTCATCTTCTTCGCTGTTTATTTTAGCAAAATGTATTCTGAACAAAGCATCAAAGATCTTCAGGCACAAAATGCCCAATTTCAACAAATGTTCATAACTCTGGCAAAATGGAAGGAGGATCTGAAGGCCCCCATCTTGAAGGAAAAGAAGAAGAAGGTCTCTGGTGTTCTAAATTTGGGCAGAAGGTTCAGGGGACCGTTAAAGCAACCAGTCGATCTGATCTCCTCGTCCAAAGAAGGGGAGAATCAAGAGAGGGAGACAAGGGAGAATGAACCTAGCCCTGAAGTTTCCTACAATGATACATACTACAATGATGAGCAGTATCATCCCACTAAGGATAGATACAACCAGTTAGAGGATCGGTTGAGCGCTATGGAAGTCCAGAGAATACCTGGGTTGGACTTTGAAGAACAGGGATTGGTGTCGGGAGTGGTCATCCCGCATAAATTTAAGGCTCCGGTTTTCGCAAAGTATGATGGGGTGTATTGCCCAAAGCTCTATCTCTGTTCCTATGTAAGGAAGATCCAACCCCACACAGCTGATAGGAACTTGTGGGTTCACTTCTTTTAAGACAGTCTGTCAGGGACTTAGCTTGAATGGTTCTACCAACTGGAGGGAACCAATATATGCAACTGGGAAGATCTGGCTGCTACTTTTTATAAGCAGTATCAATACAATGATGACCTTGCCCCTACCCGTACTCAACTCCAGAGTATGTCCATAGGTGTAGGTGAAGGCTTTAAGGACTATGCGCAGAAGTGGAGAGATTTGGCTGGGAGAGTCCAACCCCCTTTGTCTGATAGGGAGTTGGTTGACATGTTTCTTGGGACGCTATCTGGTCCATTCTTCAATCATTTGATTGGTAGCTCATCAGCTGGTTTCACCGAGCTGATATTAACAGGAGAGAGGGTCGAAGCTGGGATCCGGAGTGGCAAAATACAGAAATACACCTCTTCAAGCTCAGTAAAGAAGCCTTTCACAGGTAAGAAGGAAGTCAGTGCTATCTATATCCCAAGAGGTCAGAGCAGAGTTGAACACCGTCCAACGGTAAGTGCTGTAATGATACCTAGACCTGCGGCTACCCCACAATGCAACAATCAACAAAGGGTAGAAAGACCACAAAGGCAGTTTACCCGGATTAACATGATATTGACTGAGGTTCTACCCCATCTTCTAAGATCCAACTTGGCAACCTTGAAAGAGGATTCCAAGAATCCAAATACCACATCTCCTCGGTACAATCCAAATGCTCAGTGTGCCTACCATTTTGAGAGTCCTGGCCACGATACAAGTGACTGTTGGGCTCTGAGAAATAAAGAACAAGATCTGATTGAAGCCAAGGATATTGAGTTTGATGCTCTGGAGAAGCGCAATGTCATAACTGCTCCCATGCCTAAGCACAACCGTGGAGTTAATGCCATTGATACTGACCTGTTCGTTACCTCTGTTGATGAAGTTTCTACTCCTCTTATGACTGCTAAGAGAAATTTGTTGTTGTCCGGTTTGTTTCCGGGTTGTGGTGAAGGTTTCCACATGTGTTCATCTCTGCCCTCTGGTTGCTATTTGCTGAAAACAGGTATTCAACGCCTGATGGACAATAGAGAAATTTTGTTTGAAAAGACTTTGATTCCAACTGTTCTGTTTGAAGACGTTGCCATTATAACCATTTTCTCCAATCCTTCCAAGGTCTTCTCTAAAAGACTTGTTAGGATTACACCCGCTCCTAGAATCACTCTGCTAATAATCACTTTTCCTGGTCTTGTACCATACTCCTCGGACAAAGTTGTCCCGTGGAATTATGGCGCCGATGTTTACTATAATGGCATTAAATAAGATTTGAAGAATGAAAAGGTTGATCCTGATGTCAGTAACATTGTCGGGGCCAGCAAGATTACCAGAAGTGGAAGGGTTTTCTCTCCCGAGATCTCCCCAAAGACTGTCACTAAGCCTGTTGTTATTCCATCTATTGTTCCTGCTAGTACTTCAGCTACTACTCCCGTTCTTACTCCAGTTGTTACTCCTGCCATTGAGTCATCTAGGACTCGGGGCAAAGAAGTTGTAGGTGAGCCTGCCCGGACGGAGGCACCTAGAAAGATTGTTGTAGAATCCTCTAAGCAAGAGATAGAGGAAATATTAAAAATAATCAAGAAGAGCGACTACAATGTGGTCGAGCAACTGGGGCAGACCCCCTCGAAGATATCTATATTGTCTCTGTTATTATGTTTTGAGGCCCATGCAAAGGCTTTGATTGCATTCATCAAGACTGCGCATGTGCCGCAAGAAACCTCGGTCAATTAATTCAAAGATTGTGTGGCTAGCTTGACTGCTGATAATGGGCTGGGTTTTTCAGATGCCGACTTAACACCATAAGGGAGGAAGCATAATGATGCTCGGCATGTCTCGATCGAATGTAGGGGAACCACTATGGCTCATGTGCTGGTGGATATTGGGTCTTCACTAAATGTTATGCCTAAGAAGGCTCTTGATCAGCTGGATTGTGAAGGCTTGATGTTAAAGCCTAGTAACATTGTGGTAAGGGCTTTTGACGGGTCGAAGAGAATGGTGCATGGGGAGGTGGACATCCCTATCAAAGTAGGCTCTCATACCTTTGGGTCCACCTTCTATGTGATGGACATCAGGCCATCGTACTCTTGTTTGTTGGGTCGTCCTTGGATCCATGAAGTTGGGGCTGTTACTTCTACACTGCACCGAATGCTGAAATATCCGGTGAAGGGGAAGCTTGTCATTGTGCATGGCGAAGAGGAGTATATGGTGAGCCACCTGAACTCCTTCAGGTATGTGGAGATGGATGGGGAATTCATAAAGACTCCTTGTCAAAACTTTGAAGAGGTTCCCCAGATTTTGGCGTCAACCGAGACTACTACCAGCACCAAACCTCCTCTGGAGATGGCTTCTCTCAAGGACGCCAGAGCAGTGGTCGAAGAAGGTGGGTGTACCAACTAGGGACAGCTCCCTGATTTTATTCACAAAACTGACAAATTTGGTTTGGGATTTACTTCAGAAGCTCAAAGGGTTGTTCAATACGCTCGAGTTGGAGGACCTCCCCTACGCATCAGCAATCGTGGGGTCAATGTTATTGAAGACAGTGAGGAAGAATCTGATATTGACAGCTGGATTTACCCGACTACCAATGGTGGACCGAGTAATTGGACGGCCAGAGATTTCATACCAGTTTCTTTTATTCTGCAGTAATTATCTTACTTATTTTCCAAGTTTATAATAAACAATTTAAACTTTATGGCCTTGTGTCTTACCCGAGGCACAATGGTCCTATTTGTGAGGGTTATTATATGTCATTTCATATATCATCAATAAAACATTGGACGTTCCTTGCATACAAATTTTTCACTCTCTGTTTTTCTTTTCTGTTTTTACTTTATCAAAACAGTTATGCTCTTACACACACTCACATATCAAACTGCAGATCCATATCCACTCTGGATCCCATTGATAACAGTTCTACTATTGCCAGTTATGACTTTGAAAATTCGATCAACCAAGCTGGGGACGAAGCTGAGGACGATTATGAGGTGCCTGGAGAACTTGCTAGACTGTTACAGCAGGAAGAGAAGGCTATACAGCCTCACGAAGAGCCAGTTGAGACGATAAACTTAGGCACAGAGGTAGACAGAAAAGAAGACAAGATCGGCACAAATCTGGAGACTAAGATCAAACAGCGGTTGATACAGATGTTGCACGACTATGTTAAGATCTTCGCATGGTCATATGAAGACATGCCTGGTTTAGACACTGATATTGTGGTACACCGTCTTCTGACTAAAGAATATTGTCCTCTGGTTAAATAGATGGTCCGTCGAATGCGCCCTGAAATGTCATAGAAGATCAAGGCAGAGGTTATGAAGCAGTTCAACATTGGGTTCCTAGTTGTCACCTCCTATCCACAGTGGGTTACTAACATTGCTCTGGTGCCAAAGAAGGATGGTAAAGTACGGATGTGTCTAGACTACAGAGACCTGAACAGGGTAAGCCCCAAGGATGACTTCCCGCTTCCTCACATTGACATTCTGGTTGACAACACCGTGCAGCACAAAATCTTCTCCTTCATGGATGGTTTCTCTGGCTACAACCAGATCAAGATGGCTCCTGAAGACATGGAGAATACAACCTTCGTCACACAATGGGGGACCTTCTGCTACAAGGTGATGCCTTTTGGGTTAAAAAATATTGGGGCAACTTATCAGCGAGCCATGGTCACTTTGTTCCCTGATATGATTCACCATGAGATCGAGGTTTATGTTGATGACATGATAGCCAGGTCTCAAACCAAAGAGGAGCACCTTGATCATCTACAAAAGTTGTTCGACAGGTTGAAGACATACAAGCTGAGGTTAAATCTGAACAAGTTCACTTTCGGGGTAAGGTCTGGTAAGCTTTTGGGTTTCATCGTCAGTGACAAAGGTATTCAGCTAGACCCCGCAAAGGTAAAGGCCATACAAGAGATGTCGGCTCCCTGTACTGAGAAGGAAGTTAGAGGTTTCTTGGGACTCTTGAATTATATCGCCAGGTTCATTTCACATCTGACTGCTACTTGTGATCCCATCTTCAAGCTTCTTAATAAAGATCAAGTGGTAAAGTGGAATGACGAATGCCAGACAGCTTTCGAAAGGATCAAAGAATATCTTCAAGAACCACCAATTCTGATGCTTCTAGTTGAAGGAAGACCTTTGATATTATACTAAACAGTGCTAGACAGTTCAATAGGGTGTGTGTTGGGGCAGCATGATGAGTCTGGTCGAAAAGAGCATGCAATATACTACCTTAGCAAAAAGTTTACCGACTGTGAGACAAGATACTCACTGCTCGAGAAAACTTGTTGCGCTTTGGCATGGGCTTCTCGCCGACTGAGACATTATATGTTGACTCACACTACTCTGTTGATATATAAGATGGATCCAATCTAATACATCTTTGAGAAGCCCGCACTCTCCGGAAGGATAGTGAGATGGCAGATGATCTTAACTGAATACGATATATAATATACAACCCAGAAAGCAATCAATAGAAGTGTATTGGTTGATCATTTGGCTCATCAGGCCGTGGATGACTACCAGTCCATGAATTTTGAGTTCCCAGACGAGAATATTATACTAGTAACTGACTACGAAGAACCTGGACCGGATGAAGGACCTGAGGAAGGATCCCGATGGAATGTGGTTTTTGATGGAGCTTCGAACGCACTCGGTAATGGAATTGGCGCCATAATAATATCTCTTGAGGGCTGTCATACTCCTTTCACTTCCCGATTATGTTTCAACTGCACTAACAACATGGCGGAGTATGAAGCTTGCATCATGGGTCTCAAAGTTGCTATCGACCTCAGGATCAAGTTCTTAAATGTCTTTGAGGATTCAGCCTTGGTGATAAGTCAGATCAAAGGCGAATGGGATACGAAGCATCCGAATCTCATCACATACAAAGAGAACATGCTGAAATTGCTCCCTCACTTTGAGGAGGTAACCTTTGAACATTTCCCACGAGAGGAGAATCAGTTAGCAGACGCGCTAGCTACCATGTATTCCATGTTCAAAGTTAGGTGGGACAACGAAGCTCCCCGAATCACCATTGAAAGGTTGGATGAACCAGCGCACTGCTGTGAGATTGATACCGAAGAGGTAGCAGACAAACCCTGGTTTCATGAAGTGAAGAAGTACCTCGAGACTCAAGAGTATCCCGAAGGGACATCTGTTAATGATAAGAAGTTTCTGAGAAGGTTCACCGCGAAATTATTCCTCAGTAATGGAATCCTCTACAAGCGCAATCATGACTCTACCTTATTGCGGTGTGTAGACAAGAGCGAAGCAGAGAGGAGTATGACAGATTTACATGAAGGTACTTTAGAAACCCATTCAAGTGTACATACCATGGCTAAGAAAATCCAACGGGTAGGATAATATTGGTCCACTCTGGAAGCAGATTGTTATCAGCACTCCCGAACTTGTCATAAGTGCCAAATCTATGATGATAAGGTGTATGTGCCTCTGGTTCCTTTGAATGTCTTGACAGCTCTGTGACCCTTTGCAATGTGGGGCATTCACATCATCAGAGAAATCATGCCTACCGCTTCCAATAGGCATCGCTTCATCCTGGTGGCCATTGATTACTTCACAAAATGGGTTAAGGCGGCCTCTTTTGCTACTGTGACCAAGAACGTCGTGGCGTGGTTCATCAGGCATAACATGATTTATCGGTATGGTGTGCCAGAGATAATTATCACTGACAATGGTATGAATCTCAATAACACGATGATCACCGAGCTCTGTAAGCAATTCAAGATACAACATCATAACTCTTCTCCCTATCGGACGAAGATGAATGGCGTTGTTGAAGCGGCTAACAAGAACATCAAAAAGATTATACATAAGATGACAGTGACATACAAAGATTGGCATGAGATGTTACCATTCGCTCTTCATGGGTACCGTACCTCATCACGGACGTCGACGGGGGCAACACCCTATTCTCTGGTATATGGCATGGAGGCAGTCCTACCCATTAAGGTTCAAATTCCTTCTCTAAGGATTATGAAGGATGCAGGTTTGAACAAAGACGACTAGATCCAGACTCGACTTAACCAACTAAATCTGGTCGATGAGAAGAGACTTACTGCTGTCTGTCATGGTCAAATGTATCAAAAATGGATGATCAAGGCTTTCAACAAAAAAGTCAGACGTCAAGAATATCAAGTCGGGGATCTAGTAATCAAACGCATCATACTGCCGCAAGGTGGTCCCAGGGGAAAATAGACTCCCACCTACAAAGGGCTGTTTATGATTAAAAACATTTTCTCGGGTGGAGCCATGATTCTAACCACCATGGACGGTGACGACCTTCCTCACCCTGTCAATGTGAACATAGTGAAAAAATACTACGCATGATAAAAGACCCACTAGGTTGACTGGCCTAGGCAAAAATAAGGGTTTCCCAGCGAACCAAAAGGGTTCAGGCAAAAATAAGGGATGAAAATGAAAAAAAAAATTGTACACCCGGCAAGTCGAAAACCTGAAAAGGTGGCTTGGGAAAAAAAGGGTATCCCGGTGGACTGAAAACCCGAAAGGGCAGTGTGATACGGTTGGAGAACTGACTTGATTATTTTGCATTTTATTGCAAACGTTGCGGTTAGCAAGAGTTGCCATCGACTTTTCTTTTATCCAAAAGGAAAGGTGAAAAAGCACAGGAAAGACCTTTGAGATTGTTTCTTGAGTTCGGGGGGTAGATTATGAAAAGGGAAGGTATTATCACCCTTTTCATCCATGGTTTTCCATGGCTCTTAGTTACTTGCTAGATCACGTGCTTTTGTTTGAAATTGTGCTTTGTATGGTTTTTGAAAGTATTTTGTAAAGAGGCCATCATTTAGGCAATCTTTGTAATGATTCCCGTTCATAAGAATGTATACAAAGATGTTGATCTTTTGAAAATGTTTTCAATATTTGTAAGATGTTTTGAAATGTGTAGGTGTTGGTTTTGAGAATAGCAAGGATGTTTTGTTTTGAAATGGAGCAAGTAACTAAAAGCAATTTACCTACTCAAATGTCTTTCTTGTTCATTTTCTTTTCCTTTGATATTTTTGTCTTACCATTGATTTGGTAAGCAACCCTATCTTTGGATGTAAGCGGGACGGGCGTGGGTCATTGTATAGTCATGATTAGCAATGTTGCAAGGTATCTTAGCATTTTTTGAGGGACTAAGATCATTTTGTAAGGCAACTTTGAATAGCATCATCGAGGGACTATGATCTTGTATTTGTTTATTTTTGCTAAGATACCTTACATGTGTAATATGGCCATTTTGTATAAGGCAACCAAGTGGAGTAACCCTAGGGGTGCTTGTGTGCAAGTGTGTCATTTTCATGCTTGATTTTGTCTTGAATTATGGGTTTTCTATTTGATTGATTTTATCTTGTCATACAAACCCTAATTACTAGCATGTTATGTAAAAGCGATAAATTGCGAAAATTTAAAGTTACTATGCTATTACAACACTTGTGGGAGGGGGTATACAATTTATGAATGGGGATTGCAATAATATAAACCTAATTAATCTATTACAACCAAATTGAATGTGTACAAATAATTGGAATAAATAATATACAAGGTGAATTAAATATGCAAAGATATGTAAATGCAAAGAAGATTTTTGTTTGATTTTTTTTATGTGGAAAAAGCTTTAACCTAAACCTAATTAAAAAAATAAATAAATCAAGATTAACTTAAATCAATTAAGAAAGTGTATTATTTAAGAAAATATTTTTGAATAAACCCTAATTCTATTTGATTAAAATAAAATAAGTTTCTTTAAGAAAAAGTATTTTTGTATTTCTTGTCTTGAAAACAATATATGGCATTATGAGATATTTTTGGTCTTTTTATATCAAAATAATATATTTAATGGGTGTGAAGGAAAAAAAAATATTTAACCTAATTCTAATTTAATTTACAAGTTTATTTAATAAAAAAAAGGATAATATATAACTAAATAAAAATATTTTTTTGTGAGAAAAATAAAATAAAATAAGCCAAAATATAAATCTATCATTTTCATATTTTTTATGATTTTTAATGTTAAGAAAAATATATTTAAGAAAACAAAATAAGAAATAAATAAATAAATAAAATGATATGGGCCAAGGGTGTCACAAGCAGACAGGGGGGTAACAGTTAGAAAAAAACAAAAAGCCCAAGATTTGGAGGCCCAGCGCTGCAAAGGGACAAAAAATGGAAAAAATGTGAGGAAATGCAAAAGGCAGCGCGCTGAGGCTCGAACCCATGACCTCTAGCATTTACGCATGCTGCCTTACCACTGGGGTGGCTGTACACCCGTTTATATAAACAAAACCTCAAATATATATTAGAAAATGCCTCCTAAAGGCAACTTCATCTTCAACCCCGAGCCATGGCCGGACCACATGTATCTTCTTCATTTCTCCATAAAAATGGAAAGTTCAAACATGAAAGTTATGGTATTTCTTCCCACGAGTTCAACCATATGATTTATGTAAACTAAAAGTCAAATATAAGATCTAATTTTACTGGCCCTATTTGAAACCTAATTTTTGCAGAAATTTCAAATCCAAAATTCTCTATACACAGCTAATATAGATAACAACTATGAACATGGTTAGCTTTAGATCAAGGATATCTACATTTTGCTTTCACAAATCAGGACCAAATGATGCTTGTATAAAGAGATATAAGTTTGAGTTTTTACCTCTTGCAGTTGAGATCGTGAATGGAGTTTGAGCAAGTTTTGGGAAGGCCTGAGGATATGTTTAGCTTGCCTGGACCTCCTTGAGTGTATTCCAATCCTTACTTTGTCCTGAAAGTCCTTGAATATCTCTACTCAAGTCAACTTGTAAGCTTGATATTTCAAAATGGTGGATGGTGGAGGAGGAGCTACAGTCTTGAAATAGGGGTCTGGATCACTTAGATATGATGTATATTAAGTGTTTGGGTGGTTAAAACTCAATATGCATGAGTGGATTTGGAGATTGCTATGTAAGGTTCAAAACTGCCAAGTTATGGCAGATTCTGAGTTGCAAAGTCTTTTGGAGTGTTTTTGAGTCTTAGCCTTCGTGTCTTATGTTGTAATACACTTGTGTATATGTATGGAAAAGGTTAGAGATCAACTCCACTCAAGGTTTCTAAGTTATAGCCTTTTGGCTCTATAACTTGCTTTTGAAGAAAAGTGAGGAGACAAGTCTCTAATTGTTGTACAAGCATGATCTGAGTTAGTAGAGGCCTTAGACTAGTTTCTTTTGGTTTTGACTTTACTTGTGTGCAGAGAAAACAATTGAGAGCCTCAAGAAATTGACAAAAGCAAAAGTAATGCTTTATCAAAATGGAAATGGCAACTTTGTGCCAAAAATGGAATTGTAACTTGGATAAAGGCTCAAGTGTTTGGATTAAAGATCTAGAAGTTGTGTAAACATTTAATTATGGGGTGAGAAACAAGTTTCAGGCCTGCAAAGCAAAGATTATGCAGCCTAGGATTGGATTTGAATTTTTGTTCATCATGAAATGGCTTGAAATCAAAGTGATAAATCACCAACTCCATCTCTTCGATTCTCCCTACTCAGGAATGATCTCAAAGAGTTCTTAGACATTTTGGAATGCTTGCAATGTGAGCTACAACTCATCTTTGAATTGCTTTTGAAAATTCCCTTTGTAACTATGTGAAAAATTGGCATGAAATTAGGTCAAAACTTTGCCTAACTAGAGCAAAATTTCACTAAGTTATTTTAATTCATGAGTATGTATTCACAAAATCACATCTTGAGATCCAAGCATTTTTATGAGAAATTGTGTGAAGAAAAGTTTTAGATTTCATGGGGATCTACAACTTTCGTGTTGGAAGTTTCCTTTGAATCATCATGCATCATGGTGAAAATTTGGCTCAAAGTTGAGAAAAAATAAGAAATTTTCTATACTTAGAAAAATTTCTAAGTTAAGAAATTTCAACTTTTCAAAAAAAAATCTTTAATCCTTGATTTCTTGATGAAAAAGTTTCATATTTTGACATGTTTTGATGAATTATGATCTTTGGCACTTGATTTTGACCAAAAAGTCAATGTTTGAGTTTTCAGTGTACAGTTGACTTTTGATCAATTGACTGAAAAATTCATATGTTAATCTAATGGACTTGTAGTGTTTTGAATCATGTTATTAGGTTAAAGTGATTCAATTTGACTCTTGAGATCATTCCTTAACCTAATTGATCATTTTCTAGGTCAAAAATCAGAAATTGCCCCTTCCCAGTCAAAACCCTAATTTTGACCATTTTGCCCTTTTGATGATTTGATCAAATTTTTTGAAGATTTTGTGGTCCAGACTTGATCAAATGATACATATGAGTCTAAGATGTTGATGTGGATCAAAAATTATGAAGTTTGACTGTAAATTGGCCATTTTTTACTTTTTCCCCAATACAGCTGATTTTTAGGTCAACTGTCCAATTGACTGATCAAAAATGTGATTCAAGGCTTGAAACTTGACATGAGTAATATTGGGGGTCCCTAATGATCCTTGAAAGTCATATGAAGCATTGATAATCCAAAAATCCTTGTGCAAACTCAAACCCTAATGTTGGTCATCAGTGCATGAGGAGATGTCTTGAGCTGGTCAAACCCTAATGCAGTCTTGAGTCAAAGAGATCTTGTGAGGAAATTCTTGATAAGTGAAAGGGAAAATTTTGGGGTGCAACCTCTGCCCCTATTCAATCTTCTTAAACCTGAAGAGTTAGACTGGAGAGTTTTGACTTCTTGATAAACAAGTTTCACATTTTGACATGTTTTGATGAATTATAATCTTTGGCACTTGATTTTGACCAAAAAGTCAAAGTTTGACTTTTCAATGTACAGTTGACTTTTGATCAATTGACTGAAAAATTCATTTGTCAATCTAATGGACTTGTAGTGTTTTGAATCATGTTATTAGGTCAAAGTGATTCAATTGGACTCTTGAGATCATGCCTTAACCTAATTGATCATTTGCTAGGTCAAAAATCAGAAATTGCCCATTCCCAGTCAAAACCCTAATTTTGACCATTTTGCCCTTTTGATGATTTGATTAATTTTTTTGAAGATTTTGTGGTCCAAACTTGATTAAATGATACATATGAGTCTAAGATGTTGATGTGGATAAAAAACTATGAAGTTTGACTGTAAATTGACCATTTTTGACTTTTTCCCCAATACAGTTGATTTTTAGGTCAACTGTCCAATTGATTGATCAAAAATGTGATTCAAGGCTTGAAACTTGACATGAGTAATATTGGGGGTCCCTAATGATCCTTGAAATTCATATAAAGCATTGATAATCCAAAAATCCTTGTGCAAACTCAAACCCTAATTTTGGTCATTAGTGCATGAGGAGATGTCTTGAGCTGGTCAAACCCTAATGCAGTCTTGAGTCAAAGAGATCTTGTGAGGAAATTCTTGATAAGTGAGAGGGAAAATTTTGGAGTGCAACATCTGCCCCTGTTCAATCTTCTTAAACCTGAAGAGTTAGACTGGCGAGTTTTGCCATTCGTGACTCAGAGGTGGAAGATGATTGGACACTAGAGTGCCCAGAAATTTGCACTCGACGATGTGATGATAGAAGGAATGGGCTTATAGATGCCATTTGGAGAGGTGATAAAAAGTTGTGGGAGATGGGATTAATGATGCCATCTAAAAGTGATTATTGAATTGTAATTTGTAATCTGAAAGAATGAGTATCAGAATGGTGTCCGTGTCTGAAGCGTATCTGAACTGTATCTGGGAGTCGAATCTGAATGAGTATCAGAATGGCATCCGTGTTTGGAGCGTATCTTAATGGTGTCTGGGAGTCGAATCCGAATGAGTATCAGAATGGCATCCGTGTCTGGAGCGTATCTGAACTGTATCAAAAGTTAAAATATGAATGAGTATCAGAATAGCGTATGTGTCTAGAGTGTATCTGAACTATATCAAGTTTTGAATGTTATTAATGGTAGCTGTTAATCTTATCCTGAAAAGGGTAAAATGTTAGATAAGTACAAAGTCATGTTGCATGAAATGTATGATGTGATACATTTGCTTTATCAATGTTTATGATATAAGGATGCAATGTATGCGTATGTGAGATAATTTGCTGCATTGTAGTTGGATTGGGGAAAATAAATCCCTGACTGTTGTTGAGGATATGTAAGTCTTCATGCTTTGAAGTCGAAGTGTTGATGAATTTCCGTTTTGAGAAATAAACTCTGTTGTAAGGGAAATGCCATGTGCTGCTTTTAAAATCCTATTGGGGAATCCTGAGAAATTTGACGACTTCTACCGGAGATCAATAATTTGAAACTTTGTTCCTCTGGGGATTTAAACGACATACTGCAGGGGATTACTTATGGGATAGTCTGGAGGCATTTCCCTATCCTTTCAACCTATTAGTAATTGCCTCTCTTTTTTTATTTTGTTTATTTGTAAACAGTAATTATGTTCAAATGCATATGTTCAACAATGAATCATTGGACATTTTTGTAAACAAAACACAAGCGTAAAGAAAAGACAAATAGTTTTTGCACTTTCAAAGGGATATCTTTGCATTGACTTTGAGTAAGTATTTTTGTACAAGGAGACAAACATTCTGGTAAAAGAATGTTGTCATAAAAAATGAAAATTTTGATATAAAGAAAAGATAGCTATGTGTGATAATCCTATGGGGTTTCCATTCTGCTATAGTCTTTGTATCTCTGAGCATCTTGTCTATTTATTGCCTCGCCCGAAGATGATTGAATTAATCAGAACCTTTGATTTTGTCAGTGGAAGCCAAAGTTTGTCCATAAAGTGATCTAACGGGACATAGTCGTACTCCTTAATCCCCTAACTTTTTCCTGGACCGCCCTTTTGGGTTTTCAGTCCACCGGGATACCCTTTTTTGCCCAAGCCGCCCTTTCTGGTTTTCAGCTTGTCGAGTGTATAGATTTTTTTTATTTTATCCCTAATTTTTGCCCGAAACTTTTTGGTTTGTCGGGATGCCCTTGTTTTGCCTAGGTATGTCAACCTAGCGGGTCTCTTATGCATAGTATCTTTTGACTATGTCAGCGTTTGCAGGGTGTGGCAGGTCGTCACCATCTACGGTGGTCAAGATCATTGCCCCACCGGAGAATATGTTTTTGATTACAAATGGTCCTTCATAGGTAGGAGTCCATTTTCCCCTGGGATCACCTTGTGGCAAGATGATGCGTTTGATCACTAGATCTCCAACTTGATACACTTGGCGCCTGACTTTCTTGTTGAAAGCCTCGAACATCTGTTTTTGATACATATGACCATGGCAAACAGTAGTGAGTCTCTTCTCATCAATCAAGTTTAGTTGATCAAGTTGAGTCTGGATCCAGTCGTCTTCGTTCAGCCCTGCATCCTTCATAATCCTCAGAGAGGGGATCTGGACCTCGATAGGAAAGACAGCTTCCATGTTGTAGACCAGAGAATAAGGTGTTGCCCCGGTTGATGTGCGAGCCATGGTACGATACCCGTGGAGAGCGAATGGTAACATCTCATGCGAGTCTTTGTATGTGACTGTCATTTTCTGTATGATCTTTTTAATGTTCTTATTTGCAGCTTCTACAGCACCATTCATCTTTAGCTGATAGGGAGAAGAATTGTGATGTTGAACCTTGAATTGCTTGCACAAAGCGGTGATCATAGTGTTGTTGAGATTTGTTTCATTGTCAGTGATGATCCTTTCTGGGATACCGTGCCGACAGATGAGATTTTGCTTGATGAAGCGGGAAACGACGTTCTTAGTGATGGAAGCGAAGGAAGCTGCCTCCACCCACTTTGTAAAATAGTCAATGGCCACTAGGATGAAGCGGTGTCCATTGGAGGCTGTCGGCTTGATTTCCCCAATCATATCAATCCCCCACATAGCAAAGGGCCAAGGAGCCGTCAAGACATTCAGAAGAACTGGAGGTACGTGCACCTTGTCAGCATAAATCTGACACTTATGGCCGGTTTGAGAGTGTTGATAACAATCTGCTTCCATGGTAGACCAGTAATATCCTGCCCATAGGATTTTCTTTGCCATCATATGCCCACTGGAATGGGTGCCAAAAGTGCCTTCATGCAATTCAGCCATGATCCTTTCAGCTTCAACCTTATCTATGCACTGAAGTAACACAGAGTCATGATTGCGTTTATATAGGATGTCGTTACTAAGGAAGAACTTAGCAGAGAATCTCCTTAAGAACTTTTTGTCATTGATTGAAGCTCCTTCTGGATATTCTTGAGCCTCGAGGTACCTCTTGACTTCGTGAAACCAAGGCTGGTCCACTACTTTTTCAGTATTAATCTCGTGACAGTGTGTTGGTTCATCCATTCATTCAATGGTGATCTGGGGAGCCTCGTTATCCCAATTAAGTTTAAACATAGATGACATTGTGGCTAGTGCGTCTGCTAGCTTATTTTCTTCTCGCGGGAACTGTTCGAAGGTAATTTTCTCAAAATGTGGTAGCAATTTCAAAACATGTTCTTTGTAAGGAATAAGGTTAGGGTGTTTGGTGTCCCATTCCCATTTGATCTGACTGATGACCAAAGCTGAATCTCCGAATACATCCAATGATTTGACCCCCAAGTCTATGGAAGCTCTGATACCAAAGATGCACGCTTCGTATTCTGCCATGTTGTTTGTACAATTGAAGCAAAGTCTTACCGTAAATGGAGTATGACACCCTTCGAAGATATGAGTACATCACTGATACCATTTCCCAGTGCATTGGATGCTCCATCAAAGAACAGGGTCCATCGGGATCCTTGTTCAGGTCTGTCATATGGCCTGAATTCTTTACAGTTGTCTAATGTCATGATGTCTTCATCCAGAAATTCGAACTTCATGGACTGGTAGTCTTCTACAGCTTGGTGAGCGAGGTGATCATCTAGTACACTGCCCTTTATAGCTTTTTGGGTAGTATAATGTATGTCATATTCTGTCAGGATCATCTGCCATCTCGCTATTCTCCCAGAAAGAGCAGGCTTCTTGAAAATGCATTTTATCGGATCCATTTTAGATATCAACAGGGTAGTATGAGTCAGCATATATTGTCTTAACCGGCGAGCAGCCCATGCCAGAGCGCAGCAAATTTTCTCGAGCAGTGAATATTTGGTTTCACAGTCGGTAAACTTTTTTCTCAGGTAGTAAATAGCATGCTCTTTTCGGCCAGACTCGTCATGCTTCCCCAATACACACCCCATTGAGTTTTCTAAAACAGTCAAATACATGATCAATGGTCTTCCCTCAACTGGTGACATCAACACAGGAGGCTCTTGTAAGTATTCTTTGATTTTGTCAAAAGAAATTTGGCATTCATCATTCCACTTGACTACTTGATCTTTCTTCAATAGTTTGAAGATTGGCTCACAAGTAGCTGTTAGGTGAGAAATGAATCTGGAAATATAGTTCAAACATCCCAAGAATCCTCTGACTTCCTTTTCAGTGCGAGGAGCAGGCATCTATTTTATTGCTTTAACTTTGGCAGGATCGACCTCGATTCCTTTGTTGCTGACGATAAAGCCTAGGAGTTTACCAGATCGTACCACAAATGTGTATTTGTTTGGATTTAACCTCAGATTGTACTTCTTCAGTCTCTCAAACAGTTTTTGTAAGTGATTAAGATGCTCCTCTTTTGTTTGAGATCTAGCTATCATATCGTCCATGTAGACCTTTATTTCGTGATGTATCATGTCGTGAAATAGAGCTACCATGGCACGTTGATAGGTTGCCCCAGCGTTCTTTAGTCTGAATGGCATCACCTTATAGCAGAAAGTGCCCCACTGTGTGACAAATGTCGTTTTCTCCATATCCTCAAGCGCCATTTTGATTTGGTTGTAACCTGAGAATCCGTCCATGAAGGAAAACACTTTGTGTTGTGCCGTATTACCCACTAGGATATCAATATGGGGGAGTGGAAAGTCATCCTTAGGGCTTGCCCTATTCAAATCTCGGTAGTCCACACACATTCGCACTTTTCTGTCCTTTTTGGGCACGGGAACAACATTGGCAACCCATTGGGGGTAAGAGGTGACAGCCAAGAATCCAGCGTTAAATTTCTTCATGACCTCTGCTTTAATCTTTTCTGACATATCAGGCCCCATGCGGAGAACCTTTTGCTTTACTGGCGGGAAATCCTCTCTTGTAGGTAGACGATGTACCACAATATCTTCATCAAGTCCTGGCATGTCTTCATACAACCAGGCAAAGACTTCGACGTAATCGTGTAACAACTGAATCAGACGCTTCTTGATACTGGGTTCTAGATTGGCACCCACCTTGACCTCTTTTTATCTTCTTCAGTACCTAGGTTGATTGTATCCACATGTTCCTCGTGAGGTTGGATGGTTCTCTCTTCTTGTTGTAGTAGTCTGGCAAGTTCCCCTGGTACTTCACAATCTTCCTCACCTTCGTCTTCGGGTTGGTAGATTAGATTCTCAGAGTCACGAAAGGCCATAGTAGTATCGTTATCCATGGGATCCCAAATGGATGCATACCTGCATTGTGAGTGTGGATGTGTGTAAGGGTATAGCTATATTTGAAAGAAAGTAAAATGTAAAAGAAAAAACAATGAGCATAAAAGTGTGTATGCGAAAACGTCCATGATTCATTGATGTCATATGAAAAATGAGATAATAACCCTTACAAATGGACCATTGTGCCTCGGTTAAGACATAAGGTTTTAAGAGTGCGAATTATTTTGAATATTACAGATCCAACAAAATGTAAAGACAAATTACTGAGGGATGAAAGTGATTAGGACGAAGTCTCTATCCTCCCAATTGTTGAGCCCTCCATTAACAGTTGGGAAGATCCATTCCTCCAGGTTACAACCATCTTCACCATCTTCCACTACATTGACTTCACAGTTTCTGATCTTCAAGGGTGGCCCTCCAGCACGGGCACGGCGTACAGCCTTTTGAGCACTTGAGGTGAAACCTAGGCCAAACTTGTCAGACTTATATGGGATATCTGGGGGTTGTCCCCATGTAGTGCATCCACCTTCTTCCACCACTGCTTTAGCATCTTTCAGTGACGACATCCGTAGTGGAGGCCTTGTAATCTTGGGAACAGCCTTGGTCACTGCCACATCTTGGGGGACCTCTTCAAAGTGTTGAAATGGAGTTTCAATGAATTCACCGTCCAATTCCACATATCTGAAAGAATTGAGATGGCTGATCATGTATTCTTCCTCTCCATGAACAATGATAATCTTCCCTTGAACTGGATACTTCAACATTTGGTGCAACATAGAAGTAACAGCTCCAACGTTGTGGATCCATGGTCGGCCTAACAGGTAGAAGTATGAAGGACGGATGTCCATCACATATAAAGTTGAATTGAAGGTTTGGGTTCCCACCCTTATGGGAATATTTACCTCCCCATGTACCATCCTCTTCGAACCGTCAAAAGCCCTTACCACTATGTTGCTTGGCTTCAAAGTCAACTCATCACAGTCAAGTCTATCAAGAGCTTTTTTGGGTAATACATTCAAAGATGAACCAGTGTCCACCAAGACATGCGCCAGAGTGGTTCCCCTACATTCCACTGAGACATGCAATGCCTCATTATGCTTTCTTCCTCTCGGCGTCAGATCAGCATCTGAAAAACCTAAACCATTGTCTGTAGTTAGGCTGGCCACGCAGTCTTGAAATTTATTAGCATATGTCTCTTGAGGTATATGGGCGGTTTTTAAGAACATCACCAAGGCTTTCGCATGTGCCTCGGAACATAGTAGTAATGCCAGCATGGAGATCTTAGAGGGAGTTTGCCCCAATTGTTCAACTACATCGTAGTCGCTCCTCTTTATAATTTTTAGGACCTCCTCCATTTCTTTCTTAGAAGTCTCAGGGATAGTCAATGACAGAGCCTTCGTCCGGACAGGTTCAATCATAACACCTTTTCCTCGAGTCTCGGTTAATTCGGCAGCAGGAGTGTCAGTTGGAATGATTACAGGGGTTGTAACGGCTTTGTCAATTGGAGTATTATTGGAGATAGATGTAGTACCGGGAACAGCTTTTGGGGGAGCAATAGCAGGAATAATTACGGGTCCAGAAACTGCTTTTGGGGGAGCAACTTCCGGAGAAAAGATCCTACCGCTTCGGGTAATTTCGATAGTTCCTGCAATGTTACTGATATCGGAGTTGACCTTCTCGGAGCTTGAATCTTCGGCGGCTGGCCAGTATTGCTTGATACCATGGTAATAGACATCCCCTCCATAATTCCATGGTATGGTTTTGTCTGATGTATATGGGATTGGTCCAGGCATTGTGATTATTAAAGGAGCTGCTTTTGGAACTGATGTAATTCTAACGTGTCTTTTGGTGGAGACCCTGGAAGAATTGGAGGAAATGGTAATGATAGAAACATCTTCAAAGAGGATAGGTGGAACAGGAGTCTTCTCAAATAAAATTTCTTTGTTATCTATTAAGCAATAAACGCCTATTTTCAACAAAGGACAGCCGGTCGGGGAGGACAAACAGAGATGGAAAATTTCACCACAGTCCGGGAACACACCGGCATTCAACAAATTCATTTTAACAATCAGAAGTGGGGTCATGAGTTCATTAATTGAAGTAACAAACAAATCTTCTTCAACGACATTGGTATTGTGGCCATGTCTAGGCATAGGGGCAGAAACGAAATTTGGCTTTTCAGGCGCATCAAACTCAATTTCTTTTGCTTCAATGAGGTCTTGTATTTTGTTCTTTAGAGCCCAACAGTTACTAGTATCATGACCAGGACTTTCAGAGTGATATGCGCAACGGGCATTGGGATCATAATGAGGAGATGTTGTATTGGGTTTTTTGGAGCTTCTTTTAAGGTCACAAAATTTGATCTTAGCAGATACGGTAATACTTGAGACAGGGTCATGTTAATTCTGGTGAACTGCCTAACTGGCCTTTCCATCCTTGGTTGATTACTTCTTTACTGATCAGACGCAGGTTTTGGGATTATAATAGCCCCCACCATTGGTTGGCATTCGGCCCTATCTTGGTTTCTTTACGGATATACAGCAGCTACATCTTTCTTCCTGATGAAAGGCTTCCTTACAGTTGTAAAAGCAGATGTGTCTTTCTGAATCTTTTCATTCTTTATATCGGCTTCTATCCTCTCTCCAGTCAGTATTAGTTCAGTAAAACCTGCAGATGAACTTCCGATTAAATGATTGAAGAAAGGACCAGACAAGGTTCCCAAGAACATGTCTACCAATTCTCTCTCAAACAGAGGGGGTTGAACTCTTCCAGCCAAATCTCTCCATTTTTGCGCATAGTCCTTAAAACCTTCATTGGAGGCCATGGCCATACTCTGGAGTTGAGTACGGGTAGGCCCCAAATCAGCATTGTATTGATATTGCTTGTAGAAATTTGTGGCAAGATCTTCCCAATTGTGAATGTTGGCTCTTTCTAGTTGGTAAAACCAGTCAAGTTGAGTTCCAGACAGACTGTCTTGGAAGAAGTGCACCCATAAGTCTTTATCAGCGGTATGGGGTTGAATTTTCCTCACATATGACCCGGGATGCATCTTAGGGCATGAAACTCCGTCATATTTAGTTAATACATGTGCTTTGAATTTTGGAGGAATCATAATTCCCGACACCAAACCCAACTTTTCAAAGTCCAAGCCAGGTACCTTTTGGATTTCTATCGCGCTCAATCGCTCTTCGAGATGTTTATACTTATCATCAGCTGGAGGGTATTGTTCTTCAGAGTAGTCCTCTTCTTCCTCTTCCTCTTATGATTCTGACGGGATAATTGTTTCCTTTCCTTTACCATCTTGGTTGTCTCTTTCACATGATGTTGTTGCAAAGTCCAAAGTCCTTCTTGTCTGCCCTTGAAACCTTCTTCCCATGTTCAAGACTCCAGTTACCTTCTTTGTTTTCTTTTTCCTCTCTTCAGCCAGCAGAGTCTTCAATTCTTCTTGCCCCTTGGCTAGGGTCATGAGCAACTGTTGAAACTGCGTATTCTGAGCTTGGAGATCTTTCACTGTTTGCTCAAGATCCATCTTACTGAAATAAACAGTAGAGAGATGAGGAGACTTGTTACAAAAGACATGTTTATGTTATGATGAATGATATATGCATATGCAATGTTTTCAAGGATTTCAAAGATTCAAATTTGTTTTAAACACAAAAGGAAACACACGTTATATTAATAAGATAAAGTTTGAGTACATCAATGCCCCTTGGGCAAAATAATACAAAAACTCTAAGATAAAAAGGTAGTACGCATCCTCTTTGGTGCAATGTAGGCATTCAGAGTCTGCTCCTCATGAAGTAGCCTAGTAAGCTCCAAAACCTTCTTCTCGCTTGTGTAGAATTGGGATTCGAAAGTATCTCGCTCTCCTTTGAGTTGTATCCAATCCCTTTGTAGGTCTTCAAGAGATATGGTCATGTCAGGATGTAGGATAGTGTATGGAACATCTCCCTCCTTAACAGGCTCAATGATTACCGGAAGGATGGAGGGGTAAGGCATCATAAGACTATGAGCACGAGTTCGTACCCATTTGAGGTAAGGCTCAAGAGGGATGGAATTCTTGTGCCCCAAAGTCTTTCTATCCACCTTGTTTAACATCCTCCAAGCTCGGATAAATCTATGGTGAAGACCTTGATCGTCGATGTCGTAGTCGAATACTAATCCTTGAATCAGCATCTCATGTGGGTCGTCCCTTCGGGCGTAACTAAACTGTCTTAAGGCTAAGCAAGGGTTATAGGTTATTCCTCCCCTAATTCCAAGTAAAGGGACATTAGGAAATTCTCCATAACGGTCGATAATGATAACATTCTCTTTGGATCGGGAACACCAATGAATGTCTGAATGTTTAAGTGTCATCAACCTTTGTGACCACCTTGAACCTTGCTCATTTTTTAACATAGATTGGTGAAAATGTGAAATGAACCATCTTGCCAAGAGAGGAGTGTAACACATAAGGACACCTCTTTTCCTCATTGTGCGAGTGTGAAAAGACTGTAGGATATCTCCTAGCAATGTAGGAACTGGGTTGCGGGATATGAAGATTTTGATGGCGCTGACATCTATGAGTTAGTCAGGATTTGGAAACAAAACCATCCCATAGATGAGGAGAGCCACAATTTCCTCAAAGGCTTGCAAGTCTAAATAATTCCAACAGTTTTGGGCTTTCTCAAACAGGAACTTTGCTAGGAAACCTTTAACACCACTCCTTGTTTCCCAATGGGTTGTGACATCAGATGAGTGCAAGTGTAGAGCCTGAGCAATCTCTTCTGGATTTGGATCTCTTTCCGTACCGTTGAAAGGTAGTTGATTGAGAATGGGAATCCTCAAGAGTTGGGAGAACTCTTCCATAGTAGGCACAAGTTGATAGTCAGGAAATGTGAAGCAATGGTGCAAAGGATCAAAGAACTGAAAGAGCACCTTCATCATGTCCTCATCTGTGTTGGAGGTGACCAAGTTGAGTAGACGACCATGTCTCTCGGTGAATGGAGAGTTTTCAGGAATTCTTGAAGCTAGATCCTTAAGTTGTGGAGGGATTCTCACAAGGTTGACTTGAATAGTTTTCCTGCAAAGTGAATCCATATCCTACAAAACAAGAACAAAGATGAATCCAAAAATCCTTGAAATGGTTAGTGGATGCATATGATGTTCATGATGTTCATGATGTTATGTACAAGTATGCATATACAAACAAATCAAACAAGTCCTTAGGTTTAGGCTTGCATGGAGTTTTATAGGTAAGTACCCTCTTGAAGTTTAGTTGGCTCAACCTGTCCTAGTAATAGTAACCGGATTCTAAGGAGCTCAATATCACTAGATTGTTTCCTTGATCATTGTTTTAGCTCAAGCCTCTTTAATGGCGACCTAAATATCCCAAGAAACCAAACCTCAATGAGTGTAGTATCGAGTATCTACCAACTTTGTACTGCACCAAAGTCGGTCATCTCACTACATCCTAAAGGCCAAGTTGGTCAAGTAAAGGTTCTAAAAGTTCATTAGTGCTTCATGACATCACTCAGTGGCCCTGTATTCTCTTTGATTAACTCAAAGGCTACCGGTACCCACAAATATGTCGCACTAACGTAGCTATTGCTTAGACCATGTCGGTATACCCCGTACAGTTTCCACAACGTATTGCTACTTACCTATAATGTATCCCAAATCCGGGTAGAGGATTCAAACCCAAACAAAGAACCATAATGTAAAACATACAAGTCAAACAATGTAAGAAAATAAATGTGATATATCCCTAAGGTAACCCCACTTTTAGAATTATCCCCAGCAGAGTCGCCAGTTCTATAATACGGTGGGAGAACTGACTTGATTGTTTTGCGTTTTATCGCAAATGTTGTGATTAACAAGAGTCGCAGCCGACTTTTCTTTTATCCAAAAGGAAAGGTGAAAAAGCACAGAAAAGACCTTTGAGATTGTTTCTTGAGTTCGGGGGTAGATTATGAAAAGGGAAGGTATTAGCACCCTTTTCATCCATGGTTTTCCATGGGCTCTTAGTTACTTTCTAGATCACGTGATTTTGTTTGAAATTGTGCTTTGTGTGGTTTTTGAAAGTATTTTGTAAAGAGGCCATCGTTTAGGCAATCTTTGTAATGATTCTCGTTTATAAGAATGTATACAAAGATGTTAATATTTTGAAAATGTTTTTAATTTTTGTAAGATGTTTTGAAATGTGTAGGTGTTGGTTTTGAAAATAGCAAGGATGTTTTGTTTTGAAATGGAGCAAGTAACTAAAAGCAATTTACCTACTTAAATGTCTTTCTTGTTCATTTTCTTTTCCTTTGATATTGTTGTCTTACCATTGATTTGGTAAGCAACCCTATCTTTGGATGTAAGCGGGACGGGCGTGGGTCATCGTATAGTCATGATTAGCAATATTGCAAGGTATCTTAGCATTTTTTGAGGGAATAAGATCATTTTGTAAGGCAACTTTGAATAGCGTCATCGAGGGACTATGATCTTGTATTTGTTTATTTTTGCTAAGACACCTTACATGCGTAATATGGCCATTTTGTATAAGGCAACCAAGTGGAGTAACCCTAGGGGTGCTTGTGCGCAAGTGTGTCATTTTCATGCTTGATTTTGTCTTGAATTAGGGATTTTCTATTTGATTGATTTTATCTTACCATACAAACCCTAATTACTAGCATGTTATGTAAAAGCGATAAATTGCGAAAATTTAAAGTTACTACGCTATTACAACACTTGTGGGAGGGGGGTATACAATTTATGAATGGGGATTGCAATAATATAAACTTAATTAATATATTACAACCAAATTGAATGTGTACAAATAATTGGAATAAATAATATACAAGGTGAATTAAATATGCAAAGATATGTAAATGCAAAGAAGATTTTTGTTTTATTTTTTTTATGTGAAAAAAGCTTTAACCTAAACCTAATTAAAAAAATAAATAAATCAAGATTAACTTAAATCAATTAAGAAAAGGAATTATTTAAGAAAAGATTTTTGAATAAACCTTAATTATATTTGATTAAAAGAAATTAAGTTTCTTTAAGAAAAAGTATTTTTGTATTTCTTGTCTTGAAAATAATATATGATATTATGAGATATTTTTGTTCTTTTTTATATTAAAATGGTATATTTAATGGGTGTGAAGAAAAAATAAATATTTAACCTAATTCTAATTTAATTTACAAGTTTATTTAATAAAAAAATGGATAATATATAGCTAAATAAAAATATTTTGTGAGAAAAATAAAATAAAATAAGCCAAAATATAAATCTATCATTTTCATATTTTTTTATGATTTTTAATGTTAAGAAAAATATATTTAAGAAAACAAAATAAGAATAAAATAAATAAATAAAATGATATGGGCCAAGGGTGTCACAAGCAGACATGGGGGTAACTGTTAGAAAAAAACAAAAAGCCCAAGATTTGGAGGCCCAACGCTGCAAAGGGACAAAAAATGGAAAAAATGTGAGAAAATGCAAAAGGCATCACGCTGAGGCTCGAACCCATGACCTCTAGCATTTACGCGCACTGCCTTACCACTGGGGTAGCTGTACATCCGTTTATATAAACAAAACCTCAAATATATATTAGAAAACGCCTCCTGAAGGCAACTTCATCTTCAACCTTGAGCCATGGCCAGACCACCTGTATCTTCTTCATTTCTCCATAAAAATGGAAAGTTCAAACATGAAAGTTATGGTGTTTCTTCCCACGAGTTCAACCATATGATTAATGTAAACTAAAAGTCAAAGATAAGATCTAATTTTGCTGGACCTAATTTGAAACTTAATTTTTGCAGGAATTTCAAATCCAAAATTCTCTATACACAGCTAATATAAATAAAAACTATGAACATGGTTAGCTTTAGAGCAAGGATATCTACATTTTTCTTTCACAAATCAGGATCAAATGATGCTTGTATGAAGAGATAGAAGTTTGAGTTTTTACCTCTTGCAGTTGAGATTGTGAATGGAGTTTGATCAAGTTTTGGGAAGGCCTGAGGATCTGTTTAGCTTTCCTGGACCTCCTTGAGTGTATTTTAATCCTTACTTTGTCCTGAAAGTCCCTGAATCTCTCTACTCAAGTCAACCTGCAAGCTTGATATTTGAAAATGGTGGATGGTGGAGGAGGAGCTACAGTCTTGAAACAGGGGTATGGATCACTTAGATATGATGTATATTAAGTGTTTGGATGGTTAAAACTCAATACGCACGAGTGGATTTGGAGATTGCTATGCAAGGTTCAAACCTGTCAAGCTATGGAAGATTCTGAGTTGCAAAGTTTTTTGGAGTGTTTTTGAGTCTTAGCCTTCGTGTCTTATGTTACAATACACTTGTGTATATGTATGGAAAAGGTTAGAGATCAACTCCACTCAAGGTTTCTGAGTTATAGCCTTTTGGCTCTATAACTTGCTTTTGAAGAAAAGTGAGGAGACAAGTCTCTAAGTGTTGTACAAGCATGATTTGAGTTGGTAGAGGCCTTAGACAAGTTGCTTTTGGTTTTGACTTTTCTTGTGTGCAGAGAAAACAATTGAGAGGCTCAAGAAATTGACAAAGGCAAAAGTAATGATTTATCAAAATGGAAATGGCAACTTTGTGCCAAAAATGGAATTGTAACTTGGATAAAGGCTCAAGTGTTTGGATTAAAGCTCTAGCAGTTGTGTAAACATTTAATTATGGAGTGAGAAACAAGTTTGAGGCCTGCAAAGCAAAGATTATGCATCCTAGGCTTGGATTTGAATTTTTGTTTATCATGAAATGGCTTGAAATCAAAGTGATAAATCACCAACTTCATCTCCTCGATTCTCCCTACTCGGGAATGATCTCAAGGAGTTCTTGGACATTTTGGAAATCTTTCAATATGATCTACAACTTACATTTGAATTTCTTTTTAAAATTCCCTTTGGAAATATGTGAAAAATTGGCATGAAGTTAGGTCAAAAATCTGCCTAACTAGGGCAAAATTTCATTAAGTTATTTTAATTCATGAGTATGTAATCACAAAATCACATCTTGGTATCCAAGAATTTTTAGGAGAAATTGTGTGAGGAAAAGTTGTAGATTTCATGGGGATATACAACTTTCATGTTGGAAGTTTCCTTTGAATCATCTTGCATCATGGTAAAAATTTGGCTCAAAGTTAAGAAAAAATAAGAAATTTTCTATACTTAGAAAAATTTCTAAGTTAAGAAATTTCAATTTTTCAAAACAAAATCTTGAATCCTTGATTTCTTGATGAACAATTTTCACATTTTGACATGTTTTGATGAATTATGATCTTTGGCACTTGATTTTGACCAAAAAGTCAAAGTTTGACTTTTCAGTGTACAGTTGACTTTTGATTAGTTACCTAAAAAATTCATATGTCAATCTAATGGACTTGTAGTGTTTTGAATCATGTTATTAGGTCAAAGTGATTCAATTGGACTCTTGAGATCATGCCTTAACCTAATTGATCATTTTCTAGGTCAAAAATCAGAAATTGCCCCTTCCCAGTCAAAACCCTAATTTTGACCATTTTGCCCTTTTGATGATTTGATCAAAATTTTTGAAGAATTTGTGGTCCAAACTTGATCAAATGATACATATGAGTCTAAGATGTTAATGTGGATCAAAAATTATGAAGTTTGACTGTATATTGGCCATTGTTGACTTTTTCCCCAATACAGCTGATTTTTAGGTCAATTGTCCAATTGACTGATCAAAAATGTGATTCAAGGCTTGAAACTTGACATGAGTAATATTGGGGGTCCCTAATGATCCTTGAAAGTCATATGAAGCATTGATAATCCAAAAATCCTTGTGCAAACTCAAACCCTAATTTTGGTCATCAGTGCATGAGGAGATGTCTTGAGCTGGTCAAACCCTAATGCAATCTTGAGTCAAAGAGATCTTGTGAGGAAATTCTTGATAAGTGAGAGGGAAAACTTTGGGGTACAACAGGCAGTCCACGCAAAATTTAGGGATGTAAAGCGTATCACTATGTCCCATTGGATCACCTTGCGATCAGACCTCAGTATCAACTGTCAAGTTCGAACGACACCAATCAATCTAATCAGCTTCGGACAAGCAACAAAGTGATGAGGCGCTCGAAGACAGAGCAGTAATAGCAGAATTGGAACCCAATTGGATTTTTATACATAGTTGTTTTCTTATTACACAATATTGTATAAATTTCCATTTTTCGGCGGCGTTCTCTTACTAGAGCGTCAGCTCCCTTGTACAAAAACGCCTATTATAGGCCAATTTTAAAAATCAATACAAATCATTTTTACAAAATTATTTGTTTTTTCTTTTCTGTTTTGTTTTGCAAGAACGTCCAATGATTTATTCTTGACATATGCATTTGAATATGATTGTTGTTCATAATTTACATAAGAAACGGAAAGACAATTGCTCGTAACTTAAGAAACAGGGGCAAAAACAAAAAATGTCCAAACCCGACAGTTACTTTGTCCAGCAGGTGCCAGGAAAGAGACATCTTTGAAGCACAGTCGTCAGTGCATACGACCTCGTGACATCTGCACTCCCCAGAGTAAAAGCAATCAAAGCATTGATATCAGCTTTCCCAAAACAGGAAGCAATCTCCCCGGCCAGGGTCTTTCAGAAATATGACATCTATATCCCCCAACTGAATTTTATAATCGCAAGCGGTTTATAAAATTTTTCTCCTAAGCAGAGCCTATTTCTCTAAATACAAAAACTCAATCCTTGACAAAGTTTATCCCTCCAGCTACGGAAGTTCACTTTCCAACAGAATTATTCCCCGCAGAGCTATTCTCAAACAGATTCTCTCCCTGGCAAAATATTCACAAACAATAAGGAGAAAATCTCCAGCATAGTCATCTCCGTTCACCATCCCCAGCAGAAGTAGAAGAACCACAGTGCTCTACAACAGTTAGGAATGCTATACTCTCCAGAAGCAGTCAAGGATTTATTTTCTCAGACTCGGACATGTCATAATAGCATTTCATGTTCATGCGCATACATATCACATACAACATAGTCTCATTTATTTTGAGAACACCATCTCACAATGAATTTCATGCATCGCATATAATTAACCCTGTTATCTTTTCAAGAAAGACAATTATCACCAGCAATTCCAACAGTTATACATGTCATATCTGTAGACAGCTAATGAAAAATCAGTTCCCGAAACCAAACAGGTCAACTAAGCTACGTGACCAAATGAAGTAACCCTATGACCCAGGTTCCTTCCCATAAGCCCTACTATCCAGGCTTTCATCCTGGGGTAACCCTACTATCTAGGTTCCTTCCCATAAGCCCTACTATCCAGGCTTTCATCCCGAGGTAACCCTACTATCCATGTTCCTTCTCATAGCCCTATTATCCAGGCTTTCATCCCGAAGTAACCCTACTATCCAAGTTCCTTCTCATAGCCCTACTATCAAGGCTTTCATCCCGAAGTAACCCTACTATCCAGGTTCCTTCTTACAGCCCTACTATCCAGGCTTTCATCCCAAAGTAACCCTACTATCCAGGTTCCTTCTCATAGACCTACTATCCAGGATTTCATTCCGAGGTAACCCTACTATCCAGGTTCCTTCCTATAAGCCCTACTATCCAGGCTTTCATCCCTAGGTAACCCTACTATCCAGTTTCCTTCCTATAAGCCCTACTATCCAGACTTTCATCTCGAAGTAACCCTACTATCCAGGTTCCTTCTCATAGCCCTACTATCCAAGCTTTCATCCCGAAGTAACCCTATTATCCAGGTTCCTTCTCATAGCCCTACTATCTAGGCTTTCATCCCGAAGTAACCCTACTATCCAGATTCCTTCTTACAGCCCTACTATCAAGGCTTTCATCCCAAAGTAACCCTACTATCCAGGTTCCTTCTCATAGCCCTACTATACAGGCTTTTATTCCGAAGTAACCCTACTATCCAGGTTCCTTCTCATAACCCTACTATCCAGGTTCCTTCTTACATCCCTACTATCCAGGTTCCTTCTCATAGCCCTACTATCTAGGCTTTCATTCCGAAGTAACCCTACTATCCAGGTTCCTTCTCACAGCCCTAGTATTCAGGCTTTCATTTCAAAGTAACCCTACTATCCAGGTTCCTTCTCATAACCCTACTATCCAGGTTCCTTCTCATAGCCCTACTATCCATGATTTCATTCCGAAGTAACCCTACTATCCAGGTTCCTTCTCACAACTCTACTATCCAGGCTTTCATTCCGAAGTAACCCTACTATCCAGGTTCCTTCTCACACCCCTACTATCCAGGCTTTCATTTCCAAGTAACCCTACTATCCAGGTTCCTTCTTATAGCCCTACTATCCAAGCTTTCATTTCGAAGTAACCCTACTATCCAGGTTCCTTCTCATAGCCCTACTATCCAGGATTTCATTTCGAAGTAACCCTACTATCCAGGTTCCTTCTCTCTTATCTCCAGACAACAGTTTACAACACTGTAAGACCTGACCCAACCAGTTACGATCGATTTGACATTTCCCCAGTAAGTTGTTGTGCAGCCTGGATCCTGACCAGATATGCAGTTTACTTCCACCTCCTCAATCAGGGTTAATTCCCCAGTAGAGTAATGGACAACCGAAGCTCCTATACTCTATTTTCCAGGACGTAAATAAACATTCCTCGGCGAAGTCCTCCTCAACGGCGGGTACAGTAATTCTCGCAAAGGAATCTCTTATGCAAATGATATCTTTTCTGGATGGCATCTTTAAGCCCATCTCCGACGATTCTATGTCGACTTCCAAATGGAATCTGCAAGCTGATTCCTGATATCACCAATCAGTATTACGTCATGCGAGTGCAAATTTTTGGGTACTCTAGTGTTCAATCATCTTCTACCTTCAGATCACGAAAGGCAGACCAGCCAATATACATCCTCAGGTTTAAGAAGATTGAACAGGGGCAGATGTTGTACCCTAAAATTTTCCCTCCCATTTTACTCAACACATAATCATTGAGATCCTCAACTTGCTCAAGGATGCCCAAGAGTTGACCAAACAAACTCTCTCCTAAAGTAATGAACCTATAACTAGGGTTTCCATTTTCATCAATATGGGTGGGCTCCAAAGGCCTCATATACTCTCAATAGTCCTCTTATGTTCTCAAGACCATCCATTTCAAGTTTCATGCCTTACACAAGAAGTTTGCTCAGTCAACTGCCAAGATGCTTGAAAATCAACTATATTAGGTCAAAAGTCAATTGTGGCCTACATACAGTCTAACTTCAAGATTTTTGGTCAACATCAACATTTTGAAGGTATATACATCATTTTATCAAGGGTTGATCATGATTACTCAAGGAATGCTCCTAATTCATCAAAACTCAAAAGTTGCTAAATTAGGGTTTCTCAGGAAAAGTCAACCAAACTTTGACCAGGCATAACTTTCTCATACTTTATCAAAAATTTCTCATCCAAGTATCATTTTGAAGAGAATTCAATTCCCTACAACTCACCTTCATCCCTCAAGCTCAAAAAATGCACTCATGAAATGATATGAATTCAGACATTATAGGTCATTCCAAAAAGTCAACAAAAACAATTTTTTGGTCAAAGCTTCTTACATGAACATGGAGGATCCAATTGAGAAGAAACCAAAAGGGTTGTTTAGGGGATATCCTAAGCTTTCTAAAACGTCCAAGAACACCCTCTTAGGGTCAAAATTTAAGGAGATAGGCATTGTTAAATTTGGCCATTTTTGGAAAATTGTCAAAAGTCAACAATACCCAAAATTCTATTTTTTGTCAAATGGGTCTAACTTTTTATGCTTGCATCTTACTTCTAGCAATGTCCACGACCCAAACACTCTCTCATATATTATTGACTTTATTTATTTAATTTATTTTGATTTTAATCATTTAAAAGTCAAATTAAATCAAATAAATGATATAAAATATGGAAGATTTGTTTTTTATCTGACTTTGAATAAAATCACAATTCATTTATGCTGTCAAACAGAATAAAATCGTGCCAAGGGTGATTGGGATGAAAATGTTATGATTTGGCTTGATTTAGAAGGAAATGATGCAAGGATGGAATCAAATCAAATCTTGATAATTGGCAAAGATATGAATGTTTTTTGTTAACCTAATTCAGTCTAGTACATATACATAACAATTCCAATGCACAAGGACAAGGGTTGATCGTGTGAAACAGCAAGGAGAAGTTGCAATTTTTTGTCAAAAAATCTCAGATCGGATTCCATACTACAGCCATCCTTAAGGAGATTTAAGGATTGCAACACATTCTTGGCAATCTCCCGAAGCTAACTGCACCTTTTTCACGCACCAAAATGCTCAGAATTGTAAAATCCGCAACTATGTTATCCAACCCTTTTGATGTTTGATTACATGCATACATGCGTTTTCAATGAAATTTAATCATGTATTCTTATTTATCATAATGTTTCTATGCTTCCTGAATCATTTGATTAAGTTTTAAGTGCAGGAATCATGGTTTTCCATTCTTAGGGTTTCCAAGCTCGTTTTAGGGTTTCCTTCTACAGGAAAAATTAGGGCTAGGCGTGGATACCATGGTGTTCAGGGCTTCAAGCCCAGTTGATTCATGGCCTTCATTGTAATTTATATTGCTCGTGCTGGATTTTTGAATTATGCAGGGTTATAGTTACAGGCATGGAACCGTAGGTAAAAGTCTAAACCTAAAACGACAGTGCTGAGGAAGTAGAAGGCTAGGTGGAAAACTCCCATTGGGAGATTTAAATTATGCGCGTGTTTTTATGATATTTGTGTTACTTTGAATATAATTTTATTTTATTATTATGTTAACAAATGAACAGCCAGCGCAGATGGTTAAGGACGGAGGGTTTGAAGCAAACGTCCTGGGTTCGATCCCAGGCGTGTTGCTTTTGCATTTTTCTTGAATATACTTTCCAGATCCAGCGTGCCTCAATGCCCAACGTCCACCATACGCCCCAGATCTCATCCTTGGGATCCATCATCATGTAGATCCAGCGCCACAGGATTGAAGGCACACCATGAACCATTAGAAGAAAGATGCATTGGATCATGCGCTAGACTCTGGGCCATTATCCTGGGCCTATCACAAAATTGGCAATGCACCCCCCAAATTGCTCATCATATCAGGCCCAATTCCAATTCTTTTTTAATTTCTCTTATTTTATTATTTGTCTTAATTATTTTTTACAAAATCATTATTTATTATTATTAAATCAGAAAAATCAGAAAATTACAAAAATATTAGGTTTAGTTTTTTTTCATAAAAATATTTATTTGCCTTAATTAGTTAGTTTAATTAGGTTAACTTAAATACTTTTTTTTCATAATTAGTATTTAATAGAAATTAGGTTAATTTGCAAAGTTAATTATTATTTTTTCACAAATCCAAAAAAATATCTTTTCTTTGTTCACAAATTAATTGTTTCTAAACTTGACGTTAATTCCCCGTTTGATTTACTCGCACGTGTCTTGTTTCCATTATTTGATTAATTAATTGCAATTGCTCCGAGTTTGTAATAGTTAATTAGGTTTACTATTTTGCATTTATCATTTCTCCCCAGTTTTTGATTATGTAATCCCCCTCCCCAAAGCCTTGTAATAGCTAAGGTTTTAATTTCTCTAACTCTACTTTCCACAATTATAAACTGCCTAGATGTATGGGTAATAGGATTGAATGGCAAGATAAATCAATATAAAATAGTAGAAAACCCTAAATGCACAAGATAAATGAAACTGAAATTAAACACTTGCACATGCTCACTCCTAGGGTTTTGCTTCACTTGGTTGCCTCAGAAATAATGGTCACATCCCTCGAACGTAGGGATATCTTAGCAAATACCTGTAATTCAAAGTTGTCATAAAGATCATAGTCCTTACTTGTCCCTTGAGTTGCCTACGAGAAATAATCTAATAACGATAGTCCCTTTGAAATGCTAAGGTATCCTTACTTGTTGCCTTCAGTGACCATTTCCTCCCTTTGAATGTCCCTTAAAACTCCAACGATGGAGCTACCTACTCCTTAATAGTAGGATAGCGTTGTCTAAAGGAAAACGAACAGACTTTTTTTCGAGTAGGTAGATAGTTCCTAGGTACTTGCTCAAAACAAACAATTTTTCACACTGACACTTTCAAACATTTTTCAAACAAAGTTTTCAAAACACTTTATCACACCCTTGAGGACTGATACAAGGGTTACCATAAAGTGAAACTCCGCACTAAGGCATTTTCAAAGCTTTTCAAAACAAACACACACAAGCAATTTTAAAAATGATCAAGTACCTAAGAGCCCATGGAAAACCATGGATAGAAAGGGTGCTAACACCTTCTCTTTCTATAATCTACCCCCTGTACTCAGAAACATCTCGAAAAAAGGTTTTTTCTGTTCTTTTTCCTTTTCCTTTGTTGGATGAAATAAAAGTCGGTGGCGACTCTTGCTTACCGCAACATTTGTGAATACAAAACGAAAACCCATAAAACAGTCGGTTCTTCCACCATATCACACACCCCCCTGGTTTGGTTATATGTATTTTTAATACATTTATCATTTTAAGTGATAGATTTCCTTTTTCTTCACCATAAAATTCATAAAAATACATTTTTGAAACTTGGGAGTCCAAAGTATTTTGTGACATTTTTTATTATTTTTCCCATTTATTTTAATAAATGGTTGATCAAATTTTTTTGAAGTGTTTTTTTGTTAAATACCTTTGATTTGTAACCTTTGTTTGATGACTTTTACAAATCCATTTTTTATTTGATCTTTTTGCCATGATTAGGTATCTGATTGCTCATTGTTGGCTTGATATTTTGCTGTTATTTTGATGAAGTCTTGATCAATTTAATATATGTTTTTGTGATGCCTCGATGTATACCTAAGTGGAAACATATGTGTATGCTATATGCTTGATTTGAAGCTTGCACTTGTGCAATGGCGTAGGATTTCTTCATGATAGTAGACACTAATATGTTTTGCATATTAATTCCATGAATTTTTAGATCTCTTTATATCTTTACTTGATTTTTTTTCTTTTGTGTTACACAAAAATGTATAGTTGTTAACTTGTTTTCCTAGGTAGGAGATGGATTCCTATGTACGATTCTCAATGCTTTGACAAGTGTTTAAATTGAATTCTTGACTAATATGTTAACATGTTTAGGTAGCTTTTTCCTTTATGTTTAATTCATAATTGAGTCATATGTTAGTGAACCATAGTGTTTGGTTTATAGGATGATAGTTGGATGTTTTTGAGCTAATTTGGGCACCTAGTTTGCTTTGATAATGACCTTTCTTGTAAGATTTGTTTGATATAAATGCTTATGGTTATGCTTCTGACTTGTACCATCTAAGTGTCTTATCACATGTTTCTTTAATCATTTATGTGCCATGAATGAGTGATTCTTTTAAGGATGACATTGCTACTTAAAATGCTTAATTGTTTGAGCATTGCTTACATGTGATGTTGTATGGTCCTTTGCAACCATAAGGCATGTTTTTTAATGTAATTCTTGCTTGAGCTATGCTTTTCCTTGTTTCCATAAGGGAGTCTTAGGGCCATGATATTTGATGTTGAAGTTCTTATGAACTAGTTTGATATTTGTGTGGTTTCTTTAGCCAATGTTTGCATGATTCCTTTGTGATTCTCTCCCTATCCTTGGGAGATGTTTGTGTGAGATTTCAAATGTATGCTTGTTGACTCGTTTAGGTTCCTATCATGCCTAATTCCTTTCATATTTTCTTACTAAGATTTGATGTTGTCTTGAAACTTTAAGCCTTGAGTGCTTGTGTGATTGTTGATTGCTTTTGATATAGTTTGCAACGCCTTAGGGTAGAACCATTTGAGCATGACCCTTAGCAGATCTTATTGTCTGTGTTTATCACAGTCATGCTAATTTATTGATGAATTGAAGTATGCATTAGAGCTTATGCTTATTTGGTTTCTACTTGATTGTTGTTGCTATACATTTATACTTAGGTGTTTGGTGGGCTCTTAAGCCATTTTATTTTGTTGCTTTATCCTTGTTTTGTCTTTGCATGTTCCCTTAGGTTCACTTGGTTCATCTTTGAATCAAGGTAGACATTAGGCTTTTAAAACATGCATGATAACAT
The DNA here is from genome assembly GCA_948472305.1 of Vicia faba. NCBI lineage: Eukaryota > Viridiplantae > Streptophyta > Magnoliopsida > Fabales > Fabaceae > Vicia > Vicia faba. The sequence goes on from OX451740.1 coordinate 662,610,062, forward strand.
TAGGTAGACTTCCCTTTTTATTTATCCTAACTTTAGGACCACCATTGCATGTAAACATTAGGAATTGGGATTCCCTTGGATTTTTCATTCCCATTTCGCATCCTTAAGAATAAAATACATTTTTCTTAATCAAATTTTGAAAACACATAACAATAATGATTTGAACCATGTGGCATGAGCCTTAAGCATTGGGAGGAGTAAGAGGTGGTGCATTCCTAACCTCGTGCTTCCTTTCAATTGTAGTCTTTAATATGGTTTAAATCACCAAATCCTTTCTCAAGGTAAAAAAAATCTAAACCAATTCAAATCTTTTTGCCTCCAGACTGCCTCCGGGCTTTTCTTTTAAGAAAACCTTTTTAATAAAAGGATGTGTTATTTCTATTCCGCCTAAACGAAGCGTAAGTCCGCAAAGGTTGGGCAACACTACGTCAACTACTAGAATGTGAATGTAACATTATCCACCTAAAAAACACAAAACAAACAAAAACTTTTAAGCCGAACTACGATGCTTTGATTCATTAAAAGGGATACGTAGGAATTTGGTTGCAGGGTCTAAGCGAGAACAACTATTTAATACCTTTGTTTTCCTTGTATTTTTCTATTGCATTCATGAATTCCTTTAGCTTGTAAATTTATATAGACACACCCTTTGATTAGAACAAAAATAGTGAATCTCGTTGATTACAACATACGTGAGGGGTGTTAATACCTTCCCCTTACATAACCGACTCCCATACCCATTCTCTTGGTCGCAAGACCTTGATTTCTCCTTTCTCAGGTTTTCTTCGATGTTTTTCATTTCCCTTCCTTGGGATAAATAAATATTCGATGGCGACTTCATTGTTCATTATTTTCTTAGTTGTCTCAACATCCAATAAAATTTGAGCACAAACTCATAGATAAACATGAGTCCTAGAGGAATAAACCCAAGACCAGAAATAGTGCCACAAATTAGGTAAAATATGAATAAATAATGAAATGAAGTATATGTACATTACATGACAATAAAGGCAAAAGTTGAACGTATGACGGGTACAAGCACACCGGTAATAAAAGGGACACACTAGTCCTACAAAGAAACCACCTTCCCATTCTAAATGACATGATTAAGACAAAATTGATATTGGAAAACTAACATGGTAGGATAAAAATGTTCCAACTGCTTTAAAGCAGTCTCAAAGGAATTCTGACATCGGAAAAACCTTATTGTAAAGATTTGGCCAACTCTTTAGAAAAAGAATTATTACCTTCATGCATAACATGAAGGTCGTCTTAAGCCTTCCTTTAAATTTCTTGAGAATCATTTAGAGACTTATCTAGTTCCTCTATCTTTTTTAGACATGATTTAATGACTAGTTTGCTTTTACTAGAGCACTTCGCGCATTGGATAAAAAATACCTGGACAGTAGTGAAAGCCACGTTATTTTCAGTTGCTCCATGGGCAAGCAACTTTATTTTTTCAGCCAGAGTGTTGGGTGAAAGTGCAGTCATAGTATCATATGGTATAATTTATTTGTTTTTATGTTTTTGTTAATTTAAATGTAGTTGTTTTAGTACTTGTGTATTTGTAATTTTCTTTTCATTTAATATTCTTGTGGTTATACTATATTCGTACTTTAATTGTATTGTAATCGCTTCAGATATTATATTGTTGTATCACTAAGAACCCTCATTACTTAAGTAAATAAGAGTGATTGATCCATGATATTTTTTCTTTTTTAGCCTAGAAAGTTGCTACTTTGTCGTTTCATCAAGTGTGTCTTGAATCCCAAGTTAGAACTCTTAAATCTGAATGTTGAGTCATTTGATTCGAATCAAGTGTAAAACATAATTCAAATTAGAATCCTTGTGAAAATTGAAAATTACCTTGGGACCATTTGATCAGAATCACAAAATGAACATGATTCGAATCACTACCTCATATGATCCAAATCAACTTAAAATCCTGATTTAAATCAATTGTCTCCATGAAGCTATATTTGGGTTTTGCTCAAATTGATTTGAATCAAATTTTCTTCTTGATCCGAATTAAAGCTTCACAAGACCCATTTTCAATACTTGGTTTAAATAGTTCTTTCTTTGGTGAAAGAAACAAGTGTGTGAAACATATGAGCGAAACCCATAGAGAAAAATATGTTAATTTTGTCTTATCTTCTTAGTGTGTCTATACCCATCACCACGAATCTTTCTCTCATTCTCTAGAACAACTTCTTGATTATGAATTCATGTCAGATTCATTCCCTTTTTTTGTTGCATTTTGTTCTTGTGCAATTTGTTGTTGTTTCGAGTGAGTTAGAGAGAATGAGTTGATTAATCTTGTTGTGTTGTTCATGATTAATCAATCTCACGATAACAATCAAGAACCAAGACCCATTTACCCAGAAATTTAAGAGAACATTGTGTATGTGTTCTTAATTCACATTCATTTAATCCCTGAACAAAATCCTTGTGTTTTTAGAGTGTTTTTGAGATATTATGGAAATTTTCATCATCTCCATCCTTAGTTATTTTCCATTATCACGGACCTTTATCTATAAATATTGAGTATTGAGGGAGACTAGTGGTACATTAGAGTATCTAATGTTTTTTTGTGAAGTTTGTTGTATGTTACATGTGTATATATAATTTCTCGAATACAATTTAGTATTTGTTGTTATCTACCAAGAAGATAGTTTTAATATACTTCAAGGAAGACTTTGGTGAGATCAAGTATCAACTGTCCATAAGGCGCGTGTGAAAGTTATCTATATTTGGTGGAGTTGGAAAATTATTTCTCGCAGACAAAGTTGGGAGTTGTCCAACTAACACTTAGTTAATGGTAATCACTCAGATAAGAAATCGAGGCATCTTGTGGATTGACACATACGAATACTCGGAGCAGGTTATTGTGGATGGAAAGGTTATTGGATCAAGATCTTTTAGAGATCTTGTTTTTGTTAGAAGTTCGAGTGTGTGCATCAACATAGGGAATTATCGTTTGATAGTTTGTTGTAACTAAAATGCTTGTATCAAAATTATCAAAATAGAAGATTATTGTGATTATATTCCAATGATTTTTAACACCATTGAAGAGTTGAGTAAGGAAAATGAATATGAACCCAGGACCACTATATATCTATGTGTATATTTTCCTCTTCCCTTAACTCTTTTAATATTCTAGTATTCGTTAATTTTGCTATTGCATTAAGTGCATTATTGCATTGATTGTATGCCACATAGTTTATATCATGCTTATAGATATTTAATGTGTAAACTTAGGTATGTGGTGTATCAATCTCATTGAATTATTATGAAGTCAATTACGTATTGATAGAACATTTGTGTGAAGAGTTTTTAAATCGCTTTATGTAAAGAAGCTTTGGTTGTCTTATGATTGACCTGCATTATAACCAATAAAGTACTTAGTAACATTATGTATTACTTCATTTGGTTTAATTTATTAAGATACTTACAAGCTCTCTTGTTTTTGTGTTTTTTCTTTCGCGCTTCTTAAAATCTATGATTTCACATATGAGACCTAAAATGTTTTTGAAATTGTCTTAAAAGAAAAGGTTCTATTCAACCCCCCCTTCTAGACCTCTTTGTGTCCATATTCTCACTCAACATTGCATATTCAAAAGGATCCATGGTATCCTCCATAGCTAATAATGACTTAGAAACATTTCAAATTTCCTCTATAAAGAAGTTAAGCTCGAATGTAAGGTCGTTGACCTATTCTTTGAGCTTCTTCCTCTCTTTGACGAAGACGATCAAGTAAAAAAGGATTTCCCCGACTAGTAGCACCAAATGTAAAAAACAGTTGACACCCGACAAGTATGATAAGCCAATTCGGGAAACTCTCTTTGTCGAGCTTCCTCAAAAAGGACTTGGAAATAAGTGTAATCTTCATCATAAATTGAATACAAAACTTTTGTATCCGTCCTTAGGCCAAGACGAGTTAGCAACATAGGGTTCAACTCCACCTGAGTAGAAGTTTCCCCTTTGCAGATCTAAGTTGAGGACGCTTATGATTTGGTATCTCAACTTAAATCTCTTTAAATTTAGGGATGAAGGCCAACCTTTCCATGTCTCCCTTCCATGGAAATGGTAAGATTTCATCCACCACAACTTAATCATCAAAAACCTACAATTCATTCTGAGCAAGATGAGAGGTAATATGAATGACATGTCCAGTAACTGGACTAGCATGCGTTCGGACAGGCGTACCCCGGGTAGAAGTTCCCCTAGTGGAAGGTGTACTTGAAATTCCAACTAAAGGTATAGTATTCCGATTTCTTTATGTAATCGTCGCATCATTGCCTCTACATAGTTGAAAATGGGTATATCAGGAAAGGATCAAGAAATTAAAATGGAAAGGACAAGATCCTTGGGCCACTTACCAAATATTTTCTTTCTTTCCTCCTCTAATCTAGCATCCATCATTTAACGGGTCTGAATGCACATTTTCAACCTATTTTTGGACACCACTACAAATAGGACGACTCCACCAACATAATCAATCTCCTAATTGAAAGTCACCAAGTGGTTTTTCAAGTATAACTCCTTCTGGAATGGTCCTCCTATTTGTAGCATACATTTCTACCCCTTTTAAGTAGTGTCTTTGATTCTAGTATTTATGAAAGACGCCTGTCAACCGAGTGACAAATAAAAGTATTGACAAATAAAGGAAGTGACAAATAAAAGTGGTATGTTTCCTAAGTATTGAAATATTGTATGCTTTACCTAAGAGAAAGCAGGCTGGAGCTACTCAACAATTAGAGTTGTTTTGAGCTTTGAAAAGATGGAAGAACAACATCATTGACGGCTTGCCCTCTTTTAGTTTCACATGTATTGGAAAACTTTGACAAATGCCTAACCCATTGAAGGGAAGATAATAACCAATGAGTAAGAACATGCATTTGTGCAAAGGGATTGCACACCCATCGTATTGGCTACAGATCATCTTATCTTTATCTGGGGGGAACACTCCCTAGTCATCTGCTAGAACCACGTCAATTACCGCTTGGTCAAAAACATTTCCACATGCAAACAAAAACGAAAGCAGCCTCCAATATCTTTGAATCTACCCTACCCTTAAAATATCCTTATCGGCCTTCTTGGTCGAATTTGACACAATAACCATGATTAAATATGTTGTAACAGAAAACAAGTGCATGTACAATGTAGGAAGTAAGAAGGCATAACATTTGTTATCCTAGAAACCCTAAAGAAGTCAAACGAAAGCAAATTCAGGAAGTTAAATGTTGGAACTCAGGGAAAAGAACAATGAAACGCGCAAGGCCAATGCCAACAAACGAAGTTTCATGAATTTGATCCAACACTTGAAACAAAAACGTTTATAAAAAGGAACGATAAAGAAGAAAAAACACTCTCACTATGCCAGAAATAACCTACGAAAGCGCTTTTTTTGGGCTTTAAAAGCGCTCTCGTAGGTGGCGCTGCTAAAGGTTTTAGCAGCGCTTTTTGTTCAGAAAAAAGCGCTCTCGTAGGCCTACCTATGAAAGAGCTTTTTTCTTAAAAGCGCTTTCATAGGTAGGCCTACGAGAGCGCTTTTTTCTGAAAAAGCGCTTTCATAGGTGTATTCAGAATGCGTATAAAGTAGGCCTATGAGAGCGCTTTTTGTTCAGAAAAAAGAGCTCTCGTAGGCCTACCTATGAAAGCGCTTTTAAGAAAAAAGCGCTTTCATAGGTAGGCCTACGAGAGCGCTTTTTTCTTAAAAGCGCTTTCATAGGTTTTCTACTGAAAAATCTAAAATTTAAAAAATTTCTAAACCTGCATTTTTTTGCAGCAAACCTGTAATTCTTAAACCGGTATTTTACAATCTAATCTAGAAATACCAATATATTAATTTTAATCTAAATACCAAATGTAATTCAAATACCAAATATTATATATATATACAAATACCATTATAATAAATTCATATCCAAAATATATATACACCATGGTAATTCAATATTAACATGTTTTTAAACGTAACAAAATACACCCTAAGAAATCAGCTATATAACACTAAGTAAATCAATCCTAATCTACATATATATCCAAGGTCCTGATCCTGCAATATGAACATAATAACACGGTCAGTGTTGTATACACAAAACAATATATTCATAATTAACCAATTTTCACACAACAATGTATTCGTACCTTATTATAAGATTCTTAGCTCAATAAAATATTGGCACAACTCCTCTTTGAGTTCTTCCAATTGACGTGGCGAGTAATATGGATAATTGTATTGATCAAAATACTACATTACAAAACAAAATATATGCGTGATTTAGTTTAATGTAATAAATTATATGCAAAATCCGATAAGTAATAAAACAAAGTATAAATCCATACCGTGATTGGAATCTCGATTTCATTCATTTGAATGATTTCTTTGATAAACATCAAAACGAAGTATCCGCAATCTATGTCATTTTGTTGTTGAGGGCACTACATAGAAAAACAAATAAGATTATACACATCTATTGATTTATCAAGTAGCATAAATATTATAAGCAAAATTGTTGAAATTTATATACCTGTACTTTGATCCAATTAATGTTGTTTGATCTAGACCGTGGTACTCGTGCTCCCCTTTGACATCGGAATACTTGTATTGAACTGATGACAAAATTAAAATATTTATTTAGAACAATGACATTGAAATAATTAAATATATAAACACAAACGAATATTTAGAATAATGTCACTTACGTATCAATCACTAGCTTCATTTCCGGATAATTTGTCCAATCACCGTCAACCGAATTCAGGTAATAGACCACTTCTTTTATGGGATTGATTGCAAGCAACAACCAGTGACATCTATAAATTAAAGCAACAATTTAGAAGCGAATTTTAATGTAAAAAATACAAATATTAAAAGGAGCTTAGAATGAAAATCTAACCCTGTATTATAAGGCAAAAGATACAAGCTCTCTGTTCTGGCAGTTGTCCTGAATCTTTCGACCAAGTGTTCTCTTACTGAATCAGGTTCCCTAGAAATTGTTGCTCCGCTTACACGGGAGGAAGACACGAAACGGGATCTATTTGACAATTGATTCCCGCGCATCAATTTGTCAAATAACATCCTTAAATAAAAACATAATTAATATTAGACTATTTCAATTAAATGTTTAAAAAAAATGTTCAACCAATTAAATAATATATTGATTGGGTTATCGGATGTACGAGTGCATCACACTGATGCCTAACTCTCGATGATGAAATATTTGTTCCATGTCCTCAAATCCAATTGTTTCGGTACATGGAAAACCAAAGACAATTTCATCCACATCGATTTGACGAATTCCATCATTCATCAAATCTGATGTGCCAACTAGTGTCTCCAGACACTGTCGATATCTAGGCACAAATTTACGGACAAGAACCTTCTTCTTAGGTGGAACCCTACTACCTTTCTGGCTCACCTGTTGTGACTGATCTTGAGAAGGTACCTTAAAAATCATATAGAATTATGTAAGATACAAAGTTATGTAGTTTTTTATTCCGATCATAAATGAAACACTATAAAAGTACCTGTCTTTGCGATGCAATAGACTCGCCGCGCTGCAAAATCCCTTTATCCTTAGATGCGGGTTTTGCAGGAGTCTAAAATTACCATGTATAAAATTCAGGTCAGAACTGTCAGTTGAATACTTAAAGATTCATAATGGTTTTCAACATACCTGATCATCTATGCAGATGAGGTCTGATGGCCATGCCACAAAAGATCCTACTGCATCTCGCAGCAATGTGGTCTCCGCAACAATGTCAGGTACCGGTAGCAATGCATTCATATCTAAAACAACATCAATTGATACCTTCATGTGGCCATCCGGGAGCGGTCTATGGTGAATTAAATCTCCCGAGGTGTTGTGCACTTTTCCCTTGCCAACTACCCGATAAGTCGGAGAAGCTAGATACAGCTGACAACATGAAATGCCCTAAACCAATAATAACCGTTAGACTTCCTTTAATGTTGACAATAATAACCGTTATAATTACACTTTCTCTAAATATAATGGATTATCATCTTAATTACCTCGGGAAAATTTTATTGACGGTTGATACTAGCCTTGTCACTAGTTTCTTTCAACTGTGAACTGCTCCTTTCGGCCATATACCTCTCTTTGTCCCTCTGCAGTTCACGGACTTGTGCTTGTAAATCCTGCAATGTTTGCATCACTTCCGCATTGCTAGGATTTCTTTTTCTTGGATTGTTATAAATAGAGGTAGGAGTCACACCATGGCCTTTACCCCTCACTCGTCCCGGATACTCAGCAACACATAGTGCTCGACTGAGTACGCTCCTGATATTCGAGTTATCACCCGAGGATACCGATTGCGATATAGTCTCCTGTAATTCATTTAAATATCGATAATTAAAGACACAACATTAATTATATATTAATTAAAGACATAATGGTATACTTACACACTCATCATAAATATGTTGCAGATCGGGGTTAACAACTTTATCTCTGCCAACACGAGCTTCCTTCCACAGCACATGTGTGTTGGCTCCTAAATTCGACACCTTTGTTTTGTTGATGTCAGCCATTAAAGCTGAAGTTTGTCTTCGACTGGCTAAGTCTGTCGAAATGCCCGTCGAAAGATGACAAAGTACTTAGAAGATTTCTTCCAAGGAAGAAGGCTGGTTGCCTTCGACGTCGAAGGAGTTTCTCGTCGAAGATGTCTCTTGACGAAAGTGTTCGATGGTTCAGAGTGGAGCAGTTTGAAATTCAAGCTTTTGGAGGGAAAACGGTTTCCAGCAGTTGCTACGTGCAAACGTGCAAGGATCTGGAGCGTCGAACATGGAGAACGTGCCAAGTGGATTGATCTCGAAGCAGTGTAACTGCCCGACGGTTACTTGGAATGTTTTAGTATAAATATTAGTAGTCATGTAAGTTCTCGCGTGTGTTCACAATTCTATACAAAGTCACTCATATAGATTCGAGTACCCAGCGTGTGAGAAAGAATTGTTGAGAAATGTATGTGTGAAACACCAATTTTATTAATCAAAGTCATTTACTTTTCCAGAAATTTACTTGCTTTCCTCTTTACATTCCTGTCGAAGCCTTTTACTTTAAGCCTTGTTTATTTTACCAAGTCCTTTCTTCATGCAATTTACTTGAAACCTTTTTATGTCATTTAAAGCATCTTTATTTAAAGCCTTATCCAACTTAATCAAACTTCAAAATCAACCTATGTCCTAGGATCAATCTGATCGATCCTGCGAGTAACCAAATAAGTAACCATTTGGAGGATCAGCGGTTGTTTACCAAAACCCAAGGTAAACAAATTGGCACACCCGGTGGGACTGTGTGTTGATTGTTGAAAATACTCTCATCTTTTCGAGTTGTATGTTATTGAGAAGTGGTAGAATATACACTAACGATAACAATACTGCCAGAAGAAGGGAAGCGATGGCGAATCCGCCAAACACTAACGAAATCCCACAAACTAATGTGGGAGCAACGGTTAGTATGACCGTGAGTGAAGCGACAAATGTTGGTTCGACACCAGCAGTATCGGTCACAACCACGGGGCCAATACCTTCGTTAACAGGCCCCAGGATGCCTTTGGGAACCCCCCCACCAAGGGGAAATTTAGGCACAAGGCCTTTGGTTCCCCCAGGATTTATTCCATTCTATGGTATGCCAACTTCTGAAGTGGCAAGCCTGACGAATGCTGCGTCCACTTTTTCAGACCCTTTCGTGAGTGCCTCTTCGCCACTCCAAGGCTCTGGAGTAGGCATGGCGAATAGAAATAGGACCCAACTCTTAGGAGGAACGTCCCAAGTAGCCCATGGCCTTACAAATGCCTCGACAGCAGTCTTGAGGCAACAAATGGACGAAAGCAACCATGATATGGTGCAAATGTTGGCACAGACTTTGAGTACAGTGCTAAACCCTCTAATACAAAACACTACTCAATCGAATCAGCAAGTGACAGCGCAAATGACGCGTTTGGCTGACTTCTTTGGAGTACCCCAACCTATTCGACAGCCCCAAAGGGCGCAAATAAGGGGAAATCAGGGGATATTTTTAGAGGAAGAAACCACCATTAACCAGGCTCAACAGCCTGTCGAAGAAAACCTTAGGGCACGATTGGAACAACCTGTCGAGGAACCTAGGGTAATAACCCCAGAAGTAAGGTTAGTTAACAGAAACCAAAATGCTGACGAAGTGGTTCAGCATATCCAATACCAAAACATGGGTTTGGAAAACAATCTGGCAACCATGATTGAAAGGATCATGACTCAGAATGGGATGAACATGGGCTTTCGAAGGCCCAACTTTACATCTCCATTGTCAGAATACGTGTTACAAACGGACTTACCTCCTAGATGCAAAGTCCCCAAATTTACTAAGTTCTCAGGGGACACGACAGAATCTACTGTCGAGCATGTGGCGAGATATTTGATCGAAGCGGGTAACATTTCGAATAACGAAAACCTAAGGATCAAGTACTTCCCAAGTTCTTTAACAAAGAACGCTTTTACTTGGTTTACAACTCTCCCCCCCAATTCGATTCATCATTGGACCCAGTTGGAAAGATTGTTCCATGAACAATTCTACATGGGGCAAACCAAGATAAGCCTGAAAGAACTGGCCAGTGTGAAGAGACGTTTCACTGAACCTATAGACGAATATCTGAATAGGTTTAGGTTGCTCAAGGCGAGATGTTTTACACAAGTGCCAGAACATGAGTTGGTCGAAATAGCCGCAGGCGGTTTAGATTATTCCATTAGGAAGAAGCTAGACACCCAGTACCTAAGAGACATGGCCCAACTGGCCGATAGAGTTCGACAGGTAGAACGCCTCAAAGCTGAAAAAGCTAAGGCAACGAAAACTCACAAGAGAGAGAGAGGATAGCGTACGTTGAGATGGATGACGAAGAGCTAGAATCCTTCGACGATGCTTTAACTGTCGAAGAAGGAGAAGTCGATTTAGCAGAACTGAAACAAGGGCCACCATACTCTTGTAAACTGTTAGTCCCCTCAAATGGGAAAAATCCCATTGGTCCAGAAAGGACCAACGATAGGTTCCCAAAGAAGACTTATAGTTTTGACATCACAAAATGGGATGAAATATTCGACTTGCTAGTAAAAGATGGCCAAATGATAGTACCCCCAGGGGTAAAAGTGCCTCCTCTTGATCAAAGAAAGAAGAGAGGTTTTTGCAAATATCATAATTTTTTGGGCCATAAAACTTCTCAATGTTTTCTTTTCAGGAATCTTGTGCAAGACGCTATCGAAGAGGGGAGATTGAAGTTTGCTGACAAATCCCCAATGGCTGTCGACTCAAATCCATTGCAGGCTGAAGCCCACTATGCTGAACCCTCTGAGGTGAACGTGATAGAGGCAACCAGGATCCAGTCGAAGAAGCCAGGAATTACCATGGTCGAAGTCTCAAAGGACCACATCAACATGCCAATCTTTGGCAGTTTTTCTGGAAATTTATCCAGGAAGACAATTGAAGCTGTCCAGAAAGCGGTCGAAAACCCGAAGTCGGAGACCGCTGAAGCACAAAAAACTGGATCAAAAGCCAGTTCCCACTTGGCCACCGTTCAAGGCCAGACGGAGAATCTGGAGGTACAAATGAAGCAGTTAACTCTTGCTAACAAAGATACAATGAATATCAACATGGTTTAACTTTCTGACCCAAAAGCATCAGAAGAGGCCATGAGGCAAGAACAGGCTAATAAGACTGCTTTCCCTCGGGAAAATGAAAACTTGGCAGATTTTCTACAAAGATGCCAGAAAAAGAAATCAGAGGTGATGCTGTGTCCAAGATGCAGTTCGATCTTTGATAAAAAAGCTGCTGAGCACATTCAAGGCGTAAGAGCAGCGAATAAGAGAAAGGAGAATGTTGACCTTCGACATGATCCCAGAAGAGGTTCTAACCAAGAAAAGAGGTCATTGACTTTTAGGCCTCCAACAAATGTGCCAGTAGACACTTGGTACAAAACCTCTGGCCGGAAAAGGCCAAGTGAGGAGAAATGGCATTCTTTCGATGTGCCAAGAGGTTCCTCCTTGACTTAAAAGAAAGAGCCTCAAGTTGCTGCACCTAAGGTTGCACAAGTGTCCGGCAACTACAAAGGTAAAAATCCTATGTCTCGATCTCAGTGGAGGAGATATCAAAGGAGACGAAAAGCGGAAAGGGAGGCTGCCAACGAACCTAAGGCAGAAACTAGTTCGAATGTTCCTCAAAGGAAACAAAGGAAGCCTCTAGAGAGAGAGCCAGTAACCAACAGGCTAGTGTGGCCTAACCAAAGTGAAGTCGAAGACGAGGACGATGCTGAGTCTGATGATACTTTGGACATAATGGTGAATATCGTTTCGGTGCTGCCCAGAGAATTCAATCGACAGGTAGAAGTCGAAGCAAGTGACTGGGAAGTGGAGCAAGAAATGGCCAAACATAGGCCAGTGTGCTATTTTGTCATGGACAATGGCACTACTGAGGAACAAAATGGCTTCTTCGAGCCACCTACAGAGGCGATGAAAAATCACCTCAAGCCTTTATTCATAAGGGCTAAACTCGAAGAAACTACTGTGAATAAAATATTGGTGGATTGTGGGGCAACCATCAACATTATTCCTCACTCTATGCTAAGGAAAATTGGCAAAAGGGATGAGGACATTAAGCCTCACAACATGGTCCTGTCGAACTATGAGGGCGGCATAGGGACCACCATGGGAGTGATCCAGCTAGATATCAAAGTAGGGTCTATCCTTCGACCAACGATGTTCATGGTCATATCGGCCAAACCTAACTACAATCTTTTGTTAGGCCGTGAATGGATTCATGGTGTTGGCGCTGTGCCTTCATCAATGCACCAAAGGCTGCTGCTATGGCGTCCAGATGGGATGGTCGAAAACATAGAGGCAGATCAAAGCTATTACCTTGGCGAAGTGAATCACCTGGGTTTGGCAGATTTCGACAAGAACTTGGCTCACATAGGGCCATGTCCAACACCTGACTTCGACATGGCGCCAGCGCCAAACACCTTTTGTTCCCTATACCTGCATCCTGAGCATGGTTTCCAATGGGACAGAGAAGACTTGTCCCACATAGACTTCAGTGGGTTAACTGATATCCAACCAACTGGTTGGGGAAGTGAATTCAGTGATAATGACTGAGTCACAATCTTTGAAGCGAATTTCGGCTTATGTAGCCGAAACCAAGATGATAACGGCTCTCGAAGCCGAAGTGAAGTACATGGCCACACAGGCCAATGATCAACAACTATCTGCTGTAGGCCCAGGAAAGGATTTCGATCCAAAACCTCCTGATATCATTCCAGAAGAAATGCAGGAACAGAGGCTCGACGCCATCTATGACGATGAGCCTTTGGGCTTCGAAAAGGACCCCTTGGCGAACAACATTAAAATGTTAGCGCAAGATCCTTTAGAAGAAATCAACTTAGGCAAAGGGTCAGAGAAAAGGCCAACTTACATCAGCGCCAAAATTGATCCAGAACTTAGGTTGGAAGTAATCCAATTGCTGAAAGAGTTCAAAGACTGTTTCGCATGGGATTATGACGAAATGCCTGGTCTCGACAGAGGATTGGTAGAACTTCAGTTGCCAATCAAACCTGGGAAGAAGCCAATCAAGCAAAATCCAAGGCGCTTCGCCCCAGAAATACTGTCGAAGATCAAAACGGAGGTCGAAAGACTTCTGAAATGCAAATTCATCCGTGTTACAAGGTATGTCGAATGGATTGCAAATATTGTGCCAGTAATTAAGAAAAATGGTACGTTAAGGGTGTGCATAGATTTCAGAGATTTGAATGCTGCCACCCCCAAAGATGAATATCCTATGCCTGTGGCGGAAATGCTAGTCGATTCTGCCGCTGGCTATGAATACCTGAGTATGCTCGATGGTTATTCAGGATATAATCAAATATTCATTGCTGAAGAGGATGTGTCGAAAACTGCTTTTCGATGCCCTGGGGCCTTAGGCACTTACGAATGGGTAGTGATGCCTTTTGGCCTAAAGAACGCTGGGGCAACGTACCAGCGAGCGATGAATACTATCTTCCATGATTTTATTAACACTTTTATGCAAGTATATATTGATGATATTGTTATAAAATCTGTTTCCAGGAAGAATCATATTGACCACCTTCGACAATCATTCGAAAGAATGAGAGAACATGGTCTGAAGATGAACCCTTTGAAGTGTGCGTTCTGCGTGAAAGCTGGAGATTTTTTGGGCTTCGTTGTCCACAAGAAAGGAATCGAAATCAACCAGAACAAGACGAAGGCAATTCTGGAAGCGAAAGCGCCATCGAATAAGAAGGAATTGCAATCTCTCTTAGGCAAGATAAATTTCTTAAGGAGGTTTATATCTAATCTAAGTGGGAAAGCTCGGGCCTTTTCACCCTTACTTCGACTGAATAAAGAGGGGTTCGAATGGGGGCAACAGCAACAAGAAGCCTTCGACAAAATCAAAGGGTACCTCACAAAGCCACCTATTCTGGTGCCTCCTTGTAGCAATAGGAGTATGAGATTGTACATAGCTGCATCCGACAAAACTCTGGGAAGTATGTTAGCCCAAGAAGATGAGAATGGAGTCGAAAGACCCATTTATTATCTCAGTAGAGTTTTGAATGATGCAGAAACTAGATATAGCGAAGTTGAAAAATTATGTCTATGTCTGTATTTCTCTTGTACAAAACTCAAGCAATATATAAAACCAGTTGATGTTTATGTTTCGTCTCATTTTGATGTTTTCAAATATATGTTGTCGAAACCTATTTTGCATAGTCGAATTGGCAAGTGGGCATTAGCATTAACTGAATACTCCTTGACCTTTATGCCTCTTAAGGCAGTAAAAGGACAAGTGGTGGCAGACTTTATAGTCGACCACTCAATTCAAGTTGAGGATATTAATTATGTGGAGATAGAGCCTTGGAAATTCTACTTCGATGGTTCCAGCCATAAAGATGGAACAGGGGTAGGAATCTTGATTATTTCTCCAGATAAAATTCCAACAACATTCAAGTACAAAATAGCAGGTTCTTGTTCGAACAATGAGGCTGAGTATGAAGCTCTAATTACTGGCCTTGAGATATTGTTGGAATTGGGGGCAACTCGAGTCGAAATAATGGGAGACTCAGAGTTAGTCATTAAGCAGGTCACGAAGGAATATAAATGCATAAGAGAAAATCTCATTATGTACTTTGTGATAGCAAATCGTTTATTGAAAAAATTTGAAGCGGTCAATATTCGACACATACCCAGAGTCGAAAATCAAATAGCCAACGATTTGGCACAGATTGCATCTGGGTATAAGATTTCAAAAACGAGATTACAAAGAGCAATCGAAGTTCGAGAAAAGATAAAAGCAACTTGTCTATCACCAACAGACTTGGAATCGACGAGACTAGGATATGCTGATCACAGTAACTTCGAGATTTCGTTCATTGATAATTTGTCAGAGCAAGATTGGAGGAAACCCATTGTGGACTATCTTCAAAGTCCAGGAGCTTCGACAGAACGAAAAATAAAGTACAGGGCGTTGAGTTATGTACTCATGGGTAATGAGTTATTCAAGAAAACGCCTGAAGGGGTATTGCTAAAATGTTTAAGTGAAACTGAAGCATACATAGCCCTTTCGACTACGCATGCTGGGGCATGTGGGGCTCACCAAGCAGGCCATAAGATGAAATGGTTGTTGTTTCGACAAGGACTATATTGGCCCACTATGCTGAAAGATTGTGTTGAGTTCGCCAAAGGTTGTCAAGAGTGTCAAGTTCATACAGGCATCCAACATGTACCAGCAAGCGAACTTCACTCGATAGTGAAGCCTTGGCCCTTTAGAGGATGGGCGTTGGATCTCATTGGAGAGATTCGACCAGCATCATCAAAGAGTCAGAAATACATATTGGTAGGCATTGATTATTTTACTAAGTGGATCGAAGCTATCCCTTTAGTCAATGTAGACCAAGAAAATGTCATTGAATTTATTCAAAAGAACATTATCTTTAGGTATGGAATCCCTGAGACGATAACAACTGATCAAGGGTCAGTTTTCACTGGTCGAAAGATGCAGGAATTTGCTCAGGAAACAGGTTTCAAACTCCTAACATCAACGCCTTATTATGCACAGGCAAATGGTCAAGTCGAAGCAGCTAACAAAGTGGTGATTGGCTTGATAAAGAAACATGTTGGGAAGAAACCAAAGAATTGGCATAAGACGTTAGACCAGATTCTGTGGGCTTGTCGAACGTCCCCAAAAGAAGCCACTGGTACAACACCGTATAGGCTAACTTTTGGCCATGATGCAGTGTTGCCAGTAGAAATTTGTCTTCAATCTGCAAGGGTTCAGAGGCATTATGATATTCCTTCTGAAGTCTATTGGAACATGATGTTAGACGAACTGGTGGATTTAGACGAAGAGAGATTACGCGCTCTCGACCTACTCAGGCTTCAGAAGAAAAGAGTAGAAGACTCTTATAATAGAAAGGTAAAACCTAAGGTATTTTTGCCTGAAGAACTAGTTTGGAAGGTAATTCTTCCCATGGATCGAAGGGATCGAAGCATGGGGAAATGGTCACCCAAATGGGAAGGACCCTTCAGAGTTATCCAAACTTTTTCTGGTGGAGCCTATGAAGTCGAAGAGTTAAGTGGAGATAAAAGGCTCTTGAGAGTAAATGGTAAATATTTGAAAAAATACAAACCTATACTTCAAGAGATAAAAATAAAATAATAAAAGAACAAGACTAAATTAACCATAAAAATGCCAAAATGGAAATTTAATAAATTTCAGCCAAGATGGCAATTGTTGTCGAATATAGATTACAAAATATGGTTACAAAAGAGAATCAATCAAAAGGGAAGAGAGTCCTTGAGTCGAAGATACTTGGCTTGCTGCAGCTCCAACCTCTTCTTGCACCAGGCGTTCTCCTGCACTAGTTTGGCAATCTGAGCGTCGAGGCTTTGGGCCCTCTCAGCGAATTCCAGGCCTTGTTTGATCTCAGTTTGGCTCTTGGTGTCTGAGATGGTCGAAAGAAGTTCCTCCTTGCGTACAGTGTTAGCGTTTATCTTCGCCTCTATTTCTTCGATTTGTGCCCGGAAGGAAGCGTTCTCTCGATCAATGGCATCGACTTCTTCCTGCATAGATGCTTTTTGTTTCGACAACTCCGCAATTCGAGAAGTCGTATCCGAAACAGCAGTCCACGCAGAGGAGCTTTTGCCATACAACACCTCAAGCTGACTGTTAAACCCCCTTTGGCGCCTGTAATCTGCTGAGACTTGATCAATCATAGAGTGTAACTCCATGATCAAGCCTGAAACTTCTGGGGCTACAGCTTCAAAGTCGACAGCATTCAAGACATCCTTCAAGCATGATGGAGCAGTGGGATCCCCCTCTAAAGTCTTCATCAAGTCCCTCTTGAAGAACTGGGCCTTAACCTTCACCAAAGCATCATCAAGGGGAGAAGTTTCAGTAGACTTCCCCGACAGGGTAGGAACCTCCTGACTAGCGTCAGACGAACTCTTGCTCTCGATGATTGCGTTGAGATAGCTAACAGGGTCAGTTTGTTTCAAGAGTTCCAAGGCCTCTTTCGACCTGTGCTTCGTGAAGGTAACCCTTGCAACAGTATTGTCTTGGGTTTGAGGCTGTTGAACGTTAGGTGCCTCGACTTGTTGCTCTTCGACTCGGACTGGGGCAGTACCAGCGTCGACTTGTGGCTCTTCGCTAGCGTCACCTTGGCGTTCTTCGCTTGCGTCACCCTGGTGCCCTTCGACAGTATCACCTTGGTTCTCTTCGTCAGCAGCACCTTGATTTTCTTCGCCAGCATTGCCTTGGTCCCTTTCTTCATGATTCTCTTCTGACAGATCCACCACCTGAACCGCTTCTGGCTGTTGTGCCTCCGTTTTCAGCATTGGTCTCATTTTCAGTATGGGCTTCGTCATTTCCCAAGCCTTTTTCTTGTGGCCTGCTGAGTTCAGCGGACTCCAGCGTTTCAGAGGTCCTTGGCGGAGAACTTTCAGTGGTGTCCTGAAAAAGGAAAGAAGACAAATCTTCAGAGGTCGAAAGAGACGCAATCGAATACGGGTATCTATACCTAAGTTATAAAAGGGTCTAAGAGATTACCTGTGGATTAGCTTCAGCCCCAGGGCTGGAATTGTCGCTTTCGACAGGCTTGTTAAGAAGAATGTTTAGTTCCTCCTCAGTTGGCTCCTCAATGATCACTGGAGGTGGCCTAGGCTTTCTCACAGCAACCTTTATTCTGACGGTTCGACCTTCAGGAGCAGGAGCAGGAACAGGAGCATCCTTCGTCAACTTTCGCCTTTTTAAGGGGGCAGGAGGAGAATCGCTTTCTTCATCGCTCCCAGATTCGACCACCAGTGCTGGCCGTTTCTTGGGCGAAGGTGCCTAGAAAGCCAATGGGGATTCGATTTAATAATTACATCGAAAATCAAAAATCGAAAGCCAGGAGGAAATAATGAAAGTCTGGTTACCGATATAGAAGGCTTCTTCGAAGAGCCTTCCCCCTGTTGGTTGCTTGTGGTCTTCGCCGGCGCTGTAGTCTTCGCCGGCGGTGGAGGTTTTGTTGAAGGGCCTCCTCCCTGTTGGCCTTCTGTAGCCTTCTTGGCTACAGGCTTTCGAACAACTGAAAGCAAATAAAAAGTTAACAGGCTAGCAGTCGAAGAGAAAGACAAAAAGTAATGTGAGAGCATGAACTTACATTTCTTTATTTTGTCCAACACAAGGACAAAAGACTTCTGCAGCTCATCCATGAAGTCCTTCTCGTCGAAGTAGTACTCAGCATAATAGCTTTTCCACCACTCCTCGAAAGATGGTGAGCAAAGGAAATTGAGTTGGTAGTCAAACAACGAGAGAATTGTTCGACCAGCATATCTTCCGATATGTTTAATGGCCGCTTCTTCGGTGTAATCATTGCAGAAGTACAACATGGACTTCTTTCTTTGAAAAATCGGAGAAGGTAGGGTTTGGATAATACCAAACTGGCGAGATACCAGGTTTGGTTGGTATGCAATCAGACTCAAATGAGTCTTAGAACTCCTGAATCGAAGAGGCATGATCCTTGGTGTAAGGAACGCCTCCCACAGTATTGTATGTTCGTCGACATTGGGACCACTCGACGTTCTTGGATGTGGCCTTGTGAACCATGCCGGGCCTACCTGCCGTCGAGCAAATAGAGCCATAGTTGAAACAAACTCCTTCCTTCGAGCAAACATTAGAACAAAGTTGGTGAAGGTTTGCTGAAACTCCAGTCCATCTTCCATAGGTGTCAACAGAGCCAGCCTGGTTCCTTCGACGCGTGTGTTCGCTATCGCTGGAGCCTGCTCATTTATCTGAACCTTCTTAGGCAAGAAAGATTCGAAAGTGGCATTGAGCCACAGTTGGAGCAGCCAAAAAGGCCCAGCAAGTAGCAAGCTGGCCCTGTTCTCAATAATTTTTAGAAGAGTGGCCCCATTGCTGATCGAATCATAGAGGCTAGCCAGAATCAGTTCTGCCAAACAGACATTTTGGCGATGATGCAGTTGAGTAGCAAGAGTGACCATCTTTTTGGTCACCTGTAAAGACTTCGAGCAAAATACAAAGCGAGTCAGCCATAGGGCTAGAAACGCTATGTGTTCGACATCCGACACAGTATCTGTCGACTTGTCGTGATAATGGTTGATGAAAGTGGTGTATGTTGGTTTGGTCTCAGAGAAGCCAATTTGATCCTCCGACATCTCTTCCGGATCGAAGTAGTCTCCGGTGGGTCGAAGGCCAGTAATAGCGGCCACATCGAAGAGTGTGGGGGTTAGCATCCCACAGGGAAGATGGAAAGTAAAATGAGAGTAGTCCCAGAACAACAGAGAAGCTATCAGCATCTCCGGAGAATAGTTCAAACCTGTCTTCGACAGCATCACTAGGTCGAAGATTCCCATATCCTTCCAGATTGAAGTTTGGTGCTTCTCCATCTTTGCTAGCCAAGCAACGTAATCAGGGGTAAGGCTAGGGCAGGACCTGAAGGCCCTAACGCCTCTGTTGAAGAAGCGGAGATCGATTTTTTCATGTGTAGGATCCTCGTTGTCTTCTGCGTCTTTCTTGGCGCATGCAACCGGTTTGAGTTTCTCAACCACCGGGAAATAGCTCTTGATCTTCAGAGCCTCAGAGATACTTGGATTCATGGGGCCAGACATTGCAAAGATCTGGTTGGAGTATCCAACCGGGATCATCAAGTGGCGTGAGTAGGCATCGCGAACGGCGATGTCAGAGGGTTCAGGAACCCTTCGTTTGCCTGTAGAATTTACTACCGGAGCAGTGACGAAAACCTTGGGTTTAGAATTTTCAGTTGGTACAGTAGCGCCAGGAGCATTGGAAGCAGATGCCATTGTTAGAGTTGAGGTTGAAGACGAAGTGAAAGAGGAAGAGTTTCTGCAAAGATAACAAGCTTGTATGAAAACAGAGAAGTTTGAAAGGCTAGATGGCGTAAAAAGTCCCACAATGGGGTACTTACTGCTATTTATAGTAGTGGGGAAAAATCCCCAATAACGAGGACATTAAATGCCATTTAATTATTGCAGGAGTTAGTGGGACGCGTGGCAGCCCCCTGTTGATTTAGCCGTTTCTGCAGAAATAGAGGGACGCAGCGTGCGTCCTCGTTTTTGGGAATTGTCATAATGACAAATTCTGAAATGACGTTTGGTACTGCACGCCGTACTGAAAGTGACGTCCTAGGTACGGAACAATGATGGTTTTCTTGGGATTGCCAATAGTTGGTAGAAAACAACAAAAAGTGCACAAGTTAATTTGTGACTAAGCGTGAAAAGAAAGGTGTCGAATGGCGTTTCAAAGAATGCCTTTTTCTTTCAGAGTCGAAATAAGGCATTCTTGGGGGGCAATTTGTTGGCTCCTAAATTCGACACCTTTGTTTTGTTGATGTCAGCCATTAAAGCTGAAGTTTGTCTTCGACTGGCTAAGTCTGTCGAAATGCCCGTCGAAAGATGACAAAGTACTTAGAAGATTTCTTCCAAGGAAGAAGGCTGGTTGCCTTCGACGTCGAAGGAGTTTCTCGTCGAAGATGTCTCTTGACGAAAGTGTTCGATGGTTCAGAGTGGAGCAGTTTGAAATTCAAGCTTTTGGAGGGAAAACGGTTTCCAGCAGTTGCTACGTGCAAACGTGCAAGGATCTGGAGCGTCGAACGTGGAGAACGTGCCTAGTGGATTGATCTCGAAGCAGTGTAACTGCCCGACGGTTACTTGGAATGTTTTAGTATAAATATTAGTAGTCATGTAAGTTCTCGCGTGTGTTCACAATTCTATACAAAGTCACTCATATAGATTCGAGTACCCAGCGTGTGAGAAAGAATTGTTGAGAAATGTATGTGTGAAACACCAATTTTATTAATCAAAGTCATTTACTTTTCCAGAAATTTACTTGCTTTCCTCTTTACATTCCTGTCGAAGCCTTTTACTTTAAGCCTTGTTTATTTTACCAAGTCCTTTCTTCATGCAATTTACTTGAAACCTTTTTATGTCATTTAAAGCATCTTTATTTAAAGCCTTATCCAACTTAATCAAACTTCAAAATCAACCTATGTCCTAGGATCAATCTGATCGATCCTGCGAGTAACCAAATAAGTAACCATTTGGAGGATCAGCGGTTGTTTACCAAAACCCAAGGTAAACAATGTGCAGGTAGTGATGTTTCGTCACTCTGCGTCTCCTCCAACTACGCATTGTTACAAATAATAAAATCATCAATACACATTGTTACAAATTAATAATACACATTGAGATAATTAATAAGATCGTAGAATTGAGATTTACTTACAATTTTTTCCTGTAAGCGTGCATATCCCAAACGACCTTTTTTATATGGATATGCGGGTTTTGATGCTCTATCCCGATTTACAGCACTCACTTTCTTGAAATTATCGTCTTTTCTTTGGCCCACAAAAGCAACCCATTCTTCGGGTGTAATGAAGCTCTCATATTTTTTTGGTCGTTCAGGTTCCTCTTCAACAAAATTTCCTTCATCGTCTTTAAGAAACTTATTTGTCAAAAAATTTCTCCACCCTCTATGTCTTTTTCCGGCCAAGCCCATTATATACTTTTTGCGGGCATCTTCAATGTTAAAAGACCTCTACAAAAAAACATACGCATAGAGGGTATTAGTATATGTAATTTAAAAACAATAATTTCGTCAAAATAAAGCAAATAACAACAACCATATATGATACCTTTATCTCGGTCCAAATTCTTTCTTTAGCATCCAACTCTCCTTTTTTCCAGCTAGTAGTGGTGATCGGAATGTGCATACGAACAAGCGTACCGATGTAGCTTGTCAGCTTTGCAGAATTAGGCCCAATTAGTTGGTCATCATTATTCCACTCTACATTATACGTAATACCTCTATCTCTATCACGGATGATTCCCCGTATGATAGTTATGCCTCGTGTGATGTCCTTATCTGAAGTGTCTTGTGGAACACTATCTTGTGGAACATCTCCTTGAGGAACATTTTCTGAATTATCTTGTGGAACATCCCATTGTGGAACATCGTGATACATTTTCTGTCAAAACGCAAAGTATACACTGAATGAATTAAATAGAATGTTATTCAATATTTTGGACAATGGATTAAATAGAATGAAAAGATGGATACTATTAAATTTATGATTAAATAGTTTCGAACTGATAAAGAATGAAAAAGAAATATACCTACATCAAAACATAAATAAAACAATCCTAAATATTTCAAAAAACTAAGATGTCAGATAACAAATTTTCAGTCAAAACGCAAAGTATACACGGAATGAATCCGTATCAAGAAAATGCAACATACGAAAGACAATTTAAGACAAATTCATCACAATATATACCAGTAATTTGAGGAAGAAAGTTACCTCTCAGTTGTTTCGAACTCTAAGAAACGCGGAGAATGAGCGTCGTACGTCGAACTAGGCCGGGAAACGCTGCAAATTCATAGAATGTTATTCAATATTTCGGACAATGGATTAAATAGAATGAAAAGATGGATACTATTAAATTTATGATTAAATAGTTACGAACTGATAAAGAATGAAAAAGAAATATACCAGTAATTTGAGGAAGAAAGTTACCTCTCAGATGTTTCGAACTCTAAGAAACGCGGAGAATGAGCGTCGTACGTTGAAACATAAATAAAATTCCATAAAGCAAAGATGTCAGATAACAAATATTTCATAAAATTCCATAAAGCAAAAAAATGAAATGACGTATATTTAAATTTTACTGGATGATATAGGCTATATATATTATACTATAATGAAAAAAATGAAATGATATAGGCAATATATATTATACTATAATGAAAAAAATGAAATGATATAGGCTATATATATTATACTATAATGAAAAAAATGAAATGATATAGGCTATATATATTATACTATAATGAAAAAAATGAAATGGCATATATATACATTTTATTGAATGACATTGTCTATAATTATATATACTATTACCTTTTTCACTAACATCTCTTTCTTTTCTTGGTAGGAATATGTTCTACTCGTCTCGTAACAACGCGAACGGTTGGATTGATCCAAATACCCTCATTATGATCATTTCTAACGCATGATTCATTATCATTTTGATCATTTCTGGTAAAAGATTCAATACCAACACCAATATCGCCTTGGTCTCCAATCTTTTCATCAATTACTTTGTTAGAGAAAAGCACTATAGACCATTTCGTACTTGTCGGATCAGTGACATAGAACACTTGTTTAGCTTGAGAGGCTAGAATGAAAGGCTCATCTTTGTACCCCGCCCTGTTAAGATCAACTTGCAAAAATCCTGACTTATCCATCCGTATACCATTATTATTTTCAACCCACTTGCAACCGAATATAGGAATCTGAAATTTCTCGTAATCAAAGACCCAAATGCGCTCGATAACCCCAAAATACGACAGATTTGCAAATTTCGGGTTTAAGTCCTTCACACTAGATATGTGCATTGCTTCAGCTACCAAGGTGACACCACTATTTTGCACAGTACTTTTATCATCTTGTTCTTTGGTATAAAATGTGTATCCATTAATTGCGTATGCGCTATAAGAAAACGCAACCAAACTTGGACCATATGCTAAACATCTCAACCTTTCTGTCACTGAGGCGGGATCTGAACGATACTTTGAATAAATATATTCCTTAAACCATGGTATGAAACTTCGATTGTGCTCTCGTACAATCCAATTCTCATTTCTATTCGAATTTAAACCTCGAAGAACACCCTTGTGTATATCGACATACGGCTCAACCTCAATCTCATTGTGCAAAACATACAAATGCACTTGATCCCGTTCGACCCTTGATACTGTCACAACTTTATTTCCAATTAGCTTCTTACCTTCTTTTTTTTCAACAACATGAGATTTGGGGAGTCCAATTGACTGAACATTTGACAGATATTCAGTACAAAACTCAACCGCTTCTTCAACAATGTATCTTTCGGCAATACAACCCTCTGGTCGACTCCGATTTTTCACATACCCTTTTAATATTTTCATATAACGTTCAGCAGGGTACATCCATCTCATATAAGCTGGTCCGCACAATTGTGTCTCTTTCACAAGATGAACGACAAGATGAACCATTATGTCAAAAAACGAGGGAGGAAAATACATTTCAAGCTCACACAAAGTAACAACTATTTCTTTTTGCAATGTTGGCAAGATCTCAGGATCGATCACCTTGCTGCAAATTGACTTGAATAAAAAACACAATTTAGTTATTGCGCTTCTTACCTTTTCTGGAAGAATAGAACGTATACCTATCGATAGAAAATGTTCCATTATAACATGGCAATCATGCGTCTTTAAACTCTTTAACTTGAGGTCTTTCATAGACACAAGTCTTCTAATATCTGATGAGTAGCCTTCTGGAACTTTAACTTCACTCAGAAACTTACACAATATTTTTTTCTCCTTTCTAGATAGAGTGTAAACAGTAGGTGGTAGGTATGTCTGTCTTCCTTTCTTCACGGGTCCCAGTTCAGTTCTTATTCCCATGTCTACCAAGTCCTCCCTTGATTTAAGGTCATCCTTAGACTTCCCTTTTATATTGAGTAACGTACCAATAACACTGTCAAATACATTTTTTTCAATATGCATCACATCAAGAAAATGTCTTACGTACAAAGATTTCCAATATGGCAATTCAAAAAAAATCGACCTCTTCTTCCACCCACCTGTGACAACTTTATGTGCAAAAGGCTTGCCAAACTGAATATTCACATCTTTCACCTTTTCAAAAATTTGTTCACCTGTCAAACCAGGCAGAGCTCTACGTTGTTCGGTATCTCCGTTGAACGCTTTTCTCCATCCACGATACTGATGTTTAGAAGTTAAGAATCTACAATGACCGAGAAAGACATTCTTCTGACAAAGTTTCAATCGCATGGTATCGGTTCCGTCTTCACAAACAGGACACGCTTTTTCACCTTTAATGCTATACCCGGATAGATTGCCGTATGCTGGAAAATCGTTAATTGTTCCAAACAACATCGCCCTCAAGTTGAAACTTTCTTTCCTATAACCATCATAAACCTCCACACCGTTCTCCCACAAAATCTTCAAATCTTCGATTAATGGTTCCAAGTATACGTCTATGTCATTTCCTGGTTGTTTAGGCCCAGAAATTAACATAGACAGCATCATGTACTTACGCTTCATACATAGCCATGGAGGTAGGTTATAAATCATAAGAATCACAGGCCATGTGCTATGCGAGATACTTTGAATACCGTGTGGGTTCATTCCATCAGTAGACAATGCCAAGCGAAGGTTTCTTGCTTCTTTTCCAAATTCAGGATAATCATTATCAATTTTCATCCACTGTGGAGAATCTGCCGGATGTCGAAATTTTCCATCAATAATTCTTTCATCTGAATGCCAAGTCAATTGTCTTGAATCGGTTTCACTACGATACATCCGTCTAAATCTCGGGATTATAGGAAAATACCATAAGACTTTTGTCGGAGACAACTTTTTCTTATATCGAGGGGCACCGCATTTAGGACACTCATTTAACAATGCATACTCGTTTCGAAACAAAACGCAATCTTTTGGACACGCATGTATCTTATCATAGCTCATGCCAATGGAGTACAACATCTTTTTGGCCTCATACGTTCGATTGGGAAGAACATTATCCTCTGGTAGCATATCTTTCATAAGGGCTAATAACTCTGTGAAACTTTTATCCGACCATCCATTGCCGGCTTTTAAGTTGTACAACTTTAACACCGCAGACAATCTTGTGAATTTTGTACAACCATTATACAACGGTTTCTCTGCATCGCTTACCAACCTCTCGAACATTTTGGGACAATCGTTAAGATCTTCTTCAAGCGCTTCTGCAATTTCTTCGACTCGATCATAATCGTATGTATCTGTGCAATCATCATTTGAAACATAGGACCTTGCATACCCCGATTCAACATTCCCGTTACTTTTCTCACCATGCATATTCCAACATGTATAACTCCTATCAATTCCATACCGAATTAAATGCGATGCCAACTGAACTGCGTCAACCCGGTTCCCATAACAGCAATACAAACAGGGACATGTCATACGACTGGGGTCTTTGGCGTGCGCAACAGCAAACTTAACAAACTCAAAAACACCATTCTCGTAGTCTTTCGACAATCGATTGGAATACATCCATGTCTTATCCATATCAACTAATTAGTGCACAAAAAAGTAGTATACTGCGTTTCTGTCAAAATGCAAAGTATACACGGAATGAATCCGTATCAAGAAAATGCAACATACGAAAGACAATTTAAGACAAATTCATCATAATATATACCAGTAATTTGAGGAAGAAAGTTACCTCTCAGATGTTTCGAACTCTAAGAAACGCGGAGAATGAGCGTCGTACGTCGAACTAGGCCGGGAAACGCTGCAATTTCATAGAATGTTATTCAATATTTCGGATCGATTGTCGAAAGATATATACTATTTTAACATAAAGGTTCACAATAAATGTCACATATATATTTTCAATGTTTGGGAAAGCTATGACAATAATACAACACAAATATTAGAAATAGTGAATTCACAAAGTCAACATGAGGTTGATGCGATGAACTGATACTATTAAATAAATGCTTCACACGATTCACCATATTTTTAGTAACAAGTTCATATATCACATTGCATATGGAAATAGGATGAAATGGTTTAAGATACTCAGACTAGAAATGGGGCAGCATTGTTATCATAACACAAGTTAATCGGAAGTTGCTAACGGAAACAAGAAAATTAAGCATTAACATTCACGAAAGATTCAATTAAATGCGGATAAATGTCAAACGGAAAATTAAGGCGAAATATGTACATGGAACCAAGTCCGGACAACATATTTTATTCACAAAAACGCACATAAAATTAGTTCTGAAATCAATTGAAATGGTACTGGTGTTTGACAATTACCAAAACAAACTATTCTAAACGATTAGAAATAATTAATTGAACAATTTTCATGGTCTTCTAATACCGGACAACCTTATACCTCAATAAAGAGTGGCTTGAAAAACCTCAACAAAAACGGTGTAACTCAATCGCATTAATCCACAAACGTAACAAAATGCAAGAATAGGCATCAAACAATTTTAAAGTTCAATTGACAAGGTATTCAAGAGTTCCGGTATAATTCGACATCCAAAAGTTATCAACAAAATTTATCCGGATTCAACATCAAATTCACCAATTCACCATGATTTGATACCAACAGCCATGAACTAACATGAATCTAACAAAGATATTCATCAATCAACCTATTCCTCTTTTCATCCTTTTTACACTGTTCAAGAAATCAAGACTTATGCATATTCAATAATTCAAATATATCATGAATTTTCAAGAACAAAGTTCAACACAATTCAAGAATCATATAATTGTTTAACAAGTCAACTTCAAGAATCACACCCCAATATTCAATTCAATGTCAAATTTACTCATGAAATTAAAACTTTGTTCAATTCAACAATCCAAAGTTTAACCTAACTCATGAACATCCAACATAATTTCATTCCTAATTATCATCATCACCTTATAAACAAATGTTTTCCAAATATGTCCTTGTTCCACTCCTTAATAAAAATAATCATACCATCTAACAATGAGACTAATTATCCCCAATAAACCCCATTTTCACGCAGCCAATACCCAAAGTTATCATGCATAAGCCAATCTGAGTTATCATGCATAAGCCAATCTGAACCGTCCAAATCTAATAATTAATTCTATGGTTAACTGGAAGAAAAGCTAGCCCAAAACTCATAAGAACACAACAATGAATTTCATTGAACCAATTTAAGGCGAAACAGAAATGTAGGTTAAGCTTGTTCAAGATGTAGGTTTTTGTTTAATATAAGATGAACAGATAATGGAAGAAGATAATGGAAGAAGAAGAATCTTACCAACATGGAGAAGACGGAATGAACGGCAGCGACGACTGAAGAAGAGGAACGAACGGCGGCGACGGCAGAAATGAGGAAGACGAACGAAGAAATGAAGAAGACTGAACGAAAGAAATGAAGAAGACTGAAGAACAGATTTAGGGATTTTTAATTTAATTATAAAAACAACCTACGAAAGCGCTTTTAAAAGCGCTTTCGTATGCCCCCCATATGAGAGCGCTTCTGAGGTAAAAAGCGCTTTCGTATGCCCCCCATATAAGAGCGCTTTAGAAAGCGCTTTCGTAGGTCCCCCTTTCAGAGCGCTTTTCAAAAGCGCTTTTATAGGGCCACCTATAAGAGCGCTTTTCAAAAGCGCTTTCGTAGGTTAGATATTTCAAATACCTATGAAAGCGCTTTCTGAAAAGCGCTTTCGTAGGAAACCCTATAAAAGCGCTTTTTTTAAGCGAATTTTTTTAAAGGCTACGAAAGCGCTTTCTCTTAAAAGCGCTTTCGTAGATGCGCTGCCAAAAATTGTTTTTTTTGTAGTGTCTATTTTGTAGGTCAATAATAGTCGGAAGGGAAATATGACGCTTTAAAAGCCTTATATACCCTATTTGAGAATTGAGCATCATACGATCACTTTGCACTACCAACAATGGAGATTTTTCTCAAAACGACTCAAAAAGCACTCGAGTGCCCTAAAAGAAGGAGAAAATCATTACTAACTAGCGTAAGGAGGCGTGTCAACCATTCCTAACATCATGTTACGACTTACAAGAGAAGCATTTAATGTGCATGTCCCCAAGAATGATGGCGTCACGTCAAAAAGCTCTTTGTCCTTAGATTTCGTGGTCGTGCAAAGACACATGTTGCAAACCCTTGTGGGCCGCCATAAGACCTAAAGATGTAGAAACCCTATAATGATGAAGGACAACATTTGACTCATAATAGGTGGTATTTTTTCTTCCACCAAGCAGGTAATCTCCCTCGTAAGCGTTGTCGCATACCATACCTGATCATACATGATAAGATTGCTTACTAATTCTCTTATTTAAATAAGCAAACATGTCATTTTTCCGAGATTCAAATCTTTTTTTATTCAAACTTCACTTTTCACCCATTTACTGACTTCAACATTAAAATGTTAATCTTACAGGCCAACTTTCTCTCATCGCATGAAAACTTCAAACACTCACAATAAATTGCAAATCCACTCTTTCCAATCAACTCTAATTTTAGTACTAAACAATACATAAAAATGTATACTAATTAAATTCTAATAAATATTTCTAAAACTACAATATTATATAACGATCATCGTCTCTAGTTTATGGTAGACGTCAACATATATAATTATTTATTATGGTTCACAATTTTCAGTTATATCATAATTGAATCATCTGTAATATTTAAATTAAGTCTATATATCTAACATTTTATAATCAAAGGAATATATTTGACTTGTTATAACAACCAGTCAAACTTAATTAAAACATTTATTGATTGAAGTTGAATAAAAAAAAATCAACAACTCAATCACTCTCCATTCTAGAAGCATACCCTACTTGAGGTGATTTGAATTAGTAGGTATGATCTTTTGACCAAAATGAAAGAAGAATAAAAACTCTTTGAATAATCAAAACATTCAGCTGATCATGTGTCATTAGTATCAACTTTAGTTGACATAAAAATAAATCAAGTTAATCCAAAATTTCTAATTTCAATAAATTAAATCACACTAATCGGTAATTAAATGACATATACGTGAAAGAATATTGAATTCTTCAAAGAGGTACTAATAGGATAAAGATGAAGACAAAGTGGTAAGGTTTTGTTTGTTTTATACGTGGACCAACGAAACAAACAATGTCACCGTTATGAGTAATGAATGAAGCAGCACCGTCAGTTGACTCCGTTGATTGATTAGTATGAATGCGGACGCGGTGTTAGTCAGATGCATGGCAGCTCAGTGAAAGTGATCTATGTGTATTTCTGTGGGCGTGAGAATCTTGTATGTCTTGCGATTCAGCTATTGCTGCATTTTTAATTATACCATCCATTGCGATTCAGCTATTATTGTTGCATTTTTAATTATATCATCCATATACTCTTTTAATGTGTAGGAGATGTTCAGGATATAGGTGCATTTAATTAAATTATGTCAAATAAATAAGGTAATGTTAACATGTGTTTTTAAAATATATGTTCATAAATTTATAAATAGAAAATTTGTCTTAAAAAATTATTTAAAAAGTTAATTATATATATAATAAATTTATTATACAATTTTTAAAATAAAATTTTATTATTTAGTGATTAACATGTGCTCTTACGACACATATTAATATTAATATAAAAAGATGACACAACACATTAATTTATTTATGAGAGCATTCATAAAAATTAGTCGAATGTTAATGAGGCATTTAGAAGTAAAGATGTTCTCACATCGTTCCAAACTATATGAAAAATATTTAAACTAAATACGTGTTGCCATTTATATCAAAGTCAAATGTATTAATAAAATCGTGATTATTCATTAATGATCTTAGAGATCATGTTGGTAGAAATAACAATTGTATGAAGTGAAGACGAGTCCAATTACTTTATAAGTAGGAGATTCTCCCTTCAAATGCGATAATTCAACCAATTTCCTATTTGTTATACCCATACACTTCGTAAATTTACATAAGAATAATGACGCTCTTTGTGAGGCCCGATAAAAGATTTCCTAGATATCAAAGTTCAATCATTATAGCAGTAATTCAAAGGTAGACTCCACAAGAAATGACACAACGCAAACCAAACCATCGTAAATAATCACAACCCCCATAATGGCTGATCATGGTGTCGAGACTCACTCAATATTTAAAAGAGTTTTGACGTGAACAAAAGTCTATCTCTTTTACATTCTTTATCATGAGGTGGAACGAGGTGGGAAGATCCAAGAGACACGACACACCAAAACTAAGACATCTCGAACGCGACTAGTAAATAATGAATAACCATAGGAAAGTGATATAAGCCTAGGTCAAACAACTCAAGTATAATGTAAAATGAACCAGGAGGACTGAAAAGCAATATAATATCTTATGTGTGGTGGAGGATAACTATGTCTTGAAATAAGGAAGTGAAACATCACTTTTAGGCGCATATATGCCAAAAGGATAGAGGATGATACAAGTAAACTCCAACTTATGGACAAGATAATAGAGAAATGATACAATGATGATTTCAATTTTCTACCACAAAGGAGTATATGACAGAAAGATGCACTACAATGAATAACACTTTTTATGACAAAACTTTCATCTTAAACATGCTTAAAACCAAGAGTATATGTTCTGAAAGCGCCGTGTTTGATTTTTTTATTAAAATAAACAACATTTTACCTCAGTGTTATGAAAAATCGAGGTAGCACAACTATAAGTGAGCACCATTTTTTATATGTAAAAATATATAATAAACCTTTTCTCTTGGTTTTTTTAGAGAACCGAGGTAATATAGCTATAAGGTATCTCACTTCGAATCCCTGTTACTGCATTTAAAAAATTTTCAATGATTTATCACTTGGCGTCTTTTTTATATTCCATATTTTTCTTTATAAATTGGTAATTCTCAAAATCTTCGTTATCAATAAATAAGAATAGACAATAATAAAAAAAAGGAAATATTTCATTGATAATAAAAAAAACAAGACAATAAAGAAAATTATTTCATATTTTCAAACTTCTCAGTTCACTCAACTTCAACATTATTCCTAACCATCCATAACTTAGAGAAAAGTTTAGAAAGAACTCTTCCATATGGTATGAGGAAGTCAATTCCTTCATAGAAATGCTTATCATTTCTTTCAAGAAGTTCAAAATGGTAAGGGGAAGGTTAACTATGAAGTTGTAGATGAGGAAGTACAAAAGATGCTTGTTATACCAAGTAAGTGTTTCCAATTGTTTCTCTCTTGGGCAAATATTTGCCACTAGAAATTGAAACCAAAATTTTACAATAAGGAGTAGAGAAATAGGACAAACTGGCTTATCTTGGTTGGCATAAATTAGGTGAAGGGGGGATGAGTAAACATTGTTGAATTGATAATTCTCAACACAACTATTTGTCTCTTGACAGTTGATTGTCATAAAAATCAGTGATGAAGTAATGAAGAAATGGGAGCCAGTGACATAGGATTAGATGACTCCATCATGACCAGCAGGCACAACAGAGGCATTCATCCAGAACTCTTTAACGAGATTAGTGTATATGGGGCCATGTAGAATGTGAAAGTAAACATTCAACATTTGTTTGTTAACAACTTTTCTTAGTTCAAAACGATTGAAATTATTAAAATCAACAAACTTTTCATTGATAACGAACAAAAGATTTGCATCCATTTTTAAATTAAAATATACTTTGAAACAAGGAAACAAGACTCATAGAGTTTGAAATGAGACGTTAAAAATACGAAAAGACTTTAAAACAAGGTTTGAACACACAAAGAGTTAGAAATTAGACGTTTAAATAGCTCAAAGGCCTCCTTGAAAATCCAAAAGAGACATTACGACTTGAATATAGATGATCATTGTTATTCTAGTGATATGATTCCAATGCACGCGCGCCACATTTTAATTAGTTTTTAAAACAACATACTATCTCGGATTTTCGCATCACCGAGGGGAAAAACAAAACTGAAACCTCTCTTTTTATTATATTTTTTACTTGTAAATTAAATGATCTAACCGTCTTTTTTCATAGTAATTGAGGGATAAGATAATCATATTTTACTATAAAGCACTCCTTAAATAGATTTTACCTTAATCATATTTCGTACGCATCATTCTTTGAGATAAATGCTTATCATTTCCTTTTAGAAGCTTGAAAAAGAACTCTATGATGGATTGTAAGTGCAGAAAAACATTTTCCAATGGTTGAAACAAATATCTTCTTTAGAAGTTGGATGCATTCAATCCGTATAACATTTTCCAATGTCTGGAATAGATAACTCCTCATAGCTAAGAAGTTAGATTGTTGTAAATTGTGTTTTAATATTCTGTGTAAACAATGTAACTTTTAAAAAATAATCGTCTTCTATTTTATGACTATCAACGCTCAAGACACCACAATTAGTGATCCGCGTGAAACATAAATAACTTCCATTATAAAATCATTATGAATATCAAAAATTGATAATGAAATATCATGAAGTGCTTGAAACTATCCTCTACTTTAAGGTTTGCAAGAGTGTTTGTCATGAAGAGTTCTCTATGATGGTTTGCAAGAGCAGAAAATTATTTGGGTTTAAAGTTTGTGTTCTTAAATATTTATTTGAGCAGAAAATCATTTTATTTATCTAACCCTTTTTGTCTAATCCTTTTTAGGTCATATCAGAAACAAATGCAAACAAAAGTCATAGAGAATATTATGCACCCATCATTTGATCTTCCCCAAAATTATATGATTTGAAGATCTAAAATCTATATCTTTGGGAAATTAATTTTATTGTGTAAACAATGTAATATTTTGGATAAACAATGTTGTTTGTAAAAAAATATTTTATTGATAAATTGAGATATAAGAGGCGCTAGTATTGTAAATAATAAAAGTGTAGATGATGGAATTCGAACCCGTTCGTAAAAAAATTTACCCCTTGATGTTTTAAAAATTGAGGTGTTAAGTCGTTACTATTTATGATGTCTTTTGTTACCTCGCTTGTATAACTGAGGTAAAAGGCATTTCACGTCCGAGGTTAAAAACATTATTTGTAGTAGCGCTGAAGCCACTAGAGCACCTAATCTCATTCAACACCATAATGAAACTTCAATGGGCGCCTAATCTCTAAATTCATCTTTTTTCTATGTACCATGAAGATATTTTCCCTCTTATGGTTCTCGCAACTCCAAAAAAACCGACGTGGAAGCAACAGTCTGACATGTTCGAGTCCAATTTCACCACAAGTCGAATAACATAAAAGTACAACAATGATAACCTTGACAACAAAAGTTAAAAAAGTCACAGTCCTCTCTTGATCAACTATCTATTATGTGAATTATGTGTTTCTTTTCCCTTTGTAATCACCTTCTTATATGGTAGTCATGACCCATTCTATACATAAAGCCCATTAGAATCTATTTAAAGTGATTATGCTAAATCAACGTGGTCTTTTAATGGTAATTAGAAATCAAACTTGATTGACATATCTTAGGCCATAATGTTGTCAATCAGCCATAAACGTGTTATCCCTAGTATCGCAACAAATAATCCCTATGTACGAATTTTGGGCCAACATGACCAACCTAACCTATCAATTGCCTAGCCCGACCCTGCTCTTACTAGATGAGTTATCATGTGTAGCAAGTTCTTTTGAGCCCAGGTTGCAACCTGACACACTTTTGTTAATAAAAAGTTAGTTAGTAAAATATTATAATTTTTTTTATAATTAATGAAATTTAATTATTACAGTACTTTGATAGGGTTTTACTTAGTGGTGGAAAAAAAAGAATGAAACAGGACAAACATAGTTGAGGGCATGAGCCAAAAATATTGGTCCTCTTTTCAAAAAAATAAGGTTTTATCTAGTGGTGGAAAATGAGCATGCCTGCCAGGTTTAGTCATTCCCTCGAAAAAATTGCAAAAAAAATGGAATGGAGCGGAATAGACATAGTTGAGGGTGTGAGCAAAAAATCTTGGACCTTCCTGCAAAACAAAAATAGAGCGGGATGGAACGGGTGTGAAGGATTTGCAACCCTTAAAGCTAAAGATTACAAACATTCTTGTTAATGCCAACGCACAAAAAACCCGCAAAACAGAGTGGGACGAGGCAGGCATATTAGAATATGCGAGCTTAAAACCTTGGCCCATTCTGTAAAGAATGTGGGAGAAACGACCATGTTCGAAGGTTTGAGCCCATTTTTACACCCCTAGTTGAACCCCGGTAAATTTAGTCAACTTAAAATTCTAATACGAACTTTACCCTTGCAAATATTGTATGTTAGCACCAACATACATACTCATTACTACAAATATTATCTATCACTTCAATTGGGGAAAATAATTTCACCATGGTTGGTTGTCCATGGTAATGAAGGGTGTAATAGAAAATGTGCTACTTTTCACCTAGAGCTAATAGCAAAAGTAAAAAACTGGATTGCGCGCCACTTTTTCCCATGGTTGCTATAGTGACCGAGTTGAAAAGTGGCTTGGTCATGAGTTTTGAATCCCAACAAAAACATTTTAAAATTTTCAAAATGGCGTGTTTCACTATCTTTCCCCCATGATTAGAATACTAACCGAGGTGAAAAGCTCAACTTTCCACTACGATTGTGACTTTAACCCGAGGGGATATGTTGAGGGGAGTGACTTTGAACTGTGGAAAGTACTTTTTTAATCTGATGTAATATGTTGAGAGGAACGACTAAGTCGTGTGTTCGTGTCTTTCTGAGTGACCAGAATTATGTAAAAGTAAGGAAGAAACTCCTAAATACTAAGGTAGCTCACATACACACTTAAAATTATTTTCCAACCTTTTTACATCTTAAATGTTTTTTTAAGGTTGAGCCAAGTGATTGGGAAACTGTATACTATCTTTAAAATATTTTTTGAACTACTCAATCAATTGGAGACTTAAGCCAATTGATTGGAAAAACATTTTTAAACCAACCAATCGATTGAAACATTAAGTCAATCTATTGGAGAATGACTAAAAGCTTAACCAAAAATTTAGGATAGCATCTTAATAACTTGTAACGGCTCTATATCAAATCTTTCCATATTGGGAAAAGGCAATCAATTAAATTTAATCACTCAATCGATTGGGTCTTAAGCCAATCGATTCGCTCTTTAATTTTGCCCATGGATCTTTTCCTTTTTCAGATTTTTCTTCTTTTATATAAAGGACAATTGCCTCCTTTTATTTCACATTATATTCTGAAGCATAATATTTTCTTGAGAATTTATCTCTCTATTTTCTCTCTTCTCTCTAGAAATAATTTTTCCTTCACTTAAGTTGCCTTGGTACTTTAGAGTGAAACATTACTCGTAGGGAAGGAATTTTATTGGCCGTGTTGTTATTTTAATTCTCGAGAGTGCGATACTGCTGAAAAATTAAGTTTGGTTTGTGAGATAAATCAGTCATAAAATCTCTGTTATGGTTTTTCAGAACTTTGCTAGAAAAAAGTTTTGTTCTGGTTATTGAATTAAGCATGGAAATCTCTAAGAAGTTCGTTAGTTTAACCTGGAATAAAAGCTATTATTGCTTAAGGATAAGACTATAAATTCTCAAAATAAGATTGTATTAAGGTTTGTGGGAATAACTTGTAAAAACTCAAAGTTTATAGTTAAAATCTCAAGAAGATCTCTTGGGGACAAGAGTAGGTCAATGTTCGGCCAAACCTGAATAAATATCTAGTGCAATCTATCTAACCCATATCCTATTTATTCTCTGTTATTTATTTGTTTTTATTCATGCTGCTATTTTTTCCATTCTTAAGAAATTACTAACACGATTATAAGTGTCTTTAATAAAACCATTAAAGTAATCGCGAATTTTAAATACCACACTTTACCCTCCCTCTTGTGCTTGCAGTAACTTTTCCAACAGATAATCCTGCTCGACCGGTGAAGATAGGGTTTAAACTTCCTTCTAAAGTAAAGTCCGTGTTGATCAAACGTTTCTGGGAGAACACAAATATTTTTGCTATTTCCTCATACGAGATGACTGGCATTGACCCCACGGCAGCCTGTCATTAGCTAAATATAACACTAGTGCAGAAATGACTTTTTACATCGGGTGAAACTGACTTTTTACATCGGTTCTGGGTCCGATGTAAAGTCAGGCGATATAGTAAATCAGGGACTTTTTACATCGGTTCTGGGACCGATGTAAAAAGTCCCTTTTTTACATCGGTTATAATATAAGAACCGATGTAAGAAACAATTATTATGCACATTTTAAAAAAAAAATTGATCCAGTTTTTTACATCGGTTGGAAGTAATACCCGATGTAAAAAGTCCCCAGTGACGCGACTTTTTACATCGGTTATTATCCCCAACCGATGTAAAAAGTCCCTTTTTGAAAGTTTTTACATCAGTTTTTACTAATAACCGATGTAAAATGTATGAAATTTTTTTGGAATAGATTATTTATTTTCTGGATGTTTCCCTGTACAAATATAATTTGTACCCATTTTTTCATATTTTTCCAATATCACACAGACTATATTTATGTCGCTATATAGATTTCATAGCTTTCCAACATCACATATATCACATCTAGGTCGATGTTTTCATATTTTTCACAACAAACTTACAAATTGAACAATTGTATTGCAAACTTGTATTGTATTACAACAAACAAACTTACAATTACAAATTCTTCACAAAATATACAACAATATTCAACTATTTATAAGTCTTTTTTAAAAACTTACAATTACATATTATTCACAAAATATACAAAAATATTCAACTATTTATAAGTTTCCAAACTTAAATTACCAATATAAACTCTTCGGTAGACAACACCAAAATCACATTGCTTACAATAAATAATAACAATTAACATCAGCAAAAAAATCAAGAAACTCAATAAATATGCAAAAACCATATGTATTGTGCAAAAACCACAACTTATACAATTCTATAAAACTCACCAAGATAAACTTAATTTTCATGTAACTCAAAGAAACATTTTGCCCAACGAAGTCGCAAATCATACAAATCATCTTGTGTTAATTCTGTTGGATCATCAAATACCTATAATACATAAATATAACAATATAGAGTTAATTTTTAAAAATTCATATTAAGTCGAAAAATAAAAAGTAAATAACAAAGTAAAGTTATTTTTAGTACCTGCATCCAATTCTCGGTTATATTAGCAGAGACAATATCCAACATATTTTTCATCACATAGTATCCACAATTATTAGAGTTATGTTGTTGCCTTGTCTACAATTGAATGACATAATTAGTGAATACTTATCATAAATTTAACTATATAATTACAATTTACATCACACTTACATTGGGATGAAGCCATGTAGCCTTTTTTCTATTTCCGTTTGCCATTTGATGAATCCCAAAAGAACTAATACAGAAAGATAAACATCACATAGCTAAATTTACTCGCCAATGAAAAATGACATAACTATTAGTTGTCAATGAAAGTCACGTGAAAGATAAACTTACTTTGTAATAATTTTCTTCGTGTGATGGTCAATTTCTCGATGAAGTGAACAAAATACGACAACTAAATTGTCTCTTGGACACATGACTATTAATTGCCAATGTCTCTTGTACGTGTGTGTGTGTGGAAACAGAAAAGTCACATAAAATATATATGTTATCAAAATTAAATAATATAAAACACAATTATATATAAATACTTACCCATGAACTAATGGTAGTAAGTGGCACACTCTGTTTTCATCACGTAACTTTTGTAGTACGTAATTTTTAACATCTTCTTGAGATTTCGCTACACTATCATTATAAATACACCTAGCAGGGTCCATAAATCCATATAATTCTGAAATGGAATTCTCAAGACAAACACGATGAATATACCTGAATAATTTTAAAATAAACATTACAATCAAAGTGATGAGAGATATGACATATTAATATAAATTGACTTTAATAAAACAATAAAATGTACTTACGTGCACCAAATTTGCAGAATAGACACGTCAAGCCAATGACCTAAACCCACCAATAACTCTCTGATACATTTAGCTGAAACATAGAAATTAGAGACACTCGCACAATGACTTAATTTTATTGCCAAATGGTTATCATCCATTTTCAAAACCATGAGTAACAATCTCTGAACATCATCAACTTCCACGTCTTTTGTGCTCTCTTTTGTGCTTCCCTTTGCAGCTGAACAACTTCCTTTTCCGCTTCCATCGATAATTTCCAATTTTTCAATGCATTTATTATCACCTGTGCTTTGTGATAAACCCATGGACTTAAGTGTCTCCATTAATGATTTTTGAAACATCTTACGCTCTTCAACCAACTTTTCTTCAAGTTCAGCTCTAAGTTTTGTTTCCAATATTACAAGTTGTTCATTTACGTCGATATGTTGACGTGATCTTCCAAAGTAAGTGCTTTGTTTATAGTGTTTTCCAACACCACGAACACGACCTCCATGCTCAGATGTTCCAATGGCTAATGATAAGATATCGTTACGTCCATCCGGAACAATTGCACCTTTTTCAGCTTCTTGAACTAGAGAATCCTACAAAATGCAAAAACATCAATTAATCAATCACAAATATAATGATACTTGAATAATTTTTCGTTGTTTACTTATAATTTTTTCAATAACCTCTTGTGTAGATTTTGATGTGTATTCTCCTCCTTTCTTTTGTCGTGCTCTCTTCCATAACTCATGGCGTGATGGTGGAGATGGACTATCATTATCATCTAATGTGGAATTATCTCTCGATGATGACTTTTCTTTCATAATTTTCTCCTCAAGTAAGCGATACCCTCCACGAGACAATACGTGTGGGTATATATTCTTGGCCACATTATCCTTACCCTTCTGACTTTTTTCCTATTATAAACTCAAACAAGTAATTAATCACTAAATATAATAAAAATTTTATGCACAAAAAAATATAACTCCTACTAACCTTAAACTCAGGGGTATCTCGAATCTTGAGAAACTCTTTCCACGCGTCTTCCGTAATAAAGTTATACTTGACATATGAAGGGGGATCATTTTCTATGGGATGATGAATATATCTATCTGTGAGTTATGTCTTAAAACCTCTCCATCGCTCTCCCGCATATTTAATCCATTCTTTCTTCAACCTATCCTTCTTTGGATCTTTACATTATGGAATAGTAAAATGAGCCTACAAATATAGTATATGTCATATGTTGTTAATTAGTATATGATTGTAAAATATAATAAACTATTGTATTTAAAATACCTGAATATCAGTCCAAATAGCATCTTTTACGCCTTCATCTACTTCTTTCCAATCATTTTTCACAATACTACAATACTGTCGAGCAAGAGATGCTATATAACTCTTGAAATGTGTAGCATTTTTACTGACACCAATACATTCATAGGTTCTTGCATTAAACTCAACCTTTATCTTTTCACCTGTTTGATGAACTTTGTCAATTTGTGTCATTAAAGTGGGACCTCTAACTCTTCTTTTATTGGGGTTTGAATCACCCATGTATCTGTTTACACAAAACAAAAATAATTAGAAATAATATTAAGCACAAAATAAAAACAATTAGAAATAAAATTAAGCACAAAATAAAAACAATTAGAAATAAAATTAAGCACAAAATAAAAACAATTAGAAATAAAATTAAGCACAAAATAAAAACAATTAGAAAATAAAGTAACGTGGAATTAACTTATACAAAAAATCTTACTAGTCCTCCCATATCCCTTCTTCATGGTCTATGCGAATAGCATGCACATCATCCCCTTCATTTTCTTCAATGAATGTAGTCACATTTGTTGAGAAAGGATGAGTTTCAGAAATATCAAGATTCTCATCATGATTTTCATCACTATCATGGACCTTTCCTTGTAAAACCACTGACCACTTTTTATTAGAAGGATCTATAACATAAAACACTTGTTTTGCTTGAGATGCCATGATGAATGGTTCGTTCGCATAAGCTAACTTGCTAAGATCAACCAGTGTAACTCCAAATTCATCGATTCTGACACCATTGTTGATATCAATCCATTTGCATTTAAATACAGGAACTTTAAACACAACATAATTAACTTCCCAAATCTCTTCAATCACCCCAAAGTACGGTGTAGATGCCATAACCGGGTTTTTATCTTTAGCACTAGAGAAGTGCATGGACTCGGCCACAATCATTACCCCACTATTTTGCGTGGTACTACGGTCATCCTTTGACTTTGTATAAAAAGAGGTTTTATTAATATCATATCCACTCCAAGTTATTATGTTACATTTAGGCCTATAAGACAACCACTTAATTGTATTAGAAACACTATCTTCATTAGCAATTCTTTCTTTAAACCACTCAGAGAAACTCTTATTATGCTCTTTTAAAAACCCTCTTTCATTCATCTTGGGGTACTTTTTCTTTATGATGCTTTTGTGAGCAGATAAGTAAGGTTGAACTTCATCTATGTTATTCAATATATACAAATGCGCTTGAACAACCACATCAATACTTAAGCTCTTAACTTTTAAACCTTGTGTACCCACACCCTCATATCTTCCATCATGACGAGACTTGGGAACCCCTACGACATCCACTCCTGACAAATAGTTAGAACAAAACTCAATTGCTTCTTCTGTAATGTACCTCTCAATAATCGATGCTTCCGGACGGTGTGGGTTTTTTGTATACCCATTTAGAATCTTCATGTATCGCTCTATTGGATACATC
The DNA here is from genome assembly GCA_948472305.1 of Vicia faba. NCBI lineage: Eukaryota > Viridiplantae > Streptophyta > Magnoliopsida > Fabales > Fabaceae > Vicia > Vicia faba. Next base: position 662,651,886 of record OX451740.1, read on the forward strand.
CACCGTAAAAAAACTGGACCACATAATCTAATCTCCCTTACTAGATGAACAATCAAGTGAACCATAATGTCAAAAAATGAAGGAGGAAAATACATCTCTAATTGGCACAAGATAACTGCAGCCTCATTTTCCAAATCGTCTAACTTTAGTGGATCAATGGTTTTACAACAAATTGCATTGAAAAATAAGCACAACCTAGTTATAGTCTTCCTTACGTTGTTAGGCAATATCCCACGAATAGCCAATGGTAGTAGTTGTTGCATTAAGACATGACAGTCGTGAGATTTTAAGCCAACTAATTTAAAATCTTTAAATGATACAAGCCTCTTGACATTTGATGAGTAACCATGCGGCACTTTGATACTTTGTAAACACTCACAAAAACTTGTTTTCTCTTTTTTAGACAAAGTGTAGCAGGCAGGAGGCAAATATGTCTTGTTACCTATATATTATGGAGTTAACTCTTCTCGTATACCCATCAAACCCAAATCCAGACGAGCATTAATACCATCTTTTATCTTGCCTTGAATGTTGAGAAGTGTTCTGATTACACTATCGCATACATTTTTCTCCACGTGCATCACATCAATACAATGTCTTACATCAAGACTAGACCAATATGGAAGATCAAAGAAAATCGATCTCTTTTTCCATACATTTTTCACAGTAGATCGTTTTTGGTACTTTCCAAAGACAACATCAAGTCCCTGTTGTCGCCGATAAACTTCCTCTCCAGACAAGGGCTTTGGAGCAACACCATGCTCTTGTTCCCCATTGAAAGCTTTCTGCAATCTACGATATGGATGATAACGTTTTAGAAATTTTCGATGCCCGAGATAAACGGTCTTCTTTCCTTTTTCAAGCTGATGGTAACAAGTATCTTTTTCACATATAGGACACGCATTATACCCTTTAACTTTATACCCAGACAAATTACCATACGCCGGAAAATCGTTGATGGTGCAAAACAACATGGCACGCATATTGAACTGTTCACCAGAATACGCATCAAAAACATCCACCCCTTCCTCCCACAGCACTCTTAAATCATCAATCAGTGGACTTAGATAAACGTCTATGTCATTTCCTGGTTGTTTTGGGCCCGATATCATCATCGATAACATAATATATTTACGCTTCATGCACAGCCTAGGAGATAGGTTGTAAATCATCAAGAGAACAGGCCAAGAACTATGGTTAGTACTCAGATTACGAAACGGATTCATTCCATCAGTAGCAAGTCCAAGTCTAAGGTTTCTCGACTCTTTGCCAAAATTTGTAAACAAAGAATCTATTTTCTTCCATTGCAAAGAATCGGCTACATGACAAATTTGTCCATCATATTTTCTTTCTTCTACATGCCATCTAAGATTCTTTGCGTCATCTGCATTGGCGAATAATCTCTTGAACCTTGAAATTATTGGTAGGTACCATACGACTTTCGCAGGAGGACCCTTTTTGACCACCTCATCATCAATTGATTCACCATCTTTCTTTTTGTAGCGTGAAGCCTTGCATTTTGGACAATGATTATACTTTTCATACTCTTTTCTGTATAATATGCAATCATTAGGGCATGCATGTATCTTTTCATACTCCAAACCCATCAGACACAATATTTTCTTCGCCTCGTAATAACGACTTGGCATTACATTACCTTCTGGAAGCATTTCGGTCAACAATTCAAGCAACTCGGTAAAACTTTTGTCAGTCCACCCATTCTTTGCCTTCAGATTAAATAATTTTAACACGGCTGACAGACGTGTAAATTTTTTGCATCCCGTGTACAATGGTTTATCTTTGTCATTGCATAAAATATCATACGCATGTGCCCTCTTAAACGAATCTTGTCCAATATCACGCAACATGTCTTCTAGACGATCATCCATTTCTACACTAACATCATCTATTTGAGACACATTTGACTTTGCTACTACTTCACCGTGCCATATCCATTTTGTATAACTTTGACAAATCCCACACAAATTAGATGATCCATGATTTCTTTCTTACTACGTTTTGGTTCTTTATTTGCACAACGAACACATGGACAGAGAAAAAGCGTAGGAAGACTTTTGTCAGCATTACTTTCAGCAAACTGTAGAAATTCCATCACTCCATGTTCGTACTTGTCACTTAATCGATTAGCTCTCATCCAACTACGATCCATAACTATGTTCACACGGAGGAAGGTCTGACGAACGGTGTGCCTGCGGCTGCGCTACTTCACGGAGATTCCGAGATTGCAAGTTGCGCTGCTTCGCGGAGAAAGCAAAATATAATCAAATTTCAATGGCAAGGTGATAACTCTATTAAGATTTCAAGATTCAGTTGCTAAGTTTCTATGGTTGGTTGTTGGTTGGTGTTATTGACACTATATTAATTGCATTTTTAAGAGACATAAAAAAGAACGTGACAATAATGGTGCCTAGCTAGTAGCCATAAATTCTTCAAGTTGTTCCTTATCTATCTCTATCTATATAGTATTATATCTACATTATCAACAATATATATATATATATATATATATATATATATATATATATATATATATATATATATATATATATATATATATATATATATATATATATATATATATATATATATATATATATATATATATATATATATATATATATATAACCAATTGCGGAAACTTTTTCTGAGATATCTATTCTAACACCTGATGTCAATGAATCATGTATTATATATATTGTTATAGATTATAAATTGTTTTTATAAATAATTTTGAAGAATTTCAAAAAATATTATAAATTGTTTTGATGAAATCAATTTAAATATCACGTGACAAAACTTATCTCGTTAAAAATATTATAAGTTAAAATGAATTCAAACAAAAAATTTGTACATAATGTACTGTAGCATTATCTCCTCTAGCATGTTAATCTTCCCTAAGAACAAGATTTCTCTATTTTCTAGGTATGTTTTCCAATATTTTCGATTATGGTTTCACAATGCATAACACCTTATCTTCTCTTAAAGATATTGTTGCTTTTTTAACTCAACAAATAAAGTTTCTCAAAGAAAATTGTTCAAGTTAAAGCGCTTGAAATGAATTTCTACCTAGTGTTAACATAAGGTATTGACTTAAATCAAGAGAACAAACATTGAATCAATAACATTATGGATCAAATAAGTGAATAATGTGACTTACAGTTGAAACGGCGAGCGAGGAAGGGCGTGAATCGGCCGGTGAAAAGTCGTGAACGGCGTGAACAGAGTGAACGACGTGAAACAGCGGCAAGGAGACGTAATCAAATTTCAACAAACTGCGTCATCTATGTTCATCAAACAAATCTGCAAATTCACAACAAAAATCATCATCAATGGCGGTCGAAAACGATGAAACACGAACGAACAGAACCACCGTGGTCGAAGACGACGACCAGAAACGGCAGAAACACGAACGGAAACCACCGCGGTCGAAGAGGACGACCGGAAACGGCGGTCGAAGAGGACGACCGGAAACGGCGGTCGAAGAACCTTCGGAAACGGCGGTCGAAACGGCGATCGAAAACCTTCGGAAACGGCGGTCAAAGAACCTTCGGAAACGGCGGTCGAAGAACCTTCAGAAACGGCGGTCGAAAACCTTCGGAAACGGCGGTCGATGATGGTGGCTGGGAAACGGCGATGGTTGGGTCGTGAGCGTGAGCGTACAGTGGAAAGGAGTGAAACGGCGGTGGTTGGGTCGTGAGCGTGAGCGTATAGTGGAAACGGCGGCCAAGGAATATTATACAGTGGAAATAATGAAATTTGGGAAATAAGGGTTTGGAAGCTATTACCTCGGTGGAAATGCATAACCGATGTAAGGGTTGGCTTAGTGGACAACTTATTACATCGGTGGATCCTTACAACCGATGTAAGGGTTTTGCACCTATTACATTGGTGCATCCTAATACCCGATGCAAGCTTTTTTTCTGACTTTTTTACATCGGTTTAAACTTCCACCGATGTAATAAGTTACGAAAAAATTAATTTATTCTTTAATTTATTTTTTATATTAATATCTGTTGTGAAGATATTACATCGATTTTTAGTCAACCGATGTAATATGTTGCATGTTTTTTATTAATATTTCTACTACCTTGTTTCTTATTTACAAAAATGCCACCGTATTTTTTTCTGAAAACTTTTTACATCGGTGGATGCGTTTGCCCGATGTAATAGGTAGCGAAATATATTTTTTTCCATATTTTTTATATCATTGCAAATAAATACCTGATGTAAAAAGTTTGTTAATTGTATTTTTTACATCATATATTTTGATACCCGATGTAAAAACCTTTTCTCAAATGTCTTTTTTTTAGTAGTGTAACCTGGTGTTGTTGAGGTGTCTAAAACAAAGACTCGAAGAAACCAAGGGAAACTAGAAGGATGAACTATAACACATTGTGGGAATATCGTACGACCCTTAATTGACGACCAAGGAAAACTTATTGTCGTCTTACCTACAACATTGAAGCCCTAATTTTGATGGAAGTTGAAGAGATGAGTTAGAAGACGACTCATCCTTTCTCATAAGAGGAAAACAACTGAGCAATTAGAGAAAATTGAATTCTTGAAAGAAAAAAGAACATTTGTCGCATTCACCAACACCGTCATCAAGCAGACCACAACCTCCAAATACAACCAACATGTCTAAGCAAGAGAATTCTAAACAGGAAATTTGATGCTGCAAAATATTGATATAAGAGAGAAAAATACCTGAAATAACAAATTGACAATAAATTAGAAAGAACTATACATAATATAAAGTGACATCGAAAAATAAGCCAATTTAATTTTAATTTTTATGCAACTCAAGAAAAAAGCTTACTGTATATTATGAAAACAAAATAATATACAATTTTATTTCATAGATGTGGTTCATATTTTTTCTTCAATAAAAATATGATAAATACATTAAAATATTTTTATGTAAAAATAGAAAGAAATTGTATATGTGTAAGAAAAAATTATACACTTAATAAAATACACTTAAAATTTTTTCTTATTTAAATAGATGCAACACAATGACTAATCAGAAGAAAAGATCACTCATTATAATATATTTACAAATATATTTACAAAAACAAAATGTAAAATAATATTTTATAGGAATAAAAATTAAAAGTGATATAATTTTTTATGAGATATTTGTAAATAAAAGTGATATACTAAATCCTGTTTTCTTTTGATGTGATGATTATGTTATCAATCATACAACTTAATAGTAGCACCAAATAACCAATAGAACCTAATTTTCCATAAATTACAACAAAGAAAGGCAGTACTCATCAATATAATAATTAATAAAAAGTAACATACGCCAAATTCTTGTTTAACATAGGATTATAATCTATTAATTTCCATATATCTATTCTAAATCCACTAATGAACCCTATCTTAAACTAAAAAATTGGCACAATTAGTGCAAATAATTTGGGAAAAGAAAGTATAATGTATAAGGGGGGTGTTTCCTACCTTCATACACGACTTTACTTCTTTCCCTTTCCAATCCCCCCTACTCCCACATTGGACAAAAAATATTTTTTAATAATAAAATGATCTGGTTGTGGGGCACAAAAGCATCTTTATCTTCTTTTTCACCCACACACACATATATATATATATATATATATATATATATATATATATATATATATATATATATATATATATATATATATATATATATATATATATATATATATATATATATATTGCTTACGTTATTGCATTCGTCACTTCTTTTTTTTATACTGTTTGTTGTTTCCATTCTATCTTCGTAGTTATTATTGGACCTCTTTGAAGGGTTGAATTGAAATTTAATACGTAACTCATAAAGTGTTCCAGTTCTTTATTTTTCTTTGAATAATCAAATATAAATAAAATTGAATATTTTTTTCACCTATTTATTTATACAAAATTTTCAAAATCATGTTTACATCACTAAAAAGGAAATAAGTCTACACCAATCATGATGGTGATATCTATTAAGTAAACAGATTAGGGATAAGTGACGGAGAAAAAATCCAAATGCTGATTCAAATTCTTGAAAAAGAAATATATTCAATTATTTATCTGATTTAATTAATTTATTTTTAATAGTGGCCATACCTTTTTCTCTTATTTTCTCCCTTTCTAGAAACCCTACGTATTCAATCTTTCTCTTTCAAGTTACATCTAGTTAGATATATATCCTGTTAATAAAATAATATATTTTTCTATGTTTTTATATTCTTAGTGGATCCACACTTGGCATTCTTTTTAAAGAAAATTATCCAAGCTGTCCACAATGAATTAATAGAAAATAAGTTTAGATTATGCCATTAAGACCCAGGTTAGACTGTTCTCTTACCTAATACAATTAGGTGTTTTGTTGTTACCATTATTAATCTTTTTAATTTGACTTGATGAAGAACCCTACATGCTTTAGATATTTAAATTTTAAAGTAATAGTAGTTGATGGTAAAACAGAGTTTAATATGTAGTACTAGTATTGAATTAAATAAAAAAAACACCCACGTATCGAAGACTTGGTCGTTTTTAGATTTTCTATGTAGAGCATAATCGCATATTATAGATAAAAAATGCTTTATATGTTTGTAAAAATATTAAAAGATCAACATGTATTATAGATTTTCTAATACCATGCTCTCACATGGTCACATGGGTATGTTTGTAGAAGCAAATCGCAAATAGTCAAATACACTACAGTGACTTGATGCCAAGATTCTTTATTTCATTCCTTTTATTTATATAATTTTTTTTTTTATTTCTTGCAAAAAATGAAAGAGTATAGAACAAGAAAAGAAATAGTCAAAGTGATAAGGAGACGTATAGCATATTGATTTAGTGCTTTAATTAGTGGAAATGAACACAAATGAGTTAAATTAGGGTTTATGATTGTGTTTGTGCCATGTCCATGGAACATAAAGAACCACAAAATCAAAATAAAAAATAAAAAAGAAGGATTGCCATTGTGCAATGACCTTAGAGCATAAAGAATCATAAAATAAAGATCAAAAAGAGGATTGTGTTTGTGCAATATCTTTTGAGCATGAAGAACCATAAAATCAAGATTAAAAGATTAAAAGAAGGGTTGTGTTCATGTACAATGTGTGTAATGCAACAATATCGATGAACGTACTTTTATTTTTATTTATTTTACACTTAATAAAAATGTGTTTTTAATTTTAATGTATTTTAGGCATTCTTTAAATGGAAGTTAATATATATATTCATATCTAAAGTTTTATGGACCAACTTAAATGCATAGAATGCTAGAATGACAACCTTAAATGCAGCTGAAAACTGAAAGTACAACAAAATAGCATTAATACCACCACCCAAAATAAGGCAAACTCACAGAAATAGAAAGAAAACAGCTGAGTTCAATTCAAACTTACACACCAAGCCACCCTTCACTACCAAAGACCAAGTCTTCTCTCTTTCTTAGACCAAATTCTACTTCCACTAGTAATTAAACCAAATAAATTTCACAACTTATCCATTAAGCTCAATATTTTATATAAATAATCTATAAATGAATATATGCATTTGAAAAAATTAATTAACCAAACTCAATATGATGAGATGATAACAACACACTTGGGAATTCATTAACTAGGTTAATTAAACTAAACAAAGATACAACATTGTTTTTAGTACTTCATAATAATAATAATAATAAAACAACGATGTAATATAAATTACATAGAAAAAGGAAATTCTACATTAATTTCCATAACCTTCCCTTTCCCCTAATTTACAATCATTTTCTACCTACTAACCCCAATATCCAATCCTAAACCCACAATGTGGGCAAAAAGGGGAAAAGTGAAAATTGAGGGACAATCTCGTCATTTCATCTCTTACATAACTTTCCACGACGATTCCAGAGTGGGAAAGCAGCTTGAGAAAGTTTCAAAATCTAAACCCGCAGAAACAAAACCACCATCGTCCTCTAATCCTCCAGTGTGCTGGCCAAACGAAAATGGGCCCAGCCCAGAATTCTCAGGCCCATCAGAGTTAGGCCCAACCATTGTTTGATGCGGTTGGTGCTGTTGTTGTTGTTGTTGACGGTTATGCTCAAGTAAAAACGCTGACGTGTCAAGCGTCGGCAAATAGCTTCCACCCTCCATAGAAAACCTTCCTCCTCCGGTAACCATTCTATGCGGCTCCGGCTTCACAATCGGTGCCATTGGAAAATTCGAACCACCACAGAATCTCGCGCCGGTAACTTGCTGCACCATCTCCCTAAAATTCGCAGGGTCCGCCGTGATGAACGTCGTTAACGACCTCTTCGAGGCACGCGACTTTCTCTTCGAGATCTTCCCGGCGGCGGCTAAACGCTGACGCTTCGGGGCGGAGTCCTGGTCTGAGCCGGAGAGGCTTGAAACTGTTGGTGTAGCGGTAGCGGTACCGGTACCGGCTGAATCGGTTTTAACGAGATTTAAGAAAGGTGAGAAAGCGTCTTCCGGTGAGGTGGAGAGTGTTTTGTGAAGAGCCTTGGTTAGGGTATCGGCGTCGCGAGCTATGTACTCGGCGAGCCACGTGTCAGCCACCGCCGGGCGAAACATCCACGGTTCAATGCCGGTGCCGGCTAGATTATCAGATGATGCCATAGAAGTTTCAATTGAAAGCGAAAAGAGTGAAATGAGTTTGGTATAGTAGTGAAATATAGAGAGTGAAATAAATGGGGGAAGAAAAAGGAAGGGGACAAAGGGTGATAAATAGGGCGGTGGAGGGTATTTTGGAGAGAGAGAAAAGTTAGAGAGAGAAAGAAAGCGCGTTGCTCGGGGGACGAGGAGACACGCGTCATTTTGTCCGTACTTGCGAGTGAGGTAAGCTTGATGTTGATGCTGAGCTTGGCGGACTCTCACCTTTTAATTTAACCCAACCATGGTTTTATCAAAAAATCAAATCAAATCAAACAACTCTAACGGTATTTTTTATTTTACTGTATTAACTAATCATAATTCAAATATATATAAAATATCTATTATAGTGATTCAAACTATGATCAAATATATCTTCCCTTCGTTACTTGTTATAATTATAGAAATGATTTTTTTAAAGTATTATAAAACTTGCATATTTTATTAATAAATTTAAAAATTATTTTTATGTTTATAATAAAAAGATAGAGGAGTATATTTTATTAATAATGATTTTGCTAACTTGTATTTTAATAATCCAAGTTAATGGTTATAGAAGAAGAAAAATTAAGTTGAATAAATTAATATTTATTGTGTTCTAACTACACAAGTTAATGAATCTAAAAGAAGATAAATTGACTAGAAAATATTACTAATGTTTATAGTTTAGATATTGACTTGAAAATATTATACACAAATTACTATCACAACAATTTATGAACATGAATATATATTTGGAATAAAAGTGGAATGTTTTTTTCAAATATATATAAAGCTGATAGTGTAAATGAATTAAATTTTAAAATAATGATATCAAAAGTTTGTTTGATATATATTTTATAATAAAATAATTTTAGTGATTACAATTCATACATGTTCTATCAAATTTATATCAAATTTGTTTCATATTAGAATCCAAATTAGATTTGAATTGCGGTGACAGACTTGATAGGTTAATATTTTAATTTTTAATTAGTTAAATGAGTCTAAAGGGGAGAAAATTGAAGTATAAAACATATGAGTGTATTTTAAGTCTTGTCGTGTTGTTATATTTCAAAATTGTCCTTTTAAGTATTTATAGTCAATTTATCTTTATTGATCGCTTTGCTATTTAAATATTAGTACTATTATATTTGTGTTACTAATTTGTTTTCTTTCATATATTTTGTTTAAATATAATGGGGTAAAATTAGAAGTTAGGGGTGTATTTTTTAATAAGGACTCATTGTTATTTTAGAATGGCCCATTAGGTACTAAGTCTCATGAGAGTTTTATTAGAATTTGATCGAAGTCAACTCTTTTTTGTTTATTTATCTTTTAATTCTTATTATTTTTTTCAACATATATTGGTTTTGGTTGACTAAAGTCAACATCTATTTATTCTATTACTATTAGTCATTATCTGCATTAATAATTATTTTTTTATTTATAAATTATTATTATTATTCTATTATTTTGAATTTATTGACCAATGGCCAACTAGGGTTGAAACCCTAGAATCACAGCAGCGGCGGTGTGTCCCTCTTCTTCCTCGATAAGCAACCCAAGTCCAGATAACACATATTATAGAGATCAAAAAAACCCAAATCCAGAAGAAAAAAAAAAACAAATCAAATCTTTTGGATTGAATTTACAATATAAATTTTGTCCGAATACAGACTACATTAATCGCATTCTAACCCTAATTCTAACAAAATAAAATCTTGCTAATTTTCAATCAATTTACAACAATCAAATCCCTAATTTGATTCAATTTACAATCAATCTAAAATTATAATTGCAAATCATACAAATAATTTCTTAATCTAACTCTAACCTAAGACTATAAATAAACCATAAAACTAATGAATTGGGATCGGAGATTGCAAGTCGATAATTGAAAGAAGAAGAAAAGAATCTGGAGAAAACCCTTGAAGGAATTCTCGTCGGTCGCTGTGGGATTCCTAACCAAAACGCTAAAAGCTCTTCATCGTTGAAGTATTAGAGTTTCATAACTGAAACTCTAAACCGTTTTGAGTTAGGCCGCCACCTTCGTAACCTACTATTGTACTCCAAAATTTTTCCTCTCATTTCTCAAGTAATCTCTCATAAGACTTCCATTGATTCAAGACTGCATAAGGTTTGATCAACTCAAGACACCTCCTCAAGCACTGATAACTAAAAATTAGGATTTGAGTTTGCACAAGGACAGATGGATTTTTAATGCCCCATATGACTTTCATGGATCATTTTGGACCCTCAAGATTGCTCATGTCAAGTTTCAAGTCTTGGATCACATTTTTGTTCAGTCAATTGATTAGTTGACCTAAAATCAGTTGTATTGGGAAAAAGTCAATTGTGGTCAACTTACAGTCAAACTTCATAATTTTTTATCCATGTCAACATCATGAACTCATATATATCATTTGATCAAGTTTGGTTCACAATTCCTCAAGAAATTTGATCAGATCATCAAAAGGGCAAAATGGTCAAAATTAGGGTTTTGACTAAGGAAGTCCAATTTTTGACTTTTGACCTAGAAAATGATTTACTGGTTTAGGTTATGATCTCAAGTATTCAAATGCATCATTTTGACCTAATGGCATGGCTCAAAATATTCCTCAAGATCAATTGGTTGATAGTTGAATTTCAGTCAACTGATGAAAAATCAATTGTACACTAAAAAGTCAAACTTTGACTTTTGATCAAGATCAAGCTTAAAAGATCACAATTCATCAAGACATGTCAAAATATGAAACTTGTTCATCAAGAAATCAAAAAGTCAAGGTTTCATTTTGAAAAGTCAAAATTTCTAAACTTAGAATTTTTTTCCAAGTGTTGAAAATTCATGTTTTTTCATAACTTTGTGCCAAATTTTCACCATTATGCAAGATGATTCAAAGGAAACTTCCAACATGAAAGTTGTAGATCTAAATGAGATCTAAAACATTGTAGAGCATAAATTTTTCTAGTAATTCTTGGATTTCAATTTATGATTTTGTGAAGACATGTTCATGAAACTTAAAAAATTTAGTGAAATTTTGCCCTAATTTAGGTAGGATTTTGACCTAACTTCATGGAAATTTTTCACATAGTTCCAAGATGAATCTTCAAAAATGTCAAACATAGAGGTTGTATAGGATGTTACAAGCTTTCCAAAATGTCTAAGAACTCATTGAGATCATACTTGAGCAAGGAGAATCGAAGGCAATAAGTTAGGGTTTCATTCTTGAATTACAAGTCATTTCTTGATGAACACATAATCCAATCTTAATGTTAGGCTGCATAATCTTACTTTGCAGGCCTTCTAACTCTTGTATATGTCCATAATTAATGGATTTCACAAACTTTTGAGTTGTAATCCAAGTGGTTTAAGAATTGTCCAATTTAAATTGCCATTTTGGGAAGAAAGTTAACAATGCCATTCTTGAAAAGCAAGCTTTATGCACAAAGTCAATTCTTGAGCCTCTCATTTGTACCATCTGATCGCACTCCATCTACAAAGTCAGAAGCAATTTTATTTAAAGCATAACCACTCTACAATAGTGTTGTACCCCAAAATTTGCCCTCCCATATTCTTCAAAGTTTGTCAAGAATCATCTTCAATTGGTTCAAGACTACTCAAGGGTTGCACAGTCCAAACATCCTCCTAAGCCAGTCAAAAACTAGGGTTTTGGTTCTTGCAAGGAAGTTGAGGTTTTCAAGGGCTCAATCAAATCATATAGGCCTATACACATTGTCAAGCATCTACATGCCAAGTTTCAAGGTTCACAGCATCAGATTGCACAGTCAAAAAGCCCTATTTGGTTCACAATCAACTGCAGGGGCAAAATGGTCATTTGGCAGTCAAAAGTCAAAAAAATTGGTCAACATCTTATTTTGAAGCCACAATCATCATTTGATCAAGTATTGATCATGATTCCACAAGAATGGCTCAAAAATCATCAAAGATGCAAAAGTTTCTATTTTTGGATAGTTGAAAAGTCAACTGTAACTTGACCAAGGCATAACTTTTTCATGGTTCATCAGAAAAATCCCATCCAATGCTCATTTTGAAGGGGATGACATTTCCTACAACTCATCTTCACATTCCAAGTCCAAGAAATGCTCTCACAAAAAGTTATCAATTTCTACATTATAGGTCAATTTCAAAAGTCAACAAAAAGGTACTTTAAGTCAAAGACCATAACTTGAGATTTGTAAATCAAAATGACATGGGACCAAAGGCATTGGTCAGAGGACTTCAAGACCTTTCCAAAATATCCAAGAACATGTTCATAGGATCAAAATTGAGCAAGATATGCATTGGAGAAGTTGGGAAATTTTTGGGAATTTGCAAAAGTCAACTTTGCCTAAAACACCTTGTTTTTGCTAATGGGCCTCAAATTCTTTCTTGAAACTTTGCCCAAGGCCTATGCACGACCCATTGAACTTAAATTGATTTATTTTCTTATTTTTAATTAATTAATTGAATTTTTATTAATATTAATTCATTTAATTCATTTAATTGTAGGAAAATTCAAAAGATATGGTTTTCAAATCTTTTTGTGATGCAAATGAACTCAAGACAAGCTGAAGATCTCGTGTACACATCAAGGGGACCAAAATATCCAATTTTAGCAAGTTTTGTCAATCAAAAATATGCAAAAAGATTTGATTGAAATCAAATATTGAAAACATTATTTCATGGATTCTTGGACAAAGATTGAACCCTAATTCCATTCTACTACATATACATAACCTAAACCTAATGCCTCACACGTACAAACTGCTGCAGAAAACCATATGCCATATTGAAAAAAAACCAAGAAAACTCAAAACTGTTTTCGGTGTTCTAGGGCAAACTAAGGACTTTTGTGGATCCAGATACATTGCTGGGAGTCTCCAGAATGCGTTGCAATCAAAACCAAGCTCCAAATCTCAAGAAACTTCCCAGAACAGATTCACGGTTTAGCTTTATTTCTCATAATCGAAAGTCATAATTCCTGCATATTTAATGTGATTTTTTGTATGCTTTGCATTGCTAGAACTCAGGTGAAGCTTTTGGTGTGATTCAATTGGATTAAGATGCCCTGAAACGTAAACCACCATTGTTGAATTCTAGGGTTTCCAAGCTCTCGAATTAGGGCTTTACAGCATAAGCAAAATTGGACCTTAAGACGCATATGGTTGAATTCGTCAAGGCAAGACGATTCAAACCCAACCCTCGCGAACAATTTCTGATCATCACACGCCTGTTCGCTATTTTTGGTCATGCCATATTGTGGGGGTTAAAAACCCCCGCTATTTGATTTGTTTTTCTGCAGGTTTCAACGAAGAAGACAAGATGTGGAAGCAGGCTATTGGGCTATTCAAATAATATGTGCGCGTTTTAGTTTTATAGCATTGGAATTGATTATTGAATATATTAATTATTGGTTGTTTTGCTGATGACTAAAGCAAAGTGGTGGAGTGGTTAAGGCAAGCGCGTAATAGGCATTGGGACCTGGGTTCGATTCCCAGGTCCACCCCATATTTGTTTCTTGTTTTGCATAGCATAACCATGTGCAGGCGCTTAAAAGCATTCCATCATGTACCTTCAATGGTCAGCGTGCCAAGTGTCTTCAACAGCCATCCAAAGGCCATGAGAGGAGGAATACCATGTTCCCCAGTCAAAGCGTGCATAGCCAATTCCCAAAGTCAAAGCAGGCTTACCAACAAATGGGCCAGAAATTCTAACAAAACCTCCATTGGGTCTATCAACCCCCCCGGTTAATTGCCTTTTCTTTTTATTTTCTTTTAACTAACTATTTTTAGTATTAATATTATTATTTATTTAACTAACATAATTAATATTAATTTTCATAATAAATTCAGAATTAAAAAATGTAAATATTTTTATTATGTATTAATTTAATTATTAATTATTATTTTGTAAAATAAAATACTAACAAATTAATTAGTTTAATTAGTCAATTTTAATCTTTTTCATAAATAAATAAAAACAATCTAGAATTAGGGTTTTCTTGACTTTTAATTTCTTTTCTTTTTATTTTCATTAAAACATAAAAAACACAAAAAACATTTTTCTTTTAATTAATAATTAATTAGAATTAGGTTTAATATTTAATTTAATTGCAAAAGAGGACAAAACTTAATTTCTTTATTTCTCAAAAGGGTCAAAACCCTAAGGACGTCCCGATTAAATTTCTATTCGCGCATTATTAATTCTTTTTTATTATATTGATGTAACTGTTTCCAAGGATGTAATAGTTAATTAGGGATTTTTACCGCTTTATTTACTTTCCGTATTTATTTTCCAAAACGGGTTATGTTTTTGGCGATGTATAGACCCGCGCCTTGTAATAGCGTAGATTTACCTTTCCGCAATTTATTTTCCGCACTCTTAACTGTTAATATGCATGAAAGACTTGTATGAAAATAAAACCAACTCGTAGCTCACAAATAGCATGTACAAGATAATATAACATGAAAACAACACACATGCACATGCCACTCCTAGGGTACGCCTCACTGGTTGCCTCGATGTGGTCGTCAAGTATAGGGTGTTTTAGAGGTCGCCCTCCTGTCTAAGATCCAGTTGCCTCGAAACGGTTGCCTCGGATAAAAAGGATCTAGGACATTAGGGTTACCGCTAAGGCGTCCTACTATTGCTTCGGTGACCACACATGTCCCTAATAATCGAATTGACCCGAATAACTCCAATGACGGTGCTACCTACTTCTCAATAGTGGGATAGCACTATCTAAAGGACTCTTACACAGCCTAATTCCTTAGAGTAGGTAGATTTCTCGTGGGTACTTGCTCTTTCAAACAAACAAAACAACTTTTCGCACTCACACTTTCAAAAGGTTTTCAAACAAATTTTTCATACACTCTTGAGGACAGATACAAGAGTTACTTAGAAATTTTTCAAACGAAACTTTTTTCAAAACCCACACACATTTGAAAAACAAATCTTTTGAAAACATAAGAGCAAGTACCTAAGAGCCCGTGGATAACCACAGATAGAAAGGGTGCTAACACCTTCCCTTTCTATAAATCTACCTCCCGAACCGAGAGACATCTCGAAAAAGGAATTTTGCTGTGCTTTTGTCCTTTCCATGTTGGAGAATATAAAAGACGGTGGCGACTCTTGCTTACCGCGACATTTCGCGAACCAGCTTTAAACAATCAGTTCTATTTCCACCGATCACAGAACTGGCGACTCTGCTGGGGAAACTTATAAAAGTGAGGTGTACCTTAGGATTATACCACTCTTATGTTTTCAATTGCCTGTTTTGATTGCTTTAATATTGTGGGCCTGTTTTGGGAGTTTCATAGATCCTAACCTGGATCTGGGGGATACCTTTTAGGTAGCAACAAACTGTGAGGGAACTGTGCGGGGTATACCGACACGGTTGAAGCAGTTGCTACGTTGATGTGGCACTTTGGTGAGTACCGATAACCCTTGAGTCAAGTCAAGGAGAGTACGGGGCCGCCGCGTGGTGTCGTGAAGCATCAACTGACCTTAGGAACCTTACTTGACCATCCTGGCCTCTTTAGGGGTAGTGAGATGACCGACTTTGGTTCAGTCCAAAGTTGGTAGATACTCGATACTACACTCATTGAGGGTTGTTTTCTTGGAATATTTTGATCGTCAGTTCAGTGGCTAAATCAAAACAATGAACACAGAAAACAACCCAATGATATTGAGATCCTTAGAACCCGGTTACTTTTGATAGGACAGGTTTTGAGCCCACCAACTTCAAGAGGGTAGTACTTAGACCTCATGCTGGCCTAAACTCTAAGGGATGTCTGGTGTGACTTGTGTGCCTTATCATGTTTGCCTTTTGTGAATACTTGTGGTGTGTTTTTATCATAACATCATAGCATCATACAACATCATATGCATTTACTAACCACTTCAAGGGTTCAAATCTTCATCTTTGTTCTTGTTTTATAGGACATGGAAACTATCCGCAGAAAGACAATTCAGGTCAACCTTGTAAGGGTCCCTCCTCAGCTTAAGGAGCTTACATCCAGGATTCCCGAGAACTCTTCCTTCAGTGAAAGGCATGGTAGACTCATCAGCTTGGTCAACACCAACATTGAAGAAGATATGATAAAAGTTCTCTTCCAGTTCTTTGACCCTTTGCACCACTGTTTTACTTTCCTGGATTATCAATTGGTGCCTACTTTGGAAGAGTTTTCTCAACTTCTGAAGGTTACTATTCTTAGTCAACTACCCTACAACGGTACAGAAAGGGAACCAAAACTTGAAGAGGTTGCTAAAGCATTACACTTACAACCATCTGACATCAAGGGACATTGGGAAACCAGAAGTGGTATCAAAGGATTCTTGGCGAAGTTCCTGTTTGAAAAAGCACAAGAATGTTGGAATTCCCTTGACCTACAAGCCTTTGAAGAAGTTGTGGCACTCCTTGTCTATGGATTGATGTTGTTCCCAAATCCGGATCAGCTTATAGATATCAATGCTGTCAAGATCTTCATGTCCAGGAATCCTATACCTACGTTGCTTGGGGACATCCACCACTCATGTTACACTCGAACCATGAGAAAAAGAGGTGTTCTCATGTGCTGCACTCCTCTCCTGGCAAGGTGGTTTATTTCGCACCTTCCACAATCAGTTCTGAAGAACGAGCGGGGTTTGAGATGGTCACAATGATTGATGACTCTTACACATGCTGATATACATTGGTGTTCTCGGTCCAGAGAGAATGTCACTATCATTGATCGTTGCGGAGAATTTCCTAATGTTCCTTTACTTGGAATTAGAGGGGGCATTACTTACAACCCGTGTCTGGCTTTGAGACAGTTTGGATATGCTCGGAGGGATGGCCCTCATGACATGTTGATTCCTGACATAGTTTTTGACTTCGACAATGATGCACAAAAACTTCGCCCGAGATTTATCCACTACAAGAAAATTGGCAGATTGCGACAGGTATTTTTGTAGATTACGACGGTTAAAACCGTCGCAATTTGCTTTCCACGACGGTTGCTTTACCGTCGCAGAAGTGTGTGTCCCTAACCTATTTTGCGACGGTTACAAAAATTGTCGTTCAAGTTTACGACGGGTTGATACCGTCGTGACTATCTTTTGAGTTTCTTTTAATTATTGATGGCGACGGTTCGATACTGTCGTGAATATCTTTTGAAATTGATTAAATTGTTTATGGCGGCGGTTCGATACCGTCATGACTTTTGTTGATTATTTTTAATTGTTGATTACGACGGTTCGGTACTGTCGCCATGACTTTTGTTTATGTCTTGATTTTTTTTTATTTTTCTATTATATATATTTTTTATTTAAATTATTATCTATGTAAAAAATTTTAAATATAGTTTTTTTTTGTGTTATTTTTTTCTTTAAATTATTTCTTCTTTAATATATTTATTTATAGTATTATTTTTTGTTTTATTTTCTATCACTTTGTAATATAGTAAAAATAATTTCAATAAAAAATATTTAACATCAAATAAGCATTATAATATCCAAAAAAATGTGTGTTCCATAATCATGTAAATTGCGAGTTCCATAATCATGTCAAGTAGTACAAAAGACCCAAAATATATCAATTCCTAATCTTATAATAATAAGTATCATTATGCCAAAAATACATGAGAAAGTTCACAATCTAATTATCTCGATCATAGCAAACTCTAATTTGTCCCCCCTGAAGTTCCATTATCTCCAATACGGTAGCTAGACTCAGATGAACGTCTACCATCAGCGGGTGATTCCAATCCCTAAAAAAAGGTATTAAAATAATAATCTTTAAAATAATACTCATAAAATTTAACTTTAAATGCGTCAAAATAATATACCTGTCTTCCACTAAAATTATGCATTTGCATTAAGAGTTCAATTTCCTATGATGAACTCCTTTTATCTAGTTATTATGCAAATTTGTCACTCACAATAGAACCCGATGAATGATGATAAAATGTTGTAGAACCCTTAGGGTGATGATAAACAACACCAGTGTGAATGCTGGAGCTGCAATAGGCTTTGCCTAACATCTTTCCTCTGAGCAAAAGCAACATACAGTGGTTTTCCGTGAAACATGCGTCCTGTGGCATATAACATCAATTTAAATAATCAATAAGTAACATTTATGTAGAAAAACAAAAACCTTCCAGTGAATTGTTTCTACCAATCATCATAAGGCAAAGCGAACAACTCCATATTGATAATTACTAAATGCTCTATTTTCTACATTATCTACTTCATGCTTTGAACTTTACAGCATTTTAAGGAAGTAATTAAAAAAATGCATCCTCCAATATTAAATCTACCTAAAGCAATGTAATTTACCTGCACAGACCTGCCACCATCAAGGCACCCCACTGGAAGCATGTTAAAAGCTTGGATGGTTTAACCATGCCTGCATAATTGAAAGCGACAACAGAGTTTCTTTCAGCCACAGAACACAAAATAAAAAGCAATCAATATTTTATTTGTTTATGTTTCTAAATTGCATATCTGCCTAAGGATATTACAAACAATATAACTTCCTATTCCACATAGAGTAAATCATATCATGTATTTGGTGTTTAACCATTACTGATAATTTGGCACAAATCATATAACTTCAATTCAAACTCAAACCTAATCAACTCTATTCAAGACTATGTTTGCGAAACACTCATCCATAATAACAATTCACTCATTATCTTCAAAAAAATAGAAACTAACCGTGCAGCGCATCACCCTAATCAGCATGATCAAGTGTACAAGACAAAATATCAGGTTGTGATGATAACTTTGAAGCTCTAAAATGCATGTAAGTCATGTTTATAGACAAGTAATTAGAAATTGAGTATGATACTAATATAACTTCAATATTAGATTTTGAAATAAAGTTGAAGTCGAATCGTGCAGGTAATACTTGAGTTTGATCTTGTTAGGAGATTTGGGGGCAAAAATGGTTCCAATGCCAAGATTTAGTATATGACCAGATATGATATTTCTATCATGAATATTATTTAACTCTATCAGATCTTCCTTTTCACTTGTGTGGTACGGTATGCCAAGCTCTACAAGTACTTCATAATCATCTTCACTGTGTCAAAATATCTACTAATCAAACAAATTGCAGACATCAGATCTGCTTGTTGAGTCCAATCATTTATTCTGTCCTTTGGGAGACTGCACCCTCGGACAATTGGACTCTAACTGAGATTGACAGCAGGAGACTGTCCACAACATATGCGATTTCCAAAGTCAAGCTAGTGAACTGAAGAATGGAAAAAACATCCAAGTTGAACTTTGGTAACGGAACTGCATAAGCCTTCTATGACCACTAAGATTGAAAATAAGGCAAGTGGGCTAGCATCTAGAATGGGAAAAATACTAACTATTAACAAGATTGATTAGTATTGTAAGAAAATTTGTGAATTTGTATTCTCTGAAATTAGAGCAACGCAACTACATTAGGTAATGCAATGGTACTAAATAACTCAGAGACTAAAATTGTGCACCTGTAATTTGATAAGGAAGCTGCTTGCGATTCTCTTTGTTGATTTGCACAAACTGACTCTTTAGTTCTTCGTCACTAACACTATCATCAATGTTCTTCACATAAATGTTTGATCCCTGAAAGTTAAAATGGTGGCAAACTAAGAAAGCTGAAATTAATTAGTCAACTATAGGAAAAAGGGTATGGAATTACCTTGTATTTCAAGTTTTTCTCCATGCATCTTTCTGCAAACCACTGATGCAAGATCTTCTCACGTTCAACCTTTTTTTGTGCTCTTGCAACATACAGGTTCTTTGAACCTAGTTATGACAAATCAAAACCAGATATACACAGAGAATCAACAGAGATGACAATTTTGCTAGACAAAATATTCCCATATTCTTGAAATAAATCATGCAGTCCCACATTATCTATCGATTTTGCTAAGTTCTATAATAACATTAACACCGCAAAGTTTCCATTAGAATTCACATCAAACATAAAAAGAAAACAGAATATCACCATTTAAGCATTTCACAATTCACATCAAACCTATAAACCCTATAACATACCAATGAATGAGGGCGAGAATGGAAGGCCATTGATGAGGTGCAGCGGGGGATTTGAGAACAGATTTATTGAGTTTATTGCAAAAATTTCTGTCACAAATTTATTGATATACTTCTTCCTAATACCCTCTTTAACAAGCTCTTGATATTCACTGAAATTCCCTCTCATATCTAACAGAACACTGCACAATCCTTGACGATTACAATAATCCAAGATCACATCAAGATTTATTTGATCCACAGATACAGTTTTAATTCCTTGTTGAGTCTCCTCGGGAGCTGTTGTTATACAATCTGTAAAGATTATCATTTTATCAGTAACGTTATCGATTATAAATGGAATTTGATTTGAAGAACCAGAACCAGAATCTCTATGCATTATAAACCGAATGGGTTGATTGGCTCCAGGTTCTTGAGATGAAGGTACGGAGTCGACCGATAAAGTTTCATGGAATAAAGAAGAGGATAATATAACTGCATCATATTCTTGTAATAGCCTAGAATAGTATCCACCAGAGTGAGTTACTCCATTCCCAAGTGAGTCCAACAAGTTTCCGTTGACAGAAAGAGAATACCTGTAATGCAGAAATAGCTCCAAATGAATGTTTAGAGAAAAGCAAGTTGGAGTATATGTGTAAAAATAGAGATGAAAATGAATTACCTCAAAGTAAGCAGAGGCTTCTGGGTCAACATGTGATGAATATAACCCTCATTGAGGCCCTTACACAATTCTTCCTCAACACCAACAACAACTTCAATTCCAGCACCTCTCAATCTATCTAACCCTTTGGAAGCCACAATAGAATTTGGATCCACCATCCCAACAACAACCTTTTTAAGTCTAGCTTTAATGAGAACTTCAGTGCAAGGCGGAGTCCTCCCAAAATGATTACAAGGTTCTAAAGTGACGTACGCCGTTGCATTCTCGTCCAAATCAGTAGCATCTCTCAGAGCAAACACCTGAAAAATCTCAGAAATAGAAATGCAGTGACACGAAAATGATGATTTGAATTCAAAGAGTGTGAAACAAGTCTCACCTCAGCATGAGGTTGACCAGGATAAAAACCTGATCGATAGTTCTATCAATGATAAGCAGCTCGCATGTCTCAGTCTGAGGAAAATTAGGTATACTTTTTTTATATTTCATAAGAGAGTCCCAGACACCAGCAACAAGCTTTGTAGGAATAAGATCATGAAGAGTAGTCATTGTGTTCGCATCTAGTGACCGGGCAGCATGAAATCGAACAAAAGGAAATTCCTAGAGAAAATTACATGATTTAGAACATTGACATACTATGGGAAACTATTAAAATTTTCAAATTCCTACGGCAAAGAGTCAAAGAGCATTGACTACATACTCTTAATGAAGCAAAAACAGAAGCAACTCGAGTAGCCATCACATTCAAACATGCAACAGCTTTTTTATTGTTCTCCTCGTCCCCATATAGCTCCTCTAAAGCTCTCTCATTGTTTGTAACGAAACCCTGCATTAACAGGACAAAATGACAACACAAAATAACGAGATAATCACAAGAATGAGAAAATACACTAAAAAACTTCCTACTGAGCACATTTGAAGGTTAATAAATTTTCTTAAATGAAATAATCTCAACAAGCCGATTTCATGAATTTTGAGCTTAAAAAGTATAGCTACACTATACCTTTTTAGAGAGACGCTATTAGAACAAAATACAAGAATGATTAAAATATCCAATTTGCACAAATCATTGGACGTTCGATCCATTTCCATGATTGTTCCATTTTTACTGCGTGAAAATTACTCCATTATAAATCCTCGACAAGTCTCTAATTTTGCAGATTCAGTCAAAGGCATAATTGTTTGTAATATTTATTCAAAGTATACTGGAATTTGAATCTGAAGAACAAACTTTGTATATTGCATATTGCTGCACATAGCCATACAGCATTTGTAGGAACCTTGTGCTTTGGATGCAATTTTCGCCATAGGAACGAAAACGGCACTCCCTTATCTCTTGACAGTGCATAAACCTGAAAATTACATTGTTTAAGATAAACTCAAATAAATCAATCAAAATCAAAAAGGCTCGTAGGGTCGTAGTACTTACGACTCTGGCAGCGCTTGTGGTGATTGAAAGTCCACCAAAGAAGAAAGAACCCCAAATTATAAATAGTAGAACTATTGCTCCTGCAGAATTGTGATATCTTCCATGGAATGCATCATACAATATCTGTGCTGGCACAAATGCTCCAGCAGTCTCATTGTTTGGATCATAAAGATAAGCGAAATCCTGAATCAGAGATGGAAACCGGTGTTAATTATCACTCTTCTGTCAAAAACTGAAGTGTTAATTGGTTGATTATATTTATTTATACCTGAATGATGAATGTGAGTGCCAAGATATAAGCCCAACCAAATACTGAAATGATGGCAAGACTACCTAGTATTGCAATAGGTCCGTTCTTGTCTGCGCCTTTAGTTTCTTCGGTTAGATGCGCTGCAGCATCGTATCCATAGAGGGAATATTGGCTCACAAGAAACGATAGAATCACCGCATACGGTTTGCTTGATATTCCTGTTGTATTAGGTGCTAATTCAAAGTTTGTGAATACATATGAAGCTGATTGTGTAGTTAGTGCCACTAGAGGTAACATTATAACTATCACCGCTCCACCAATAACCTGTCACAGTAAAAATGATTATGAGTAAATTGTGATGTACATTTTAGAGTCAAGATACAACGCATTCACTGTAATCAGTAAGTTGGAATAGTTAGATAAAGAAGCAAAAGTACCTGCCACCATATTGAAATTATATCGATGAAGGCGATAACTTCTAACGCAAATATGTTCAATGCTGCCCAAATAACAGTGAGGCCAATGTACATACATAAGAATAGCCATTTCGGGGCAAAGTACCCTCCGCCTTTATTCGTGCCTGTCGAGAGTAGGATTATACTCTGCAATGTTTGTGATCCTGCATACGCCTTTCCGAATTCCAACCATGAAAAGTATGAGTTACGATGCACACATTCTATGAAAACACCGAGTCGAAGTTTAACCGAATTAGTCCTTTTACCTGAGTCCCTATCCCAGCAATAAGACCTATGGTTTCAAGCCAAGCACAACACCATGAAGAAAATGGTCCCCATTTTGGACCGGCTAAATGTGCAGCCCAAAAGTACAGAGAACCAGTTGTCTGTTATAGATTGAATCAAAATTGAAAATTAGTTATGTAAATTATTCACTAATTCACTGGTACATGCATAAACTTTATGAGAAGAGACAAACCGGGAAAGATGAACATATCTCAGCCATAGCAATCCCAACAAACCAAGTGAAGAACTTCGTTACCGATCGAAGGGAGGACTTTCTCGTCGTATTCGAGACCGAGGTTTTGAACGATGACAGGGAGTTTCGCGGTGTCGGGACGAGAGAGGACTCGGAGAGTTAGGTTAACCATTTGAAGATCTTTGGTGCCGGATATTGATGAGAAAGTATGGGGGCGGGTTTTGATATCGAAGATGTAGGGTTTTTGAACCCATGGGATGAGGAAATGGGTTCCCTCGCCGATTGATTCGTCGAGGATGCCGCGGAAATAGAACTTGTTCAAGGAATTCCAATATACTGTTAAAGAAACATTCTAATCGATGTTTTATGAGCTTTTTAACTTTTTTACTGCGACGGGTGTTTTACCGTCGTGCCCATGAGAATTTTTAAAGGTTTTGGGTGCGACAGTTGTTTTACCGTCGTGAAATGAATTTTAGGACGGATAATTTTACCGTCGTGAAAGGTTTAAGGGTGCGAAGGGTGATTTACCGTCGTGATATGCCTTTTAGGACGGTTAATTTTACCGTCGTGACTAGTTGTTGGTGAAAAATCAATGTTAAAAGTGTTAAATGGGGGCCGACGGTTGTTTTACCGTCGTAATAATAATATTATGATGGTTAAATATACCGTCGCAAAATAAATATTAGGGACGGTTGGTGTCAACTGTCGTAAACACTGTCTCTATATGTCAATTACGACAGTTATCACATAACTGTCGCAATTTTTGTGTCGTTAAACACTAATTTTCTTGTAGTGATCAGAGCTTGGAGGATGCCCAACAGGGTAGATAGCAAGACATTGGGGCACAAGAACTCCATCCCCCTTGAACCTTATCTCAAGTGGGTACGAGCCCGCTCCTAAAAGCTGGTGATGCCATATCCTCATGTTCTCCCCGTGATCAAAGAGCCAGTTTTGGAAGGAGAGGTGCCCTATACCATTCAACATCCTGACATGCCAACATCTTGGGAAGAAATGCAAAAAAGCTGGATCCAGCTCAAGGAAGAACGAAATTCTCTTGAAACCAGTCTACATGATAGTGAGAAGAAGGTCTTGGAGCTCACCCGCCTACTTCACGAGGAAAAGACTCTCAACACTTACATAGCTCCAAAGAGGATGCGCAGTGTCTTTTGGGATTAAGTATTTTGTAATGTTTTGCCCATGAGGCCCTGATGTACTGAACAAATTATTTCTTAATATAACGTGTGTTCTCTTTTTGTCTACAACGAATTTGAACTTTCGAACCCTTGAATGCATTGCATAAATAGCATATCATGCATCATGTGCATAACAGGTACTCTTTTTTCTACAGGTTGCTTAATCTTCTTCACTGTTTATTTCAGCAATCATCATGAATCATGAATCATCCAATGAACAAGCTATCAAGGCCCTCCAAGCCCAGAACGCCCAGTTTCAAGAGCTGGTCATGAGCTTAGCCCAGGGACAACAGGAATTGAAGGCTCTGCTGGTGAAGAAGAAGAAGAAGAAGAGGACTGTGCTGTTTAACTCTGGACGGAGGTTTGGGAATACACTGCAAAATAAGGCTGATCAAGCTACTTCCTCTGTAGGGAAAGACAGTCCCCAAGGGGGAAGGGTTCCTAGTCTTGTGGTCTCCGACAACGAGACGGATTTCAATGATGAACAGTACCCTCCTGCTGAGGACAGGTACAAGCAACTAGAGGACCGTCTAAGTGCTATGGAGATTCAGCATGTGCCTGGGTTGGATTTTGGAGATCTGGGTTTATCTTCTGGGGTGGTGATCCCACACAAGTTCAAGGGACCTTCTTTTGCGAAGTATGACGGAGCTTCCTGCCCTAAGCTACATCTCAGATCTTATGTGAGGAAGATCCAACCGTATACTGCAGACAAGAATCTATGGATCCATTTCTTCCAGGATAGCCTTTCAGGGGCTCAACTCGAGTGGTTCTATCAGCTGGATGGAACTAGTATTCGTAACTGGGAGGACTTGGCTACTGCATTTTATAAGCAGTATCAGTACAATGCCGACCTCGCTCCTACACGTACCCAACTCCAGGGTATGTCGCTAGGGACGGGAGAAGGTT
Source organism: Vicia faba (assembly GCA_948472305.1). NCBI lineage: Eukaryota > Viridiplantae > Streptophyta > Magnoliopsida > Fabales > Fabaceae > Vicia > Vicia faba. The sequence continues at coordinate 662,677,934 of OX451740.1, forward strand.
TTAAGGAGTACGCGCACAAGTGGAGAGACCTGGCTGGCAGGGTGCAGCCACCTTTGACTGACCGAGAGCTCCTTGATATGTTCCTAGGGACCCCGTCTGGTCCGTTCTTCAACCATCTGATTGGTAATTCTTCAGCTGGGTTCACAGACCTGATCTTAACTGGTGAGAGGATCGAAGCTGGTATCAAGTCGGGGAAGATACAGAAAGGTGCTTCCTCGAGTTCTGAAAAGAAACCATTCAAAAAGGAATCTAGTGCTGTTTATGGGTCGAGGAAACAGAATAAACTGGAACGCCGCCAAGCTGTCAATGCGGTGGTAATTTCAAAGCCTGTTGCCGCTCCTCGGCAATATAACCAACCAAGGGGTGAGAGACCCAGAAGGGAGTACACTCGGCTTAGTATGACCTTGTCTCAGATATTGCCGCAACTGCTGTCAACCAATCTGGTAACTGTCAAAGAAGCTCCGAAGGTAGTGAATACAACCTCTCCAAAGTACAACCCCAACGCCCGCTGTGCTTATCACTCCGATAGCCCGGGGCATTCTACTGATGATTGTTGGGCACTGAGGAATAAGGTTCAGGACCTTATTGATGCTAAAGAAATACAGTTTGAGGCGCCCGAAAGGCCCAATGTTGCGACTGCTCCCATGCCCCAGCATGGAGTAAATGCTGTGGGAGAAGACCTGTATGTGGCCTCCGTGGATGATATTGTTACTCTGTTGTTGACCGTCAAAAGGAACCTGTTGCTAGCCGGTTTATTTCCGGGATGTAGTAAAGGTTGCCATCTATGTTTTGTTTCACCTGCTGGTTGTCCTTTGTTGAAGTCAGGTATCCAAAGCCTGATGGATAATAAAGAGATCTTGTTTGAAAAGATTGTTGTTCCTGCTACCCGTACCGAAGAAGTTTCTATTGTCACTATTTTCAACAACTCTCCTAAGGCTCCCTCAAAGAAGCCAGTCAAAATCATGTCTACTCAGAAGATTGCTCCTATCATCATCACTGTTCCGGGGCCCCTCCCTTATACGTCTGACAAGGCTGTCCCGTGGCACTATGGGGAAGATGTTTATGTTCTTGGAATAAAGCAAGAGTTTGATACTAGTACCGGCGTCAGCAATATTATCGGGCCTGCTAAAGTCACTCGTAGTGGTAGACTGTTCTCACCAGATATTGCACCACCAACTATTCAGAGACCTCCTGTCATCACACCTGCAAGTGTGCCTGCATCTCTGCCTGACCAAGTTTTTGCTTCTACCCCTGCTGCCGAGTCATCTGACGCTCGAGGCAGAGGGATTGCTACTGATGTGCCTGCCCAGACAGAGGCACCGAAGACCGTCAATGTTGAAGCTTCCAAGCAAGAGATGGAAGAGATCCTTAAAATTATCAAGAAGAGTGACTTCAATGTAGTTGAGCAGCTGGGGTACACCCCCTCTAAAATTTCTATGTTATCACTATTGTTGTATTCAGAGGCCCGTGCCAAGGCCCTAATTTCCTTCCTGAAGATGGCCCATGTGCCACAAGAAACGTCTGCTGATCAATTTACCGATTGTGTGGCCAACTTGACTGCTGACAATGGTTTGGGTTTCTCTGACGCTGATCTGACTGCCAAGGGAAAGAACCATAACGACGCCCTGCATGTCTCCATTGAATGCAGGGGCACTACTCTTGACCATGTGTTGGTTGACACTGGTTCTTCATTAAATGTACTACCCAAGAAATCTCTAGACAGGCTGGATTGTGAGGGTTTAGAGCTCAAGCCAAGTAACATTGTTGTCCGGGCCTTTGACGGGTCCAAAAGGATGGTGCATGGTGAAGTGGACATTCTAATCAGGGTTGGTTCTCAGGTCTTTGATTCAACGTTCTATGTGATGGACATCCGACCATCCTATTCTTGTTTTTTGGGTCGTCCATGGATCCACAAGGCTGGAGCTGTGACCTCCACATTACATCAGAAGCTGAAGTACCCGGTCAGAGGGAAGATTGTTACAGTGCAGGGGAGGAAGAATATATGGTCAACCACCTTAACTCGTTCCGGTACATAGAGATGGATGGGGAGTTCATTGAGACCCCCTTTCAACATTTTGAAGAGGTGCCTCAGACACTAGCATCAGCAGAGACTGTGACTGAAGAAGACTCTCCTCTGAAGATGGCTTCCTGGAAGGATGCCCGGGCTGTTATTGAGAAGGGTGAGTGTGCAAACTGGGCCCGACTTCCTGATTTCACTCCGAAGACTGACAAGTTTGGTTTGGGTTTCACTGCAGAGGCTCAGAGGGTTGTTCGTAAAGCAAGGACTGGAAGACCTCCTGTGTTAATCACCAACCCGGGAGTGAATGCTATTGAAGACGACGGGGAGGAATCCGAATTTGACAGTTGGATCTACCCAACGGCCGACGGTGGACCAAGCAACTGGACTGCGAAAGACTTTGTACCTATTACTTTTGTCACTCAGTAATGAACTCCTTTGTTTTGAATTTGTAACAGACAATAATTTGAAACTTTATGGCCCGGTGTGTTACCCGGGGCACCGTGGCTTCATTTGTGAGGGCTTATTATTTGTCATTTCCATATATCATGAATAAAAACATTGGACGTTTTTCGCATTTCAAATCTTGTGCCCCCTTTCTTTCTTTATATATATTGCAAAACAACTATATTTACACACACTCACCTATACAGGTTCCAATCCACTCTGGATCTCACTGGTAACGACTCTGCTACTGCCAGTTATGACTTCGAAAATCCGATCAACTTAGCCAAAGACGAAGGTGAAGATGATTGTGAAGTTCCTGGTGAGCTTGCAAGACTGTTACTCCAGGAAGAGAGGGCCATTCAGCCACATGAAGAGCCGGTGGAAACGGTAAATCTGGGTACTGAGACAGACAGAAAGGAAGTCAACATTGGTGCCAATCTGGAGGCTAGTGTGAAACAACGGTTGATTCAGATGTTGCATGATTAGATGGAAATCTTTGCCTGGTCTTACAAAGACATGCCTGGGTTGGATACTGACATTGTGGTTCATCACTTGCCTACCAAGGAAGACTGCCCTCCGGTTAAACAGAAGGTCCGCCGTATGCGTCCAGAGATGTCCGAGAAAATCAAGGCTGAGGTTATGAAACAATTTGATGCTGGGTTTCTAGCAGTGACTTCTTACCCTCAGTGGGTTGCCAATGTGGTTCCAGTGGCGAAGAAGGATGGTAAGGTCCGAATGTGTGTTGATTACAGGGATTTGAACAGGGCGATCCCTAAGGATGATTTCCCTCTGCCTCATATCGACGTCCTGGTTGACAACACCGCTCAGCATAAAGTATTCTCCTTCATGGACGGCTTCTCCGGTTATAATCAGATCAAGATGGCTCCTGAAGACATGGAGAAGACCACTTTTGTTACTCAGTGGGGCACCTTTTGCTACAAGGTCATGCCGTTTGGGTTGAAAAATGCTGGGGCAACCTACCAACGTGCCATGGTTGCTCTATTTCATGATATGATTCATCATGAGATAGAAGTATATGTCGACGATATGATTGCAAGGTCCCAAACTGAGGAGCAACACCTTGACCATCTACAGAAGCTGTTTGACCGTCTGAAGTTGTACAAGCTGAGGTTGAACCCAAACAAGTGCACCTTTGGGGTAAGATCTGGAAAATTGCTAGGCTTCGTCGTGAGCGACAAAGGTATTCAAGTGGACCCTACCAAAGTGAAAGCCATACAAGAGATGCCAACTCCCAAGACTGAGAAAGAAATCAGATGCTTTCTAGGACGGCTGAACTACATTGCCCGATTCATCTCGCATCTAACTGCTACCTGTGAGCCAATCTTCAAGCTGCTGAAGAAAGATCAAGTAGTACGTTGGAACGATGAATGCCAGGCCGCTTTCAACAGAATCAAAGAGTATCTCCAAGAGCCACCCATTCTTATGCCACCGGTTGAAGGGAGACCTCTAATCTTATACTTGACAGTACTGGACAACTCAATGGGGTGTGTGCTGGGGCAGCATGACGAGTCTGGTCGAAAAGAGCACGCTATTTATTACCTTAGCAAAAAGTTTACCGACTGTGAGACCCGATACTCACTGCTCGAGAAAACTTGCTGCGCTTTGGTATGGGCTGCTCGCCGGCTAAGACAGTATATGTTGACTCACACTACTCTGTTGATTTCTAAAATGGATCCAATAAAGTACATATTCGAAAAGCCCGCCTTGTCCGGAAGAATAGCAAGATGGCAGATGATCTTGACAGAATACAACATCCAATACACGACTCAGAAAGCAATCAAGGGAAGTGTATTGGCAGACCATTTGGCACACCAGGTAGTGGATGATTACCAGTCGATGAACTTTGAATTTCCAGACGAGAATATCATGGTAGTGACTGATTGTGAAGTACCTGGACTGGATGAAGGACCTGAGGAAGGATCCCGATGGTCCATGCACTTTGACGGAGCCTCAAACGCTTTGGGTAACGGTATTGGCGCTGTGATCATATCCCCTAAAGGCACTCATACTCCACTTACTGCCCGGCTATGTTTCAACTGCACCAACAACATGGCAGAGTATGAAGCATGTATCATGGGTCTTCAAGCTGCAATTGACTTAAGGATCAAGTTTCTGAGTGTCTTCGGAGATTCCGCTCTCGTGATCAGTCAGATCAAAGGCGAGTGGGATACGAAACACCCAAATCTGATTCCCTACAAAGAGTATGTGTTGACATTGACCCCCCACTTCAAAGAGATAACTTTTTAACACTTCCCAAGAGAGGAGAATCAGCTGGCGGACGCGTTGGCTACAATGGCTTCTATGTTCAAAGTCAAATGGGATAACGAGGCTCCCCGAATCATTATCTGGAAATTAGATGAACCTGCACATTGCTGTGATCTTGAGGCTGAAGAGGTAACTGAAAAACCTTGGTATCATGAAGTGAAGAGGTACTTGGAAGCTCAAGAATATCCCGAAGGTGCATCTGTTAATGACAAGAAGTTTCTGAGAAGGTTCGCGGCAAAGTTCTTCCTCAGCAACGACATTCTCTACAAGCGAAACCATGATTCGACCTTACTGCGTTGTGTGGATAAGACTGAAGCAGAAAGGATCATGGCAGAACTGCATGAAGGTACCTTCGGAACACACTCCAGTGGACATACCATGGCAAAGAAAATCCTTCAGGCAAGATATTTCTGGTCCATAATGGAAGCCGACTGTTACCAACATTCTCGGATGTGTCACAAATGCCAGATCTATGCTGATAAGGTGCACATTCCTCCAGTTCCTCTGAACGTCTTGACAGCACCTTGGCCTTTTTCAATGTGGGGGATTGATATGATCGGCGAGATCAGACCTACGGCATCTAACGGGCATTGCTTCATCCTGGTAGCGATTGATTACTTCACGAAGTGGGTTGAAGCAGCTTCCTACGCTACGGTAACCAAGAACGTCGTGGCACGGTTTATTCGGCATAACCTGATCTGTCGATACGGTGTCCCGGAAAGGATCATTACGGACAATGGTACCAATCTTAATAACAAGATAATCATGAGCTCTGCGAGCAATTCAAGATACAGCACCACAACTCTTCTCCCTACCGGCTGAAGATGAATGGGGTTGTCGAAGCGGCAAATAAGAATATTAAGAAGATTGTGCAAAAGATGACAGTGACCTACAAAGATTGGCACGAGATGTTACCATTTGCTCTTCATGGGTACCGTACCTCAGCACGGACGTCAACAGGGGCAACTCCCTTTTCCTTGGTCTACGGCATGGAGGCAGTATTGCCTATTGAAGTCCAGATACCCTCTCTCCGGATAATGAAGGATGCAGGTTTGAAAGAAGATGACTGGATCCAGACTCGACTTGATCAATTAAACCTAATTGACGAAAAGAGACTCACTGCTATTTGTCATAGTCAAACGTACCAAAAACGGATGATCAGGGCATTTAACAAGAAAGTCAGACGACAAGAGTATCAAGTCGAAGACCTGGTAATCAAGCGCATCATTCTTCCTCAAAGTGATCCCAGGGGAAAATGGACCCCTACGTACGAAGGGCCATTTGTGGTTAAACATATCTTCTTAGGAGGAGCTATGATTCTAACCACCATGGATGGTGACGACCTTCCTCACCCCGCCAATGCAGACATAGTAAAAAGATACTACTCATGAAAAAAAGACCCGCTAGGTTGACACACCTAGGCAAAAATAAGGGCTTCCCGGCGAACCAAAAGGGTTCGGGAAAAAATAAGGGATGAAATGAAAAAAATCTGTACACCTGGCAAGTCGAAAACCTGAAAAGGCGGCTTGGGCAAAAATGGGTATCCCGGTGGACTGAAAACCCGAAAGGGCGGTCCAGGCAAAAGTTAGGGATAAAGCGTAATACTATGTCTCATTGGATCACCTTGCATCCAGAATTCGGTATCAACTATCAGGTTCAGACGACATCAATCAATCAGCTTCATCATCAACTAAGCAGCGAAGTGATGAGACGCTCAAAGACATAAAGGCGATAGCAGAGTTGGAACCCATCGGGATTATTTTTTCACATAGCTGTTTTGTTTTCCTTTTCACAAAAATGTATAAACTCTGTTGTTCGGCGGCGTTCTCTTACTAGGACGTCATCCTCTTGTACATAAACGGCTATTTACAGGCAAATTCAAAAATCAATACAAATTCACTTTTCCAGACAAATTGCCAATTGTTTTTCCTTTTTCTGTTTTGTTTTGCAAAGAACGTCCAATGTTCATTTTTGATATATGCATTTGACATCAATCGCTAATCATAAATATTTGCATACGAAACAAAGGATTAATTACAGGTGACATCAGAAACAGGGGCAATAATGAGTTGTCTAAGCGATCTAGTTGCTCTGTCCACCAAGGTACCAAGGTAGGTTCGGCTGAAGAACGTAGCCAAGATACCTCCACTTCCTGCAGAGTAAGACAGGTTTCAGCAATACTCTCCCCAAGCAGAGTTGGCCTCCCAGCAGCCTCGAAAAGGCACAATATCCCCAACAAGTCAGTGATACTCTGCCCAAGCAGAGTTAGTCTACTGTCAGCCTTAAGGAAGTGGGTATCCCCAGAAGATCTCAATATTCCCCAGCGGAGTATGCAGATGTTCTTAAACAAGCATCCCCGACAGTCTTAATATAAGATTGTTCCCCGGCGGAATACAGACATCCAGTGGAGCCACTCCCCAGTACAGTCCAAAAGTTTCCCCAGGAAAGTTGAATCAATCTCCCTAGTAAATTCTGGAAGCTTATCCCCAGTATATCCTGGAAGCTTATCCCCTGCAGAGTACGAACGCATCTCCCCGACTTTATTCAAAGGTTATTTCCCACCAGATCTTATAACCGGGTTATCCTCAGCTAATTACCTCGGAAAGATCGTCCTCGGCGAAGTTCTTCCTATCCCCCAACGGAGTTCATCAAAATTCTCCAACATAACTTATCAATGGAATCCCCAACGGAGTTCTCATCAAAACCTCAGCGAAGTATCTCTTTCCCCACAGAGTATTCCCCGCAGAGTAATCCCTTCAGCAAGTTTATTCCCCAACGGAGTCATCTTCTCCTACCAGTTTATTCTTGCAATCATCATCCCCAGCGGAAATGAAGAACTCTACTCTTCAAACATCAGCCCAGGATTCCACAATTTCCCGGCATTCATCAAGGATTTATTTTCCTAGACGAAAATATATTCATAAACATCACATTATCATACACCATGACGCATGCATGTACGCATCATAAGCACACAATCTCATTTATTCTTGAGAACATCATGACATCATGCATTTCATACATCATGACATTGCATACAACTGATGTTTTGCCTTTTCAGGAAAAAGGTCAATCAAAGATATTACCATCAACTTTTGAAGTTCCAGATTCGATTCATGTATCTAGCCAGGGCATATCTGTGAGTGATTTAATTGTAGATTCGATACCTGTATCTAGCCAGGGCATGTCTGCATGAAGAGTTTAGAGATTCGATTCTTGTATCCAGCCAGGGCATATCTGTAGACGACCAATTCCAGATTCGATTCCTGTATCTAGCCAGGGCATATCTGTGAGTAACTGATTGTAGATTTGATACCTGTATCCGGCCAGGGCATGTCTGCATGAAGAGTTTAGAGATTCGATTCCTGTATCCAGCCAGGGCATATCTGTAGACGACCAATTCCAGATTCGATTCCTGTATCTAGCCAGGGCATATCTGTGAGTAACTGATTATGGATTCGATACCTGTATCTAGCCAGGGCATGTCTGCATGAAGAGTTTAGAGATTCTATTCCTGTATCCAGCCAGGGCATATCTGTAGACGACCAATTCCAAATTCGATTCCTGTATCTAGCCAGGGCATATCTGTGAGTAACTGATTGTAGATTCGACACCTGTATCTAGCCAGGGCATGTCTGCATGAAGAGTTTAGAGATTCGATTCCTGTATCTAGCCAGGGCATATCTGTGAGTAACTGATTAGAGATTCGATACCTGTATCTAGCCAGGGCATATCTGCATAACGAGTTTAGAGATTCGATACCTGTATCCAGCCAGGGTATATCTGTAGACGACCAATTCCGGATTCGATTCCTGTATCTAGCCAGGGCATATCTGTGAGTGACTGATTGTAGATTCGATTCCTGTATCCAGCCAGGGCATATCTGCATGAAGAGTTTATAGATTCGATACCTGTATCCAGCCAGGGCACATCTGTAAGCAACCTTTTGAAGTTCCAGATTCGATTCCTGTATCTAGCCAGGGCATATCTGTGAGTGATTGATTGTGGATTCGATACCTGTATCTAGCCAGGGCATATCTACATGAAGAGTTTGAAGATCAACCCCTGTAACAGGCCAGGTAATTATCTTTCTTTCTCAGGTACGCAAGTTCTCGCTAAGGAATCTCTTACGCGATCGACACTTCCAAATGGCATCTATAAGCCCATTCCCGACAAGGTTCTGTCACATCTCCAGATGGCATCTATAAGCCCATCCTCCTATCCACCATCTCTCCAAATGGCATCTGTAAGCCCATTCCCGCTGTCACACTGCTGATACTCCACTATGTGAGTGCAAATTTCTGGGCACTCTAAGTGTTCAATCATCTTCCACCTTCGGATCACGAAAGGCACGCAAGCCAATCTACATCCTCAGGTCTAAGAAGATTAAATAGGGGCAACTGTTGTACCCCAAAATTTGCCCTCCCATATTCTTCAAAGTTTGTCAAGAATCATCTTCAATTGGTTCAAGACTACTCAAGGGTTGCACAGTCCAAACATCCTCCTAAGCCAGTCAAAAACTAGGGTTTTGGTTCTTGCAAGGAAGTTGAGGTTTTCAAGGGCTCAATCAAATCATATAGGCCTATACACATTGTCAAGCATCTACATTCCAAGCTTCAAGGTTCACAACATCAGATTGCACAATCAAAAAGCCCTATTTGGTTCACAATCAACTGCAGGGGAAAAATGGTCATTTGGCAGTCAAAAGTCAAAAATTTTGGTCAACATATTATTTTGAAGCCACAATCATCATTTGATCAAGTCTTGATCATGATTCCACAAGAATGGCTCAAAAATCATCAAAGATGCAAAAGTTTCTATTTTTGGACAGTTGAAAAGTCAACTGTAACTTGACCAAGGCATAACTTTTTCATGGTTCATCAGAAAAATCCCATCCAATGCTAATTTCTAAGGGGATGACATTTCCTACAACTCATCTTCACATTCCAAGTCCAAGAAATGCTCTCACAAAAAGTTATCAATTTCTACATTATAGGTCAATTTCAAAAGTCAACAAAAAGGCACTTTAAGTCAAAGACCATAACTTGAGATTGGTAAATCAAAATGACATGGGACCAAAGGCATTTGTCAGAGGACTTCAAGACCTTTCCAAAATGTCCAAGAGCATGTTCATAGGATCAAAATTGAGCAAGATATGCATTGGAGAAGTTGGGAAATTTTTGGGAATTTGCAAAAGTCAACTTTGCCTAAAACACCTTGTTTTTGCTAATGGACCTCAAATTCTTTCTTGAAACCTTGTCCAAGGCCTATGCATGACCCATTGAACTTAAATTGATATATTTTCTTATTTTTAATTAATTAATTGAATTTTTATTAATATTAATTCATTTAATTGTAGGAAAATTCAAAAGATATGGTTTTCAAATCTTTTTGTGATGCAAATGAACTCAAGACAAGCTGAAGATCTCGTGTACACATCAAGGGGACCAAAATATCCAATTTTAGCAAGTTTTGTCAATCAAAAATGTGCAAAAAGATTTGATTAAAATCAAATATTGAAAACATTATTTCATGGATTCTTGGACAAAGATTGAACCCTAATTCCATTCTACTACATATACAGAACCTAAACCTAATGCCTCACACGTACAAACTGCTGCAGAAAACCATATGCCATATTGAAAAAAAACCAAGAAAACTCAAAACTGTTTTCGGTGTTCTAGGGCAAACTAAGGACTTTTGTGGATCCAGATACATTGCTGGGAGTCTCCAGAACGCATTGCAATCAAAACCAAGCTCCAAAGCTCAAGAAACTGCCCAGAACAGATTCATGGTTTAGCTTTCTTTCTCATAATCGAAACTCATAATTCCTGCATATTTAATGTGATTTTTTGTATGCTTTGCATTGCTAGAACTCAGGTGAAGCTTTTGGTGTGATTCAATTGGATTAAGATGCCCTGAAACGTAAACCACCATTGTTGAATTCTAGGGTTTCCAAGCTCTCGAATTAGGGCTTTACAGCATAAGCAAAATTGGACCTTGAGACGCATATGATTGAATTCGTCAAGGCCAAACGATTCAAACCCAACCCCCGCGAACAATTTCTGATCATCACACGCCTGTTCGCTATTTTTGGTCATGCCATATTGTGGGGGTTAAAAACCCCTGCTATTTGATTTGTTTTTCTGCAGGTTTCAACAAAGAAGACAAGATGTGGAAGCAGGCTATTGGGCTATTCAAATAATATGCGCGCGTTTTAGTTTTACATCATTGGAATTGATTATTGAATATATTAATTATTGGTTGTTTTGCTGATGACTAAAGCAAAGTGGTGAAGTGGTTAAGGCAAGCGCGTAATAGGCATTGGGACCTGGGTTCGATTCCCAGGTCCACCCCATATTTGTTTCTTGTTTTGCATAGCATAACCATGTGCAGGCGCTTAAAAGCATTCCATCATGTACCTTCAATGGTCAGCATGCCAAGTGTCTTCAACAGCCATCCAAAGGCCATGAGAGGAGGAATACCATGTTCCCCAGTCAAAGCGTGCATAGCCAATTCCCAAAGTCAAAGCAGGCTTACCAACAAATGGGCCAGAAATTCTAACAAAACCTCCATTGGGTCCATCAACCCCCCTGGTTAATTGCCTTTTCTTTTTATTTTTTTTAACTAACTATTTTTAGTATTAATATTATTATTTATTTAACTAACATAATTAATATTAATTTTCATAATAAATTCAGAATTAAAAAATGTAATATTTTTATTATGTATTAATTTAATTATTAATTATTATTTTGTAAAATAAAATACTAACAAATTAATTAGTTTAATTAGTCAATTTTAATCTTTTTCATAAATAAATAAAAACAATCTAGAATTAGGGTTTTCTTGACTTTTAATTTCTTTTCTTTTTATTTTCATTAAAACATAAAAAACACAAAAAACATTTTTCTTTTAATTAATAATTAATTAGAATTAGGTTTAATATTTAATTTAATTGCAAAAGAGGACAAAACTTAATTTCTTTATTTCTCAAAAGGGTCAAAACCCTAAGGACGTCCCGATTAAATTTCTATTCGCGCATTATTAATTCTTTTTGATTATATTGATGTAACTGTTTCCAAGGATGTAATAGTTAATTAGGGATTTTACCGCTTTATTTACTTTCCGCATTTATTTTCCAAAACGGGTTATGTTTTTGGCGATGTATAGACCCGCGCCTTGTAATAGCGTAGATTTACCTTTCCGTAATTTATTTTCCGCACTCTTAACTGTTAATATGCATGAAAGACTTGTATGAAAATAAAACTAACTCGTAGCTCACAAATAGCATGTACAAGATAATATAACATGAAAACAACACACATGCACATGCCACTCCTAGGGTACGCCTCACTGGTTGCCTCGACGTGGTCGTCAAGTATAGGGTGTTTTAGAGGTCGCCCTCCTGTCTAAGATCCAGTTGCCTCGAAACGGTTGCCTCGGATAAAAAGGATCTAGGACATTAGGGTTACCGCTAAGGCGTCCTACTGTTGCTTCGGTGACCACACATGTCCCTAATAATCGAATTGACCCGAATAACTCCAATGACGGTGCTACCTACTTCTCAATAGTGGGATAGCACTATCTAAAGGACTCTTACACAGCCTAATTCCTTAGAGTAGGTAGATTTCTCGTGGGTACTTGCTCTTTCAAACAAACAAAACAACTTTTCGCACTCACACTTTCAAAAGGTTTTCAAACAAATTTTTCATACACTCTTGAGGACAGATACAAGAGTTACTTAGAAATTTTTCAAACGAAACTTTTTTCAAAACCCACACACATTTGAAAAACAAATCTTTTGAAAACATAAGAGCAAGTACCTAAGAGCCTGTGGATAACCACGGATAGAAAGGGTGCTAACACCTTCCCTTTCTATAAATCTACCTCCCGAACCGAGAGACATCTCGAAAAAGGAATTTTGCTGTGCTTTTGTCCTTTCCATGTTGGAGAATATAAAAGACGGTGGCGACTCTTGCTTACCGCGACATTTCGTGAACCAGCTTTAAACAGTCAGTTCTATTTCCACCGATCACAAATAGCAAGTACAAAGGGCATTGAAACTTGATTTCTCATAAAAATCACATGTTGAACTTAAACATGTGATTTTGAATTCTGATCAAATACAAGTCTCCGAACTTGTTGCTTATAAATAGAGGCACTATTTGTGAGATAAGATACAAGCTTGAACACCCTGAAACTCTCCCAAACTCCCTCAAATTAGAACTTGCATCAAAACTCCATTGTTGTGCACATTCTGACTTTGAAACCTAAACTCCCATTTCCCTCATGCGTTTTCATTCCAATAAATCACAAAGCTTCTATAAATCAAATATAATCCATATCCATCCTTGTTTCATAACTGTAACTCCATCTTCATCATCTTCCAAACTCAAAACAGAGCTCTGCAAGTTGACTTCTCCAGGCCATTTCATCCATCCATTGCTCAAGCTAATCATTGCATTAGTTTCCTGGGAACTTGAGGAAGCTAACCTGATCATTGCAACACCTTGAATCAAGCTCATTTGCATTTCATGATTTCCAGTTTTGAGGTATCATTTTTGAACTTCTATCTTTTCATTTAGGCATTGTTAGGCTTGCATTTGTGAAGATTAAATATATACATCATTACCCTGAAACTATACATGTATATAGATTTCATTTATATTGCTTGAGTAGTGACAAATTTAAGTTTGAACTTTCTGAAAAAGTTAGGTCAGAATTTGGTACCATTCAAAATTCATGCTCATCTTTGATTTATAGTTTTAGTAATTTACATTTCTGGAATCATTGTGAAATTTAGAACAAGTTTGATGTTTATATTTTTGAAAATGGATGAGAAATGATGAAGTTGCAGATGTTCAGGATGGAGGTTGAAGATGAAGTCATATTCAGGACATGACTTATGTTATGTATTTATTATTTCGCTTATGTTAACAAATGTATAGCCACCACAGTGGTAAGGCAGCGCACACTTCATGCTCAGGGCGTGGGTTCAAGACCCAGCGCTGCCACTTTTCATATTTTTCACATTTTTCTCTCTTTTTTGTCACAAACAGGCGCACGGGCCTTCAAGCAGCGGACCTTCCATTTTTGCTTCTCCTAACCCCCTCCATTTGCTTTTGCACCTGACCCAATTATTTTTTAATCATTTTTTTTATTTTTATTTCTTTTTTCTTTATTATATTTATATTACTATTATTATTATTGTTTTTTATTAATAAAAATCCAAAACATTTTTATTTATTATTTTCACACTTATTTATTTTATTTTCTTTATAAAGACAAAAAGAATAAAAAATATATTTTCTTAAAAATTTAATTTCTTCTTTTAACTAATGATAATTAGATTTAAGGTTTTATTATTTTCTTTTTTTCTTAATTAAAATTAACTTAGAACTTAAGTTTCTTTTAAATAATTAATTTCCATGTTATTTTCATTAACTTAAAACCTTTTCACAAAAAACCCTAAAAAATTCCTTTTAACTTAATTTCTTTTCTTAATTGGTTTAGATTTAATTTCATTTAATTTTAATTAATCATTTTCTTAATTAGGTCAAAACTAAACCCTTAACAAAAACCAACAAAAATTATTTCTTTTCCATTTATTTTCTTGCACGTTTATTCATTTCTTGTACAATATTCAATATGGTTGTAATAGATAATTAGGTTTAATTTTCTTGCAATCTCCATTTGTAAATTTGTATACCCCCCCCCCCATTGATGTAATATCGTAGTAATTTTACTTTCCGCAATTTATCGCTTTTATATAAATGTTAGTAATTAGGGTTTGTATGACAAGACTAAAATCAACAAGTAGCAAACCCTAATTCAAGATAAACAATGCATGCAAATCAAACACACTTGCACACTTTCACCCTTAGGGTAATTCTACTTTGTTGCCTTACAAAAATGGTCATGTTATGCATGTGGGATATCTTAGCAAAAACAAATCAAAATACAAGATCATAGTCCCTCGATGACGCTATAAATGTTTCCTTTCAAAATGATCTTAGTCCCTCAAAGGGAAATGCTAAGATATATCACAACATTGCTATCATGACTATACGATGACCCACGCCTGTCCCTTTACATCCAAAGATAAGGCTTCTTACCAATCAATGGTAAGATAGCAATATAAAAGGAAGGAAGAAATTAATAAAGACTTTTGAGTAGGTAGATTATTCCTAGTTGCTTGCTCACTATAAAAAAAACATCCTTGCTTGTTTTTAAAATAAACACCAAACACTTTCAAAACACTTTCCAAACATAAAATATTTTCAAAAACCACACAAAACACATTTTCAAATAAAAGCAAGTGATCTAGCAAGCAACTAAGAGCCCATAGATAACTATGGATGAAAAGGGTACTAACACCTTCCCTTTTCATGATCTACCCCCCGAACTCAATAAATAATCTCAAAGGTCTTTCCTGTTCTTTTCAGCCTTTCCTTTTGGATAAAAGAAAAGTCGGTGTCGACTCTTGCTAACCGTAACATTTATGATCAAACGCAAAAACATCCCAAGTCAGTTATCCCACCGTATCACAAAACATGCGACTCTGCTGGGGATCAAACTAAAAAGTGGGGTTACCTTAGGGCTAAATCACCTTTATTTACTTTCATTGTTTGACTTGTTTGCTTTACATTTAGGTTCATTGTTTGGGCTTGTTTTAATCCTCTACCCGGATTTGGGATACCTTATAGGTAAGTAGCAATATGTTGTGGAAATTGTGCGGGGTATACCGACATGGTCTAAGCAATATCTACGTTAGTGTGACACATTTGTGGGTACTGGTAGCCTTTGAGTAGTCAAGGAGAATACGAGGCCTCTGTGTGGTATCATGAAGCACTAACTGATTTTTAGAACCTTTACTTGACCAACTTGGCCATTAGGACATAGTGAGATAACCGGCTTTGGTGTAGTCCAAAGTTGGTTGATACTCGATACTACACTCATTGAGGTTTGACTTCTCGAGATATTTCAGTCGCCGTGAAAGAGGCTTGCACTGAAGCAATGCCCGATAAGACAAATCAGTGATATTGAGATCCCTTAGAACCTGGTTACTATTTCTAGGACAGTTTTGAGCCAACTAAACTTTAAGAGGGTACTTACCTATGAGACTTCATGCAAGCCTAAACCTAAGGACTTATTTGCCTTGTTTGTATATACTTATTTGTACATAACATCATAAACATCATAACATCATACTTATTCTTACTAACCATTTGAAGGATTATTGGGATTTATCTTTGTTCTGTTTTGTAGGACACGACTTCTATCTACAGGACCACTATCCAAGTCAATCTCGTAAGAATTCCTCCTTAACTCAAAGAGTTAGCATCAAGGGTTCCTGAGAATTCTCCATTCACCGAAAGACATGGTCACCTCCTAAGCTTGGTTACCTCCAACACTGATGAAAATATGATGAGGGTGCTTTTCAAATTCTTTGATCCTCTACACCATTGCTTCATTTTTCCTGATTATCAGCTTGTACCCACTCTGGAAGAATTCTCTCAACTCTTGAGGATTCCCATTCTCAATCAACTACCCTTCAACGGTATGTAAAGAGATCCAAAACCTGAAGAGATTGCCCAAGCACTACACTTGTAACAATCTGATATCACGACTAATTGGGAAAGAAGGAGTGGTGTCAAAGGTTTCTTAGCCAAGTTCTTGTTTGAGAAAGCTCAAGATGGTTGGAACTCTTTGGACTTACAAGCTTTTGAATAAATCTTGGCCCTTCTCATCTATGGCATGGTTTTGTTTCCAAACCCTGACCAACTTATAGATGTGAATGCTGTCAAAATCTTCATGTCTCGCAATCTGGTACCTACTTTGTTGGGAGATATCCTACATTCTTTTCACTCTCTCACTATGAGGAAAAGAGGGATCCTCATGTGTTTCACTCCCCTCTTAGAAAGATGGTTTATTTCGCATCTTCCCCAATTTGTGTTGAAGAACGAGCAAGGTTTAATGTGGTCCCATAGGCTGATGACGCTCAGACATTCAGATGTTCATTAGTGTTCTCGATCCTTGGATAACGTTACTATCGTCGACCATTGTGGGGAATTCCCTAATGTCCCTTTGCTTGGAATTAGGGGAGGCATCACTTACAATCCTTACTTAGCCTTACGACAGTTTGGTTATGCCCGAAGGGATGGTCCTCATGATATGCTCATCCAAGGAGTGGTATTCGACTACAAGAGTGACGATCAAAGTTACCGTCAGTGGTTTATACGAGCTTGGAGGATGGTAAGCAAAATGGATAGTAAGACGCTGGGACACAAGAATTCCATTCCCTTTGATCCTTACCTTCGGTGGGTATGATCTCGTGCTCATAAACTTGTGATGCCTTATCCCTCCATCTTACCAGTTATCATGGAACCCGTGGTTGAAGGAGATGTCTCGTACACTGTCCTCCATCTCGACATGCCTACTTCTCTTGAAGACTTGCAAAAAGGTTGGATTCAGATAAAGGAAGAATGAGACACTTTCAAAGCTCAATTCTACACTAGTGAGAAGAGAGTCTTGGAGCTTACAAAGCAGCTACAAGAAGAGCAAAGTGTGAACGCCTACCTTGCGCCGAAGAGGACGTGTTCAGTCTTTTTGTCTTAGAGAGTTATTTTGTAAGCCCAAAGAGGTATGTTGTAATCATTATTGAACTAATTAATGAAAATTGATGTTTGTTCATTATTTTTTCTATACAAATTTAAATTTCATAAATCCTTGAAATAATTTGCATATACATCCTCCATGCATCCTAACATGACAGGTTTTCACATAACAAGTTTCCTTATCTTTCTGCTCTTTATTTAAGCAAGATGGATCTAGAGAAAACAGTGAAGGATCTTCAGGAACAAAACTCTCAATTCCAAGAGACTCTACTGACCCTAGACAAGGGGAAACAAGATATGATGGCATTGCTGGAAGCTAAAAAGAAGCCAAAGAGGAAAGCCATGGTCAACATGGGAAGAATTTTCAAAGAGTCGGTCCGTCAGATCCCAGTAGTGGAAGACTCATCTGAGGAAGATGAGAATCAGATTAGTGAAGCTAGGAGTACCCAATCTGGGTGCATCAACGATCAAGCGTCTGATGATGATTATTTTGATGAGCAGTATCCTCCCGCCGATGTCAAGTACAAGCAGTTAGAAGACAGATTGAAGGCCGTCGAGATTCAAGTTGTCCCCAGTTTGGATTTTGATGATTTGGGTTTCATATTCGGGTTTGTCATTCCCCACAAATTCAAAATACAAGTCTTTGCAAAGCATGATGGGGTTTCTTGTCCAAAACTTCACCTGAAATCTTATGTGCACAAGCGCCATACACTGCTGATAAAAAACTTTGGGTTCACTTTTTTCAAGAAAGCTTGGCCGTAACGCATTAGAGTGGTTTTATCAGTTGGATGGTTCCTGCATCAATACATGGGAATACCTAGATACCGCTTTCTATCACCAATACCAGTATAATGCTGACTTGGCGCCGACAAGAGTTTAGTTGCAAGATATGACAATGGGGGAAGAATGAAGGGTTTAAAGAATACACACAAAAGTGGAGAGACCTTGCCAGTAGGATTCAACCACCTTTGACTGATAGGGAGCACATTGACATGTTTATGGACACTTTATCTGGTCCATTCTTTAACTTATTGGTTGGCTGCTCTTCATCCAGTTCTACCGAATTAATCTTAACCGGTGAAAGAGTTGAAAACGGCATCAAAAGCGGGAAGATTCTCATAGCATATGCCTCCACTTCCAATTCTGTAAAGAAACCTTTTGCCACAAAGAAGGAAATCAATGTTGTGTATGGGGAAAGGGCCCGTACCAAGAAGGTTAACCATCCGTCTATTAATGTTGTCTGAATCTCCAATCCAACTCCTGCTCAAAGACCATCTGCTAATCATCAATGTTTTGAAACCCCGAGAAGACAATTCACGAGGATAGGCATGTCACTATCCCAAGCCTTACAACACTTGCTAAAGGATAATTTGGTGACATTGCGCGATCCTCTTGCCAATCCAGACACCTCTTCACCAAAGTACGACCCGAACGCCAAATGTGCTTATCATTCAAGTAGCCCCGGGCATGAGACTGACCAATGTTGGGCCTTAAAGAATAAAATTCAGGACTTGATGGATAACAAGACTATTGAATTTGATCCTCCTCCAACTCCGAATGTAATCACCACACCTATGCCAAACCATGGCAAGGGTGTCAATGCTGTCGAAGATACCATTTTCATTGCCTCTGTCAAAGACTTGACTACTCCATTGAACATCATCAAAAAGAATCTTTTGAAAGCCGGATTTTCCCTGGCTGTGTGAAGGACTGTGTTTGTTATGCCAAATAGCTCAACGAATGCGAAGGGCTGAAGGAAGGCATTCAACGCCTGATGGATAGCCACGAGATCCTATTTGAGAAGACCCCGCTTGCCAAAAGTTTGAATAATAAATGTGAAGATCTCTCCATTATAACCATATCAAACAAACCTCTTAGGATCTCCTCCAAAGTTTCTATCAGGATTTCAAATGAACCAATTGTTTCTCCCCTAATAATTACCAATCCCGGACCAATTCCCTACTCTTCAAACAAAGCAGTGCCATGGAACTATGGTGCTGAGGTGTTTTACCATGGGATAAAACAAGACGCTTGGATTGAAGAAGATAAAGCTGTTGACATTGGTAACATAACTGGATCAAGTAAGGTAACCCAAACTGGGAGAATCTTTTCACCTAACATCTCACCACCAGTTGTTACAAAGGCACCCGTCCACATCACTGCTGCTAGGCTAAGTGCTGATACAAGAGGGAAAGAGAAAGTTGTTGAACATGTCATGACAAAAGTACCCGCAAAGGACGTTGCTGATGGAGAACCTTCCGCTTGTGAGATGGACGAGATCTTGAAAATCATAAAAGGAGAGATTTCAAGATTGTGGAGCAGTTGGGGTAAACCCCTTCCAAGATTTCTATGTTGTCTTTGCTACTCTGTTCAGATGCTCATACTCGGGAATTAATCAAATTCTTGAAGAAGGCTCATGTCCCTCATGAGACCACAACGGACCAGTTCGAGAATTGTGTGACAAGCTTGACGGGTGATAATGATTTGGGGTTCTCAGATGTTGATCTGACATCGCTTGGGAAGAACCACAATAAAGCTCTACATGTTTCTGTCGAGTGCAAGGGGACCACCCTAGCACATGTTCTGGTCGACACTAGATCTTTTTTAAACATACTACCCAAGGGGGCGTTAGACCAATTAGACTGTGAAGGTTTAGTCTTGAAACCAAGTGATGTCATTGTGAGGGCCTTCGATGGATCAAAAAGGACAGTTCATGCCCCTTGGACCTTCTTCTCACATTGAGGATGACAAACTTTTTCTTCTTCTTTCTCTCTTTGGTGAAGAGTGTTTTCAGATCTTCCTGCCCCTTGGCCAAGTTCATGAATGCTTGCTAGAGCTGAGCGTTATGAGCTTGGAGATCTTTAACTGTTTGCTCTAGATCCATCTCTACTGAAATAGACAGTAAGCAGATGAGAAAACCTGTACGGGAAAACCTGTTATGATGACATGCATGATATGCGGATGCAATATTTTCAAGGATCTCGCAGGGTAAACACAAGAAGATGTTAGAATTTGAACTTTGATCAACAACTTTGATTGGAGAACTTCGTATGGGTGGATGTTATTCTACGAGAATCAAGCTCACCATGTCAAATGGGTCATATCCCTTGACTCAAGTTACCATGCTTTGGTCTTTGACGGTGTTTGATTAGAGAATGAATCCCTTTTCCCCTTCATAGGCGCCTGGTTCAACATGACCCTGCATCATAGACCCTTGAGATCCTTAAAATAGTTATTGAAAATGTTATGGTATGATGTTTATGATGTTATGTACAAGTAAGCAAGTTTTTATGTACACACAAAGCAGACAAGTACTTAGGTTTAGGCTTGCATGGAGTTTATAGGTAAGTATCCTCTTGAAGTTTAGTTGGCTCAACCTATCCTAGTAATAGTAACTGGGTTCTAAGGGATCTCAATATCACTGATCTTTCTTGTTGGGCATTGTTTCAGCGTAAGCCTCTTTAATGGTGATCGAAATATCCCGAGAAGTCCGATCTTAATGAGCATAGTATCGAGTATCAACCAACTTCAGACTACACCAAAGCCGGTTATCTCACTACTTCCTAAAGGCCAAGTTGGTCAAGTAAAGGTTCTAAAGTCAGTTAGTGTTTCATGACACCACACAGCGGCCCCGTATTCTCCTTGACTACTCAAGGGCTACCGGTACCCACAAATGTGTCACACTAACATAGCTATTGCTTAGACCACGTCGGTATACCCCGCACAGTTTCCATAACATATTGCTACTTACCTATATGGTAACCCAGATCCGAGTAGAGGATTAAAATAAGCCCAAACAAGGAACTAAAATGTAAAGCAAACAAGTAAAAAATTAAAATCAAATAAAGGTGATCTAGCCCTAAGGTAACTCCACTTTTTTCAGAATTCCCCAGCAGTGTCGCCAGTTCTGTAAGACGGTGAGAGAATTGACTTGGGATGTTTTGCGTTTTATTGCAATCGTTGCGGTTAGCAAGAGTCGCCACCGACTTTTCTTTTATCAAAATAAAGGGAAGGGTGAAAAGAACAGGAAAAACCTTTGAGATATTTTCTTGAGTTCGGGGGGTAGATTATGAAAAGGGAAGATGTTAGAACCCTTTTCATCCATAGTTATCTATGGTCTCTTAGTTGCTTGCTAGATCACTTTCTTTGTTTGAAAATGTGCTTTGTGGTGGTTTTTGAAAGTATTTTTGAAAAGGCGCCTTCGTTTAGGAAAACTTTGTAATGGTTCTCGTTTTGTAAGAACGTATACAAAGTGTTAGACTATTGAAAATATTTTATGTTTTGAAATTGTTTGGTGTGTGTTTGCAAGGATGTTTGTTTTGAAAGTGAGCAAGCAACTAGGAACGTTTCTACCTACTCAAAATTCTTTTTTGTTCGTTTCTCTCTTCCTTTGATATTGCTATCTTACCATTGATTGGTAAGAAGCCTTATCTTTGGATGTAAAGGGACGGGCATGGGTCATTGTATAGTCATGATAGCAATGTTGTTAGATATCTTAGCATTTCTCTTTGAGGGGCTAAGATCATTTTAAAGGCAACTTTTGAAGCGTCATCGAGGGACTATGATCTTGTATTTTTTATTGTTTTTGCTAAGACATCCCACATGCATAACATGACCATTTTTTAGGCAACAAGTGGAGTTAAACTTAAGGGTGTATGTGTGAATAGTGTGTTTGATTTTTATGCATTTAATATTTGATTAGGGTTATCTACTTGTTGATTTTAGTCTTACCATGCAAATCCTAATTACTAACATTTATATTGAAAGCGATAAATTGCGGAAATATAAAATTCTACGCTATTACATCATTTGGGGATGGGGACACAATTTACAAATAGGGGATGAAAGTAATAAAGTTCTAATTATACTATTACAACCATATTGAATATTGCAAGATAAAATATGCAAGAATATAAAAGCAATGTGAAAGGAAAAGAAAATTGTTTTTTTTTTGTTTATGAAAAGTCTTGATTTAATTAAACTAATAAAAGGAAAGAATTTAATTAATTAAAATCCATAAATTCTAATTTAATTTAATTAGAAAAGAAATTCAAAGCAAAAACTAAGTTAAAAATTAATTTAATCAAGAAAAGAAATTTGTTAAGAAAAATGTTATTTTTTTAGTTTTTAATAAAGAAAAAAACCTAAAAGATGCTACTTTGAATAAATCACGAATAATGAAAATAAAAATATTTTTGGTGAGATTTTTATATATTCATAAAATAGACCTAATAAACTAGTAGTGTGAAAAAAATTAGTTCAAAAGGAGTTAACTTGATGGGTTAAATAAATTGTTGAAGTTTATTAAAAATGTAAAATGAGTCGAGTGATAAAAATAAGGTTTTGGTCCTGCCAAGGCTTAAACTCAAGACATTTAGGTTGCTGGCTCAAAATAATAACACTAGGCCATGCATATTTCCTTGTCAACTATGCGCTTGCATAATATTATATGAGAAGATTGCTTTATGAAATCACAAAAATCACAAAAATAACACAAAATATGCAAAAGGGGGGTTCACTATGGTTCAAACTCGTGCCCTTAGGATAAGAAGTGATATGAAACACACGCTGCTTGTCACTGGGGTGGCTGTTACATCCGTTAGTGAAACAACAATCATTAAATATAAAACAAACTTAGATGTAAAAATTTGAAAATGGCCAAGCCCTCATTCTTCTTCCTCCTGCACGCTAACAGTTACGGTAATAACAATATTTTCCATTTTTTTCAAAAATACTCTAACTTCCTCATTTCTCAACCAAATTCAAAAATATAAAAATGAAAATTGCTTAGAATTTCACAAGGATTTCAAATATGTAATTATTTTTTATTTATTCCCACTATAACTCAAAAATTTCTACATGTACCAAATTGAAAACCTAAATGTCCAAAAAATTCAGTTTCAAAATTCTCATCCCACAGTCAATTAAAATGAAATTTGAGGAGATGATTAGCTTCATAGACATGATATCTAAATTTTATCTTTTGAAAGTAAGTGCAAATGATGCTTGTATCAAGATTTCAAAGTTGGAAAAACTTACCTCTTGATGAAAAAATTCAATGGCCTCTACACGACTTCCAGAAGCAATATGATGATTGCTTTAGCTTCCTGGGACCTTAGTGAGTATGTTGCAACTTTTACTTTGCCTTGAAAGTGTCTGAATTGGTCTACTCAAGTCAAGTTTCAATGGTGGATTTTGAAAATGGTGGATGATTAAAATGATGTTACAGTGAGGAAACAGGGGTATGGATAGTTTCTATATGATATATATGAAATGTTTAGATGATTTGTTTGGATAATAGTTGCAAGAGTGACGAGTCTCAAAGTTAAGGTTTCAAAAGCTTTAAAATGGTGATTTTTGACCAATTCGGGTTTGAGAGTGTATGAGAGGGTTTAAGGGCTTGTAAATTCGTGTCCTCAGTTGCATAAGAGTGTCTTGATATATAGGAAAAGTTTTGGAGACTTGATATGGTCAGATTACCAAGATCACATGTTATGGCTTTTTTGCTTGTTTTTGAAGCAAAGTGGAAAACCAAAATCCCAATGTGTGGTACAAGCTATGTAGAGTAGTTGAATCACTTTAAACATGCTTCTTCTGAGTTGCTAGGTTAAGTGTGTGCAGATGGAGCCATTGAGAGGCTCAAGAAGGGTTGACATTGTGAAAAAGCTTACTTTACAAGAATGGATATGTTACTTTTTGCAATTTCAACCATAAATGGTATCAAGACTTGGACAAAACATCAAATCCTTGTGTAATACACTTAGGGTATGTGTAATTACTTAATTATGGAGAGATTTAGAAGCAACATATCCTGAAAAGTGAGATTGAATGATAAGGTTATGAGATTTGATTATGAGTTTATCACAAAAATGGCTTATAATTCAAGTTTATCACGCCAACTTCAAGTATTCGAATCTCCTAGCTCAAAAATGATCTCTTCAAGTTATTGGAAATTTTGAAAAGGTTGGAACATTCTCTACAACTTTCATGTTGGAAATTTTTGAAGAATCAACTTGGAACCATGTGAAAAGTTGCTATGAAGTTAGGTTAAAATCCTGACTAAAAATACTCAAAATTTCACTAAGTATTTTAGTTTCATGGACATGTCTTCATAAATTCATAACTTGAAATCCAAGAATTTCTAGAAACATTTATGACCCACAATGTTTTAGATCTCATTGTTATCTACAACTTTTATATTAGAAGTTTTTCTTGAATCATCTTGCATCATGGTGGAAATTTGGCACAAAGTTATGAAAAAAGTTAACTTTCCAACACTTAGAAAAATTTCTAAGTCTTAGAATTTTGACTTTTCAAAGATAACTTTGACTTTTTGATTTCTTGATGAAAAAATTTCATATTTTGACATGTCTTGATGAAATATGATTTTTGAAACTTGATTTTGATCAAAAAGTCAAATTTTGACTTTTCAGTGTACAGTTGACTTTTCATCAATTGATTGAAATTCATCTGTCAATCCAATGATCTTGAGAGGTGATTTGAACCATGAAATTAGGTCAAGATGGTGCATTCGAATCCTTGAGATCATGTTTAAACCAATAAGTCATTTGTTAGGTCAAAAGTAAAAAATTGTACCTCCTCAGTCAAAATCCTAATTTTGACCATTTTGCCCTTTTGATGTTTTGATCAAATTTCTTGAGGAATTATGATCCAAACTTGATCATTTTACATATATGAGTTCATGATGTTGATATGGACCAAAAATTATGAAGTTTTACTGTAAATTAACCATAGTTGACTTTTTCTCTAATACAGCTGATTTTAGGTCAACTGATCAATTGACTGAGCAAAAATGTGATCCAAGACTTGAAACTTGACATGAGCAATCTTGAGGGTTCCTAATGATCAATGAAAGTCACATGGGGCATTAAAAGTTCAATTGTACTTGTGAAAACTCAAACCCTAATTTTCAGTTGTCAGTGTTGAGGAAGTGTCTTGAGCTAATTAAACCTTGTGTAGTCTTGAACCAAAGGAGATCTTATGAGAGATTTCTTGAGAAATGAGAGGGAAAATTTTGGGGTAAAACAGTGATTCGGATGATGAAGCTGCATTTGAAGATTGGGTGTATCCTACTACAACGGAGCTAAAGAATTGGCACGCCAAGGACTTCATACCCATCTCCTTCATTGAGGAGTAATCACTTGTTTATTACTTTTTTTTAATTCAAGAACATTTTGTCTGTAATATTTAACAATGACTTTTAATCCATGTTCCTGTCCCGGGGCACTATGGTCCATTTGTCAAGGTTTTTATTTATGTTCATCTTATCATATGACCATTCAATACAAACCATTTGACTCTTTTGCATTCAAATCTTTATGCTCATTGTCTTTCTTTTTCCTTCAAATATATTTTTCAAAATAGCCATGTATCTTACATGCACACACACACACACACTCTTACAGGTCCTCATCCACTCTGGATCTTATTGCCAATGACTCTATTATTGCTGACTATGACTTCGAATGTCCAATTAACCAAGCCGAAGACGAAGGCGAGGAAGATTGTGAAATACCGGGAGAACTAGCCTGACTTATATTACAAGATGAAAAAGCTATTCATCCGCATGAAGAGTCACTGGAATTCATAAATCTAGGTACCGAGACAGACAAGAAAGAAGTCAAGATCAGCGTTAACCTAGAAAGCAGTGTCAACAACAGATTGGTTCAGATGTTGCATGACTATGTGGAAGTGTTTGCTTGGTCATGTGAAGATATGCCAGGGTTGGATACCAACATCATAGTTCATCGTCTGCCGACAAAAGAAGATTGTCCTCCTGTCAAACAAAAAGTTCGTCGCATGAGGCCTGACATGTCTAAAAAGATAAAAGCTAAAGTGATGAAGCAATTTGATGCAGGGTTCCTAGCTGTGACATCTTATCCCCAATGGGTTTCCAATGTGGTGCCAGTGCCGAAGAAAGACGGAAAAGTTCGTATGTGTGTAGAATATAAGGATCTAAATAGGGCAAGCCCCAATGATGATTTCCCTCTACCACACATTGATGTCTTGGTCGATAACACTGCTCAGCATAAAGTCTTCTCTTTCATGGATGGCTTCTCCGGCTATAATCAGATAAGGATGGCTCTCGAAGACATGGAGAAGACCATATTCGTTACGCAATGGGGCACCTTTTGCTACAAGGTCATGTCGTTCGGGTTGAAGAATGCAGGGGCAACATATCAAAGTTCTATGGTAGCTTTGTTTCATGATATGATCCATCGTGAAATAGAGGTATATGTGGATGATATGATTTCCAGATCACAAACGGAGGAGGAACATCTCGGTCATCTGTACAAGCTATTCAAAAGGTTGAAAAAATACAAGTTGAGGTTAAACCCTAACAAGTGCACATTTTGAGTACAATCTGGAAAGCTTATAGGTTTTGTTGTCAGTAGTAAATGCATTGAAGTTGATCCTTCCAAAGTGAAGGCCATCCAAGAAATGCCAGTCCCCCACTCTGAAAAGGAAGTTAGAGGATTCTTAGGTCGTCTCAATTAGATCACCCGTTTCATATCTTACCCAACTGCTACTTGTGAGCCAATATTCAAACTCTTGAAGAAAGATCAAGTAGTTTGATGGAATGATGAATGTCAAGCTTCCTTCGACAAAAATCAAAGAATAGCTATAAGAACCTCCTATTCTCATACCTCTAGTTGAAGGAAGACCCTTGATCATGTACTTGACAGTACTAGAGAACTTTATGGAGTGTGTTTTGAGCCAACATGATGAGTATGGCCGAAAAGAGCATGTTATTTATTACCTGAGCAAAAAGTTTACCGACTGTGAAACCAGATATTCGCTGCTCGAGAAAACTTGTTATGCTCTGGCATGGGCTACTCGCCGGCTAAGACAGTATATGTTGACTCATACCACTCTGTTGATTTCTAAGATGAACCCAATCAAGTAAATTTTCGAGAAACTTGCGCTTTCCAGAAGGATAGCTAGGTGGCAAATGAACTTAACTGAGTACGACATTCAACACAAAATGCAAAAGGTCATCAAAGGAATCATACTAGTAGATCATTTGGCCCATCAAGCTGTTGATGATTATCAGTCTATGAACTTTTACTTCCCTGATGAGAACATCATGCTAGTGATCGATTACGCGAAACCTGGATTGTATGACAGACTTGAACAAGGATCCCAATCGACTATGGTCTCAGACGGGGCTTCCAACGCCTTAGGTAATAGAATTGGTGCCGTGATCATATCTCCTGAAGGTTTCCACACTCCTTTCACTGCCAGACTATGCTTCGATTGTACGGACAACATGGGCGAGTACGAATCATGTATTTTAGGTTTGAAAGCTTCCATTGGTTTGAGGATTAAGCATTTGAATGTGGTTGGGGATTCCGCTCTAGTGATTAGCCAAGTAAAAGGAGATTGGAACACTAAACACCCTAATCTCATCCCTTACAAGGAACTTGTGCTATCCTTAATTCCCTACTTCAAAGATATCACCTTTGAACACTTCCCTAGGGAATAAAATTAGTTGGCTGATACCTAGGCAACCATGTCTTCAATGTTCAAGGTCAGATGGGACAACGAAGCCCCTATGATTACCATTGAAATATTCGACGAACCTGCACACTGCTGTGAGCTTGACACTGACACAGAAAATCCATGGTATCATGAGGTGAGAAGATACCTTGAAGCACAAGAGTATCAAGAAGGAGCATCCATCAATGACAGAAAATTCTTACGAAGATTTTCAGCCAAATTCTTCCTAAGAAACGGGATATTGTACAAGCGTAACCATGATTCTACTCTACTCCGATGTGTGGACAAGAAGGAGGCAGAGGAAATTATGGAAGACATGCACGATGGTCTCTTTGGAACTCACTATAGTGGACATACCATGGCCAAGAAGATCTTGAGAGCTGGTTACTATTGGTCAACAATGGAGACTGATTGGCATCAACACTCTAGGACTTGCCATAAATGCCAAATTTATGCTGACAAGGTCCATGTTGAAGAAGTGAAAAACACAAGAAGGGGGGGGGGGGGGGGGGGGGTTGAATTGAAACTTAAAATAAAATTCAGTAATGACACAGTATTTTTATCCTGGTTCATTTAATCTCAAACTACCTCCAGTCCACCCGCCAAGGTGATTTTCGCCTCTCTCTAACGAGGACTTAATTCACTAATCAAACTTGATTACAATTCTACTTTAATAACTGTTAAAGTCTTCTTGAGTCCAAAACCACAACCCGGTTTTCTCAAGGAAGTTCACTAAACAGATAATTGTATAAAAGTGTACAATGATGTTTCTAATAAACAGTATCACAAACTTGTGATGTTTTACACAATTTAATATTGAACGTTGAGGATGAAGATTGATAGCTGCATTGTTTACTTTCACGTGAGTTTTTCTTTTTGAGTGTAATTGTTCATCATCTTGAAATCTTCTTCTAGTCTGCTTTATATAGGCCTTGCAATAGAGACATAAGAAGATACTTTTGGTATGTCCATAACACACATTAATGAGCTTTCCAAATCAGGAGATCCTTGTCTGTTTGTAGCCGTTACTTATGATCTTACATTGATGGAGTTGTAACGCTTCATAGCTTCTTATATCAGAGGATGAATATTACCGTTGAGAGTTCTTTACATCTTGATCAGAACTTTGCACATTAGAGTATCAGAGATTCTGTTTCACAGCGCTGGTGCATTCAAAAGTTCAAACAAAACTTCTGGTGATGTTCTGGCAGAACTTCCAATTGTATCAGAATATCTTTTTCACATCAGAACTTCTGGTGATGTTCTGGAAGAACTTCCAGTTACATTAGAACATATTTTTCACATAAGAACTTCCTGCATGAAATGATACTTTTTATTAGCGAGCATATTTGTTCTTTATATCATGTGTTTGTTATCATCAAAACTCTTGCTGGGATGTAGAACCAAATTATGTTCTAACAATCTCCACCTTTTTGATGATGACAAAAACTAGTATATTTTAATGAAATATAAATAACAAAAATTAAAAGGAAGGCTCCCCTTGAGTAGAGTACTCAGCTAACGAGAAAATAAAATATTTCCCTGACGATCTTCTGATTATGAGTCAAAATATTCTCCATTCTCCCCCTTTTTGTCAAGAATCAAAAAGTGGTAAAGATTCTGATTGGCTTGCTCTGACAGAAGTGCTTGAAACAGTGTGACATCCTCTTCTGGATACATCTGAGATTCTTTAGAGAGCTTTTGATGATGTATTTCCATTCCTGTTTCAAATAGTTTTAGAGCCAATAATCTTCTGTTTCTGATTGCCTCTGAAACTTGCGAATCTTTTAAATTCCAAGCTTTGGAACATATGCTTTCTTTCCTCCATGTGTAGAGAGAATCCAGAGTCCAGGTGTTAATACTGGAGTTTCAACCTTGCTGTTAAAAATATCTGTAACATAGATGATTTTGTCTTTTGGTACCCATATCTTTCTGGGTCCGTGACTGTTAGAATTTCCAAAATTCTGTTTGAATTTTGGTTTAGTATAAAATGCCTTACCAGCATGTTTTATATCATGTGTTTTCCCAGTGGTGAAGTGAGAATAGAGAGAAGTGTGTTTGATAACCAAATCCTTAACTTTCTTAGGTTGGGATTCTTTTACTTTGTATCCTATACCTATTCTGCCATTCCTTCTCACTCCATAGATCATTGAAGCCATGTTGCTTCTATCTATGTTGTTAGCCAGAAACTTCTGAAAGTTGTGATCATACTCTTTGATGATCTCATCAGCATTACTGGGAGTCTCTGAGATTATTTCCTTCTGAGAATTTTTCAAATCATTTTCTAATTTTGAAACTTTTTCTTTTAACTCAGAGTTTTCTAATCTGAGACTCTCAGTCTTTTCAGAGTCAGAGATAAGTTCCTTTTTCAGGTTCTTGAATTTGACTCTGATTTGCTGATACCTTTACAGAATTTCATTTAGACTTTCTGCAAGTTCAGCTTTAGTGAAATTAATAGCAAAGTTAGGAAATACCTCTTCAGTGTCTGATTCTGAGTCTGAACCAGAAGCTTCACTGTCTTCTGACACGTTTACCATGAGAGCTATGTTTGCTCTTTCATCATCTGACTCTGAGTCAGCTTCAGAGGAGTCTGAATCGTCCCATGTTGCCATGAGGCTCTTCTTCTTTTCCTTGACAAACTTCTTTTTGGGCTTGTCCTTCTGAAGCCTTGGACAGTCACTTTTGTAGTGCCCTTGCTCATTGCACTCATAGCAGATGATGTCCTTGTTATTTGGCTTTTTGTATCCTGAAGAACCTTCAGATCTTCTGTGTCCAAAGGAAGACTCAGACTTTCTGTATCTGGAGGAGGATTCATTTTGATTCTCTGGTCTTCTGGGATTTCTGAATTTCCTTTATCTCTGCTTCCACAGTTGATTCACCCTTCTGGAGAGGAGCGACAATTCATCTTCTTCTGATGAGGATTCTCCAGAGTTTTTTGCTTCTGCTTCTGCCTACAAATGTTTAGTTTTATATTTGTTAGATTTCAGAGCGAGAGACTTACATTGCTTCTGAGGCTCATCATCTTCTAACTCTATCTCATGGCTTCTGAGGCTCATCATCTTCAAACTTCCCCTCAAACTTCTGATAGTAACTGCTCAATATGTTGCCGACGTTGGTTACAGAGAACTTTGAACTTGTAAAAATACTAAGTCTTTAACCATTCGTGGTTCAGTCTACTAATACATTAGGTGTAGTGAGGGTCCTGTCGACTTCCCTTTTCAAGATTCTGGAGATGTTTCCAGATGATCCTAATCTTGTGTAGTTGTTTCTAAGACTCCTCCAAACCATGTCTTCCTTTATCGACACCTTTATTAATGCTCCGTCGATACTTCGTCATTAATATTATTAAAACACTTCATTAATGTCTTATTAATAAAAAATGTGTTTTTAGTTGATATTCTTTGTTGAATTTCTTCTAGCTGAAAATCCAAGTGTAACAGATGCCCCCCCCCCCCCCCCAAAAAAAAGTGTCATTGTCGACTAACATCTGAGGGGAGAAAGGTGGTACTTTTTGTAACCATTATGTCACTGTTTTTCATGTTCTATACACATCATCTCACTCATCGTGACTAACTTTTTACCAAAATGTCACGTCTCAAGACATGCAACCAATAATCCATCATTACCCCGGTTTTCAAGGTCATTAAATAGCCACTAATAATGATAAAAAATTATTTTTTAATTTCATTGGTAGTATTTTCCACAACTCGAGGCCATTCGTTGGCTCAAAATATGCCACTTGTCCATGTTTCTGGAGGGAACACGTTTCACCAACTTCTCTCTTTCTATTTAAACTCTTCTTCTCTCCATCCTTTTCTTGCTTATTCCATCTTCCCTACTGAGAAAACAAAAAACACGAAGTGTTCCCAATTTTCCGCCATTTCTAGCTGCTCTTTCATTCACCCTCTTAAAACTATCAATAGAACCCAATTTCTCTGGCTCATTACACTCTTTGTTTATTGCTCGTATTGATGACCTGATCTTGATTAACAAACGGACTTACGTCCCTGAGCTTCCTCTAGACGAAGTCAACATAAGACTTTGGTATTCTGATGCTTTAATCCCTTATTCTATTGTAGGCACTGCATTCTCCTTCATAGGTCCTCTTCGTAGGCTTATTAAGAAACCCGGCTTCTTGGAAGGAATCTTTCCTAGTTACCATGGATGGGAAGCCCGTGGTTTTCTATGATCAGCCTTTTGATTTTCGCTTCTTGGAAAACAAGGTGTATTATTCTCCTCCTCCACTTGAGGCTCCTGATTCAGCATACATAAAATGGTTAAATAGGGTAGAAAGGAAGAGGAATTTTGCATGGCAAGCGCATGGAATATATTGTTGGTGTAAGCCCTAGAGGCAAATACTTTGGGTACTTGTATCTAATTATTTATTAATAATAAAAGGCATTTCTTTATTATGTTTGCTTTTCCAAAATAATAGAGTCCATAAAATAGTTTGTTTGTTTAATGATATATTATGTGTGACTTAATCATGAGATCCCATTAAACATAAGAACATTATTCTTAAAATATTCGTAGTCGAGCTTTATTGCAGAGTGGGATAACATTAAAGCATTGAGATTATTATGAAGATAGACTGATGATCACACCTCATGGATCATGGATAAGGAGTTATCAAGTCTTGACATAGGTATGAATATTAGGAGTAATATTTATATTGGGTTGACCCGCTATGAGAATACTATATAAAATGTTATGCAAGGTGTCATAAGTTATTCTCATGGTGATAATGGTGTATACCACCCTTCGACCTGAAACCACTATGGACCTTAGATGTGAAGTTAAGTACTTTATTGCTAATCAAATATTATCCGTAACGGGATGAACATAAAGAGAGTTGATGGGTACTTCACAAAGCATGCCGAGGGACATGAGTGACCTAGATAGAATTTTTCCATCCTGCATAACAGGTTAAATGTCTAAGGGCCCAATATTGAACTGGACAAGGGTGACACGATTTATGCCTTGTGTTCAATATAGACATAAGGGCAAAAGGGTAATTGTACACACAAATATTATCATAGAAAGGTTTTGTCAGATCACATGACATTTTCGTGACTTGGATAGCAGTGATGTGTTGCTAGATAGCGCTCACTATTTATTATGTTAAATTTGTAATTTAATATCATTGCCAACGTCATGAAAACCTACAGGGTCACACACATAAAAACAGATTGATGAGAGATAGAGTAAATAAGGAACACCGTAAGGTACAATGCACTTAAGTGAAATATGGAATATGGTAAGGTACCACGCGCTTAAGTGATATGCGGTATATCATAAGGTATGATACTCGTATGCTTAATTGGGATTTTAGCTTGCGGCCTTAATTGAGCTTTTAGCTTGCAGCCTTAATTGGGCTTTTAGCTTGCAGCCCACATAAGTGGTTCTATAAATAGAACCCTTATGCTGAAACATTTGACTTGATGAAAATTCAGTCTTGATTTCTAGCCGTATATTTTATCTCATTATCTCACTCAAAGTTTTCGTTTGTAAGCAGCCAGCGCTGTGTCCGGAAGTGACTGTTCGTGTGGACTGGGTAGAGACGTTTCTTTTCATCAACACCCATGATCACAACATCAAAGGTCTGAATCATCACAAGAGGTAATGGTTTATATCACTGACCATGCCCATTCATAAGGATCACTAAAGGAAAATTTTAATTTTCCCCTGCATTTTGGATCGCAATTTTCCTTCAGTGGTATCAGAGCCACTTACATAACCATGGATCTGATAGTTGTTTATTTTCTTCGTGTTCTGTATTAATCGGATTAAAACACATAATGAATTGAATAATAACCGAGTAAATTAAATTTTGGAATCAAGGTGTGTACGGTTTGGGCGAATCGATATTGACTATGCTTCGGAATCTGACACTAGTATGGTGAAGCAGCGATACATCAGTCGTCCATAAGTTACACTAATATGATCGATCAAATTTATATATGATATAAACAATTTTGGTGCAAAGATGGTATATTGGATATACTGTTTCGATTTCTTCCATTCAATCACATAATGATTGTTATTCTTTTGAAAGATCATTGGTCATTCGCTTCAGAATCTGACGTTAGTATGGTGAAGCAATGGCATATTGATCGATCATACTGAATTATCAATTGATTTATGTTTGACGGTATGAAATTATTTGCATTAGGTTTCATGACGGCACACGGGTTATGTTGTAAGAGAGTTATGCAGATTAGGGTTGTAACATCACAAGAGTTGTGCAAAAAAAGACGCTGATTTCAAAATTCTAGACAGGTTTACAAAATGTTTTTAGCACTAATTTGAAGTTGAGTTCTTCATATCATCCATAGATGGATGGTCATACAGAGAGGACTATCCAGTCTTTGGAGGATTTGTTAAGGGCTTATATGTTGGAACAAGGAGATACTTGGGAAAACCACTTTTCGTTAATTGAGTTTACATACAATAATAGTTTTCATTCTAGTATTAGAATAGCACTACACGATACGTTGTATGGTAGGAGGTGTAGGACTCCATTGTGTTGGTATGAGTCAGGCGAGAGTGTTGTGCTCGGACCTAATGTTGTACAGGAGACAACTGCAAAGATAAAAATGATCCAAGAGAAGATGAAAGCTTCTAAGAGTCTTCAGAAGAGTTACCATGATAAGATGAGAAAGGATATCGAATTTCAAAAAGATGATCATGTATTTTTGAGGGTTACTCCGGTGACTGGTGTTGATAGAGCTTTAAAGTCAAGAAAGCTTACACCACTTTTTGTTGACTAGTATCAGATATTAGAGAAGATAGGTGAATTGGCTTATCATATTACTTTTCCACCGTCACTCGCAAATATACATGATGTGTTTCATGTGTCTCCATTGAGAAAGTATATTCTGATCCTTCGCATGTGATACAAATGGACGATGTACAGGTGAAGGATAACCTGACTGTTGAAGCATTACTATTGCGAATAGAAGATTAATAAGTAAAGTAATTGAGAGGCAAGGAGATTGTCTTAGTGAAGGTATTGTAGGATAGACCAGCTGGTGAGAGTTAGACTTGGGAACGCGAGGATCAGATGAAAGAGTCTTGATGTTGTTTCCGTCAGGTAATCTTCGAGGGCAGACATTTTTTTAAGTGAGGGAGAGTTGTAACAGCTCGAGTTCTAGATTGATTGTTTATTTAATTAATTTAGAATGAATATATGAGTCATTGTGAAGTATTTGATATATATGATATTTTGGTGTTTTTGTGTGAGTCCTTGTGATGATTTATGATGTTTCGATGAATATGAGGTATACTATGATGTTGAGATGAATGTGGTGTTTAATATGATAATTTGTGTGATGTATGATGGGATAGAGGTGAGTTATGGGATAATAAGAGATGTTTAGAATTTAAATAATTAGTTGGAATTATTTAAATTTAATAGTAATTATTTAGAATTATTTGGATTAAATAAATAGAATAATTGATGTAGAGGAAATAAGGGAAATGTGGTAATTGAGAAGAGTTAAGAGAGGACATGATGGGAAGTTCATTATTCGGGGTCCTAAGGTTAAAGTAAGGAATAATAAGAATATTTCTTTTTGAGGTCGATCGTAACATTCAGAAGAGCGATATGAAGTGGTAAAGTTAGGGCATAGAGAGACAAGGGGATTTTGTGATAGAACACTAAGTAGAATTAGATTTGCTTCTATAATCCAAGGTAAGTGGAGTTTTATCTTGATTATTATAATTGATCAAAGGTCTAGATAATTATAGGTTGTGTGGGTTTTGGTGATTCAATGGATATGATGCATTGTGATGAAATTATGTTGAAATGGGGGATAAATTGGTGTTATAATAATGAGGAATAATGTATATGACATTTGCTATGATGTACTATTGTGATGTTGTGAAACCATGATTATTTAGATGAATTTTAGGTATGCATTATTGTGAAATCGCAAGGAAATTTGGGATTGAGCAGTGTCGGATTACAGAAGAGGAAGCGCAGACTGGTGTGTGTCGCCAGGCGATGAGATGCATCATTGGGCGATGGATAAGCACGTGGCCGTTACTGGGTGAGCCAAGGTGTAATACCCTATTTCCCTGACGGTAAACTAATAAAATTAGAGTAAATTAATTCATAAAACAAAACATCAAGAATAGGATGCCACATTTTTCAACATATCAAAAACATGCTCGTGTATAATTAAATTGATGCATAACACATTTTTCGGATGAACCGACAACACTTTTCAACATAGTTCTCAATTTAAAATTTATTAACACAACAGAAACAAATTCAAGTTTGTCATTAAAACATCCTCAACCAGCATCAAACAACATTTAATAAAATAAAAAGTAAACAAGCGTTCATCCCCCAGTGTTACGTATCAGAGTACTGACGCCAACTCAAAAATAAGAAGAGCAACCTCTTCTAGGCTCCGCAACTTCGGACTACTTCTGATTATCTGCATGTTACCCACGTAGAGGCAACATCCAAACAGAAGGGGGGAGATATCACAACAATATAATAAGTTATATAATAATAAGTATGCGACAGATATATCATGTAAGATTTCATGCTCAACGTCATCAACCATAAATTCACAATGATTATACAAACATATATAATTATTGTCATTTGTCATACAACGCATACCAATTATGCAACTCAACATCATCGTCGTATCAACAACTCGACAATATGCAATACGACTGATACTGATGCAAAATACATGTGGTACCATCAGGGTGTAATCCTTCTCCAAAATTC
This sequence comes from Vicia faba, assembly GCA_948472305.1. Taxonomy (NCBI): domain Eukaryota; kingdom Viridiplantae; phylum Streptophyta; class Magnoliopsida; order Fabales; family Fabaceae; genus Vicia; species Vicia faba. Next base: position 662,714,574 of record OX451740.1, read on the forward strand.
CAAATAAGACAACAACAGGGCATAAGCCCTCATAATAACAGGGCATTAGCCCTCAACAATTTTCCAATCTAGGCGAACAACAGGGCATAAGCCCTCAATGATGCATGTATGCAACATACAACAACAAACCTATGCAAATATAGGTCAAGAGCCCTCAACATTATGCCATTCCAGGCCAACAAAAACATCTTCATACTTCAATATAACCTGCAATTCCTTCATACATCATTTATACAACACCGATACATTCAATCACAACATTTTACATTACGACACGTACTACACACATCATGATTCTTACAACACAATATTAGTCTACTACCATCAAAATGAATATCACATTATAGAAAATATTGTTAGCTTTCAAACGGTCCAAACGGCGTGCCAAACGGACACTCCTGTCAAAAGATATGAATTTTCAAAGTTTTATAACTTTTCAGAATTTTGCTCAGGAAATCGATTATCCAAAATTGTAAATCGATTTCCCCAACGTAACAGGGCTATTTTTCAAAAATGCACTCAGGAAATCGATTACCCAAAATGGTAAATCGATTTCCAACGTACCAACAACAAATATCAATTGTTTTAACTCAAGAAATCGATTACCCAAAATGGTAAATCGATTTCCACAGCATTCCAGCAGCAAAATGTCAGTTTTTCGTTTTAGGAAATCGATTACTCAAAAATGGAAGTCGGTTTCCACATCATAACAGTAAAAAATTCTGCTATTAACCCCCAAAATCCAATTTTGAAACACATTAAAATGCACCAATGCTTACAATTTCTAGCACATACACAACCATGTATTTCTAATCAAATCAAAACATCAATTTCATCGATTATAGACAATTTCAACGGATTAAATCAAAACAACCTACACCTAAAACCTAACATGCATATCACTACATCTCTACTATTATACCACCTATTAGAGAGTCGGAACTCCATCCTTACTTTAGATTGTAGATTCCTCAAGCTTCAACAATGATTCCTCTCTTCCTCTTTCTTGCGTCTGCTTTCTCTCTTTTTCTACAATCGATCAAACAAAAATATTCTTCTATTCCTCTTGTTTTTACTTATCTAGCTTTTGAACCCCTAGTATCACTATTCCAACTATACCCTTCCTCATATTACAAAAATATGTTTAGACAACGACCAAATCGCACCGAAATGCATGAAAACCGTAGCCTAAGACTTTAGACTATGGTTATCTACGTGAGGAATATGCCGCCGTTGCCTGTTCCTATACGCTACCGTTATCTTTACTTTTGCCCACAAATGAGGAAAAGCGTCGTCTTAACACATAAATAGGCCATGGTTTTCTAGGCCGCGGTTTTGTAACTAGATTTAGAGTGCGGTTTTGATTAAACTACAATTTTATCTGTTGTTTGTTGATTAGACTATGGTTTCTTAACTCCACAGTTTTATTAAGGCCACATCTAAAGAGCCGTAACTTAATCTTAAAGCGACATCTTTTTTTTTTGTTTATCAGATTTTCTTACAATATTTAATATTTATCATTCTAAAACAATAATTAATAATAAAATATAATGGTATATCATTCAAACAATTATTAATATAAAGTGTAAAGACTATTATATAAAATTTTATTATTCTAAAATATTAATTAGTAATATGAAATTTAATATAATCATCATTATTTTTTTTTACCAATCATCATTATCTATATTAAACAATAATTAATATAATAAAATCCTTATTATGTAAAAATACATGTTAAAAACAAATGCAAGTACTACAAACTTTTTAAATTAAATTGGCTATTGTATAGTTGTATTCAATAATTACAATTCTTCATCACATTCATCATCTTGAGGATCATCTTTGTTTATATTTTGTAATTATGAAAACAGTTATTTTAAAATTAGAAATTGTCAAATTTATTTCAATAAATAAAAATTAATTATAAACTATGTCTTGCTTCCATTTCATTCCACAGATAAATTGATTTTGGACTTCATTTTATTGGATACTTGATTGTGAGTTGTGATAATTGGAGATGATTGGTAAGCCGCCAATTATATGATTACTGATAGGTCTGTGATTTATTATTGATTCAAATGTCACGTTGACTTGGTATCAAAAGCAAAGTCATTCCTCCATGTATTTATAGTTTACTAATCATGACAAGTTAACCAACTCTTCTAAATCAAACCTCTAATCTCTTTCTCATAGAGATCAAACAACCTTCTTATGATTTCGGTGTTACTTCAATTGAAGAGAAATGGGACAGATTTGAGCAAATCTGAAGGGTTTGCAAGAAAGGGTTTAAGGGCTCCAAGAAACCCTAAATTTATATTAGAAACGAAAAGGTAACCTCAATAATGACAAAGTGCTAGTATATTATTACATTTAATTTATGCAATTTTATTGAAAGTTTTTTTATCGAGAATTATTTTATTATTATTATTATTATTATTATTATTATTATTATTATTATTATTATTATTATTATTATTATTATTATTTTATGTTTATTGTATTGCAATTAAAATAATTATAATATTAATAATAATAACTAAAATATGTTATTATAAAAAGTAATGATATTATTAATAACCATCATATTATAATATTTTAATAATAATTGTAACTATTTAATATTATAAACTTTATATAAGATTAATAGTTATATATTGATAATGTAAAGTAATTTTGTATTTATATTAAATTAAATTATATCATATAAATATTTCTAAAATCATTTTAAAAATTAATCTATAAAAAGACATTGTCAATGAATTGATTAAATGTACATGTGAAAAAAGTTATACACTGGTGCTGTTAATTGCGTTTTTATATTGATTTAATTTCTTTATTTTAGATCTTTGAATGCGTTTTTTTAAATGTTAAATAAAAATAATGGATTTTGCATCGGTTAAAATGTGATTTATTTTACAAATCTGATGTTTATATATTAAGGATTGTAGTCCAATAAGAAAAGACCACCCTTGTAGATCGTTGTGCTCTAAGGTCTATGAATAAACAACGTCGTGTATACATAATATAAAACGGCTATGTACATACACGCTTATGAAACTGTATCTTAAAGTCAATAGGCGGTGGATTCTATGCAAAAATTTAGAAACTTGCCAACAGGTAAAAACCGCGGTCTATTATCTATTTTGCTACGGTATTTAAAGCCGTTGTCTATTATTCTGTTGCTTAAAGTAAAAAATGTTGTAATACTATAATATTACATCTAATATTTTAATTCAAAATAATGTTAATAAATTATTTATTTCTTTACATCTTATGTTTCTATATTTTTGATCATATATCTCTATTATCTTAACTCTAATAATTTCTAAGGCATCTAATTCTCCACAAATGTATTACAACACAATAAAAGATTCACTAAAGTGCACAAATACATCACATCACCTAATTAATTTATATAAAATAATTTAACGAAATCGGGGTGTTACACAAGGCGTGATGAAGGGTGGAAAAAAAGTGACGCTACTAGAGTGTGTCGCTCCAAGCGCTGTCTGGCGAGACAGGACGTGATGGATGTGCCGTCAGGTGATGGAGGTGTTGTTGTCGGGCGATGGAGGTAAGAATGGAAGGGTTGTGTTATAGGATTTTCAAAGAGCCGTAACTTGAGTTTTAGAATTCAGTTTAAGGTGTCGTTCGAAGCGTTGGATATCTAACGCAATGAACTTTAGTTAGATGGAATAAAATGAGAAATAAGAAGTATATTATCAATACCTAAGTTAGGTTGAAGTTAAGTTTCTCGTGTTGGATTACAATGATGCTTTGTTTATTATGATGATATGATGATGTTATGATGATGCTTTGTTTATTATGATGTTATGAAGATGCTTGGTTTATTATGATGATATGATGATAATATGATGATGTTTTATTGTGACGAATTCATGGATTATGATGCGTGTTGACTAGTCATGGTCGTGTTTATATGTCGTTGGGCATCATGCATTCATGGCATATTGTAGGACTTCGGTCCAATAATGTTTTGCAGGATATTAATCCAGTGATGTATATAGGACATGATCCAATGATGGTGTAATACGGTGGGAGAACTGACTTAGTTTTCCATTTTATCACAAATTTTGCGGATAGCAAGAGTCGCCACCGACTTTTCTTTTATCCAATAAGGAAAGAGTGAAAAGAACAAGAAAGATCTTCGAGATTTTTGAGTTCAGGGGGTAGGTTATAAAAAGGGAAGGTGTTAGTGTTAGAACAAGATTGATTCTGATCATATCTCAGAGTTTTGATGATAACAATAAAATATATTTTATATAATTGATACTCTGATGAGCATATTTATTTGTTTCAGATAATGTTCTGACTGAAGTATTTTCCTAGATGAAAATCATTTTGACGTGCTGAGCTGAAAATAAATGAAGAAGTTCTTTGATGAAAGAACTATTTGTTTTAGCGCAAGTTCTGATGCTGACTCTAATAAGAAACTATTTTATGCATCTTCTAAAGCTTAGCAAGTTTCCATGTAAACTATGTTCAGAAGAATTTTGCAAGCAAGCGCTGATAAGAAGTTATTTGCAAGCATATTCTGAAGCAAGATGTGAAGCTAGTTCTGAAAAAATAAAGAAGCTAACAAGCCTTGTCAAGTTTCAGGAAACATGCTCTGACAAGTGCCGTTTGTTTATTAAATGCAAAGACGGCTACATGCACTCAAGTGTCTACGCTAGTTCATTGGAAAATGCAATACTACAAGCAAACACGCAAATATTAATTGCTCTCCACTTTTGAAGGCAGCAACGGTCGTTTTCTTCATGCTATAAATAGAAGATCATTTATTGCAAGCCAACAATCTAATGACGTGAAAATATTCCGCTGCTCACAAATTATTTTACAAACACTTTGTGCAAAACTAATCTTAGTGAAAAATCACAGTTTGTGATATAGCTTTCTAAGAAGCAATTTTTTTCACTATCTGTAAAGATTTAATTCTTGTAATTGTTCCTTGAGAGACCAAGTTTGGTCAGATTTCTCAAGAATACTAGGACTAGTTTGAGTCTTAGTGGTGTTAGTCACTTGTAAGTTTACTTGTGTTTTGAATTGTTCGTCACAACAATTTGGTTGTGTGATTGTAATATGTTTGATTATAGTGAATTAAGTCATTGTTGAGAAAGGTGAAATCACCTTGGCGGGTGGACTGGAGTAGTTTGAGTTCAAACGAACCAGGATAAAAATAACAGTGTCTTTCCATTATTGTTGAGCCTTTAAGAAAATTTAAAAAGAGAAACTTATTCACCCCCCCCCTTCTAAGTGTTTTCTCACCTTCAATTGGTATCAGAGCTTGACTCTGAGCGTAAACACTTAACCGTGTCAGAAAAAGATCCAGAAGGAAAACACAAATGGCAACTGAACAAAACAACAATAACTACAACAAACCTCATGTGTTTGATGGAGAAGATTTTGAATATTGGAAAGATAGACTAGAAATTTTATTTCTAGGTCATGATAGTGATTTATGGGATATAGTCTTGGATGGTTACACACATCCTATAGACTCAGAAGGAAATAAGATTGATAGAAAAAATATGGATAGACAACAAAAAGCTGATTTCAAAAATCACCAGAGTTAGAAATATTTTTCTAAACGCTACCTCTAAAATGGAATATAAGAAGATCACAAATAGAGATACAGCAACATGACATGTTTGAGTCTCTCAAAATGACTCATGAAGGAAACGCTCAAGTGAAGGAGTCTAAAGCTCGGGCTCTCATCCAGAAGTATGAAGCCTTCAAAGTAGAAGAAAGTGAATCTATAGAAGTTATGTTCTCAAGGTTCCAAACTCTGATCGTTGGCCTGAGAGTTCTGAACAAGGGATACACTAAGGCAGACCACGTTAAGAAGATCATCAGAAGTTTACCCAGAAAATGGGCAACTATGGTCACTACTTTCAAAGTATCAAAAGATCTGAACAACGTGTCTCTTGAAGAACTCATCAGCGCTTTAAGAAGTCATGGGATAGAACTTGATGAGCACGAGCCTCAGAAGAAAGGTAAGTCTTTTGCCCTTAAATCAATTAAAAAATATGAAACTAACGCTTTTCAGGCGGAAGAAGGAAACTCTGAAGAATCTGCGTCAGAAGAAGATGAACTATCCTTGCTCTCCAGAAGGATTAATCAGATGTGGAAGCACAGACAGTAAAAGTTCAGGAACTTCAAGAAGTTAGAAGATAAACCAGAATCTTCTGGACACAAAAAGTCAAACAGAAGAGAGATAATTTGTTATGAATGTAAAGAACCTGGACACTACAAGAGTGATTGTCCAAAACTTCAAAGAGAAAAACCAAAGAAAAAGTTTGGTAGAAAGAAAGGTATGATGGTAACCTGGGACGATTCAGAATCCTCTGAAGATGAATCTGATTATGAAGATGAGAACGCCAACCTAGCTCTGATGGCTACCACAGCAGATGACTCAGACTGTGAGTCAGAACAAAAAGAGGTATTCTCGGAATTTACTAGAGCTGAACTTACCGAAAGTTTATCAGAACTTCTGGAAAACTATAGTCAACTCAAAATCAAATACAAGAAACTTAAAAAGAGTCTTGCATCTGATCTTGAGAAACATGAAACAGGAAAATCTGAACTCAAAGAAAATAATTTTAAACTTAAAGAGGAAATTCAAAAAGTTCAAAAAATTTCTAGTTCAGATTCTGTGTCAAGTTCAAAAGATATTCTGAAAGAATATGACTCTAGTTTTCAAACTTGTCTTGCTAAAAGCATAGATAGAAGCAAAATAGCTTCAATGATCTATGGAGTTAGTGGGAACAATAGAAGAGGAATTAGATATGAAACTCCCAAAGGAAAGGAGACATATATACCAAAACCTGTTATTAAGATGACTTTCACATATAAACCTCTGAACAAACAATCAAATTTGGACACACACATGATATTAAATATACATCACATTCTGGAAACTCTTATGCTAATCCAAAGTTAAAACATAACTTTAAATACTCTAACCCAAGAGGACCCAAAAAGATATGGGTACCTAAGGAGAAAATAATATTTGTTGCAGATGTCCTTAACAGCTCAATTGAGACACCAGTCATGGTACTTGGACTCTGGGTGCTCACGACACATGACGGGAAGAAAGTATATGTTCCAAAACCTGGAATTTAAAGCTGGTGAAGACATCAAGTTTGGAGGTAATCAGAAAGGGAAGATTATTGGTTTTGGAACCATTGGAAAGGGTAACCTTCCTTCTATCTCTAATGTTTTATTAGTTGAAGGATTAGCGCATAACATGTTGTCCATAAGGAAATTAAGTGACAACGGTTATGACATTATCTTTAATCAAAACTCTTGTACAGTTGTTAGTCAAAAATATGGAACTGTCCTCTTTTCTGGCAAGAGAAAGAACAACATCTACAAAATTGATTTGTCAGATCTTAAAACTCAGAATGTAAAATGCCTTTTATCTGTTAGGATGAGAAATGGGTATGGCACAGAAGATTGGGACATGTCAGCTTGAGAAAAATCTCTCAATTAAATAAACTCAATTTAGTTAGAGGACTTCCCAATCTGAAGTACCACTCAGAAGCTCTGTGCGAAGCATGTCAAAAAGGAAAATTTTCAAAACCTTCTTTTAAATCCAAAAATGTTGTTTCTTCCTCTAGGCCATTAGAACTACTTCATATTGATCTGTTTGGGCCAGTTAAAACTGCATCCATCAGAGGCAAGAAGTATGGATTGGTCATTGTTGATGACTACAGCAGATGGACATGGGTTAAGTTTTTAAAACATAAGGATGAGTCACATTCTGTGTTTGTTGACTTCTGTAACCAAGTGCAAAATGAAAAAGTTTTTAAAATTATAAAAGTCAGAAGTGATCATGGAGGAGAATTTGAAAACCATTATTTTGAAAAATATTTTAAAGAAAATGGTATTGTTCATAATTTCTCTTGTCCTAGAACTCCTCGACAAAATGGAGTTGTAGAATGAAAGAATAGAACGTTGCAAGAAATGGCCAGAACCATGATCAATGAAACAAATATGGCTAAGCACTTTTGGGAAGAAGCTGTGAACACAGCATGTTACATTCAAAATAGAATCTCTATAAGACCTATTCTTGAAAAGACTCTCTATGAATTGTGGAAAAACAGAAAACCCAACATTTCATATTTCCATCCTTTTGGATGTACTTGTTTTATTTTGAATACTAAAGATAATCTGAACAAGTTTGATTCTAAAGCACAAAAGTGTTTTCTGCTTGGACATTCTAAACGCTCAAAAGGCTATAGAGTATACAACACAAAAACTCTGATTGTTGACGAATTAATCAAAGTCAGGTTTGATGACAAGCTTGGCCAGCAACAACCAAAGCAAATTGATATTTATGTAGGTACAGAAGATCATCTCTCAAATTCTGAAAATTCAGAAGCAAAGGAAGACTCAAAAGAAAATGAAGACTCAGAAGATCCTCCTCTTGATAATGCTCTGGATAATCTCAAAATCTCTAAATAACCCACTCAGAAAAGGTTTCCCAGAATCGCTTCAACTCATAAAGAAGACGCGATTATTGGAAGAAAAGAAGATCCCATATGTGATCGGTGGGAACGAGAACTGACTTTTTGGAAATGCTGGTTCGCGTTTGCGTTTGTTTTCGCAAAGTGTCGTGGTAAGCAAGAGTCGCCACCGTCTTTTATTTTATCCAACAAGGAAAGGACAAAAGCACAGAAAAATTCCTTTTCGAGATTTATTTCTCGGGTTCGGGAGGTAGATTATAGAAAGGGAAGGTGTTAGCACCCTTTCTATCTGTGGTTATCTACGGGCTCTTAGGTACTTGCTCACTATGTTTTCAAAAGGTTTGCTTTTCTTTGTGATTGTGGGTTTTGAAAAGAGTTTTGTTTTTGAAGAAAGTGTAAGTGCGAAAAGTTTTGTTTTGTTTTTAAAAGGAGCAAGTACTTAAGAACCTCTACCTACTCAAAAAGGAATTTAATTGTGCAAATGTCCTTTAGACAGTGCTATCCCACTATTGAGGAGTAGGTGGCACCGTCGTTGGAGTTTTCAGGTCAATTCGGTTTAAGGGACGTGTGGTCACTAAAGCAATGTTAGGACGCTTTAGCGGTAACCCTAATGTATTAGATCATTTTAGAAGGAAACCATTTTGAGGCAACTTTGATCTTTGGACAGGAGGGCGACCTCTAAGACTTCCTATACTTAATGACCACGTTCGAGGCAACCAAGTGAGGTGTACCCTAAGAGTGGCATGTGCATGTGTGTCAATTTTCAGTTATATTATCTTTGTATTTCTAGGTGTTCTACCATTTGTTTTTAGATCTTGTCATGCAATCCTAGTTAGCATACATCTAAGCAGTTAATATATGTACAAAAATTTAAAGTGCGGGAATTGTAAATCCTACGCTATTACAAAGCTTCGGGGAGGGGGATTATTTACATGTCCAAAAATTGGGGGAATAAAAGCAGTAAAGTAAAAGTCTTAGTTAAGCTATTACATCCCAGTAGGCAATTACAATAAAATAAACGCGCACGAATTTGAAAATAACCTCTAAAAATTCTAAGAATAAAATCTTTTTGTTGTTTTATTTTATTTTGGGAAAATGATCTAAATCTACTTAATTTTAGTTTTTTTTGAAAAAAATACGTTAAGATAGTTAAAAGATTAATTAAAAAAATTAATTTAATAGAAAAAACTAGCCTAATGTTTTTGTGGTTTTCTTATTTTAATGTTAATTAAAAAGATAAAAAAATGTCAATGAAAACAAAAATAAAATTCAAGGGGAATCCTTCGATCCAGGGAAAAAAAGGAGTTTCGACCCAGGGAGGGAATGGAAGCTTCGATCAGAGAGGGTCATGGTCCTTTCGATTGGGCCAGACAGTAAGGCGTGAGTAGCCTTCGATCCAGGGAAGAGGATTGTCTTTTGATCTTGGAGGTCATGGCTTTCGATCCAGGAATGAGATGCCTCCTTCGATCCATCATGCTAATGGGTTCGATCCAGAGAAGGTGTATCCTTTGATCTGGGATGTTATACCTGCAAAAGCATGTTAGCGAAATAAAATGCAGGGCCTGGGTATTGAACCCCAGGCCCTTCGATCCTGCGCTTGTTGGGTCTCTTCAAGCTATGTCTGCAGCAAATGTTAGAAAACGAAAAACATGACTTGGGTGCCAAACCCAGGCCCTTTGATCCTGTCTAGGATGGAAAATCGAAGGTAACAAAAAGTAATGATGTGTTATGCAAAAACAAGGTTGGATAATTTACCCTCTCTTACTAGTAGATTGGAACTTCGATTTGGACGCTTCTTGGATGTAGGAACCTTCGATCTGGGCACTTCCTGGATGTAGGCACTTTTGATTTGGAGCTTATGGGCGTGGATTATTGAGGAAGTGTATGCGTGTGGCTCTTTGAGGCAATTTTTCTGTGTATTTTTTGCGTGTGTTCTCCTGTAGAGTTTTGTGTGTTTCGTTGTATATTTTTCGTGTCTTGTGCAGTGTTTCGTTGTATATTTTTCGTCTGTCGGTAAGTTTGTTGGCCTCTATATTTATAGGGGTGTGAGGGTGCAGTAATGGCAAGAGACAACCATTAAATAGACCATTAAATGTCATGAGACAAGAAACGGACACATTAAATAATTTCCTTTTTTGAAACATTTGTGTCTCTTGAATGAACCTGGACGCTTTTGACTTGAGTTCCCTCTTGATGACCTCCTTCGAATGGCCCTTGTCCAAAGATCAAATGAAGGGTACTAATTAAAATTCCAATCGAAAGGCTTTGTTAACAGGCCAATCGAAAGGTGTTATTTCATGCTAATCGAAGTGCTCCTTCAGAATACCAATCGAAGGGTCTTTCAGAATGCCAATCGAAGTGCTCCTTCAGAATACCAATCGAAGTGCTTGTCCATAATGCCAATCGAAAGGCTCATTCAGAATACCAATCGAAGGGTCTTTCAGAATGCCAATCGAAGTGCTCCTTTAGAATGCCAATCGAAATGCTCCTTCAGAATGCCAATCGAAGGGTCTTTCAGAATGCCAATCGACGTGCTTCTTCAGAATGCCAATCGAAATGCTCCTTCAGAATGCCAATCGAAGGGTCTTTCAGAATGCCAATCTAAGTGCTCCTTCAGAATACCAATCGAAGTGCTTGTCTATAATGCCAATCGAAAGGCTCATTCAGAATACCAATCGAAGGGTCTTTCAGAATGCCAATCGAAGTGCTCCTTCAGAATGCCAATCGAAATGCTCCTTCAGAATGCCAATCAAAGGGTCTTTCAGAATGCCAATCGAAATGTACTTAAAGCAACACTCAAAAATTTTCCTTTTCCTTAGGCAAGGGTTTATGATCAACCATGCAGGGGGAAGACTTTGGAAAAGATGAGAGGGCAAATTTTGGGGTGTAACAGTTGCCCCTGTTCAATTTTCTTAAACCTGAGGATATAGATTGGCTTGCGCGCCTTTCGTGATCCGAAGGTGGAAGATAATTGAACACTAGAGTGCTCAGAAATTTGCACTCGTATGGTGTAGTATCAGCATTGTGATGTCGGGAATGGGCTTACAGATGCCATTTGGAGATTATTGGTAGGAGGATGGGCTTCTAGATGCCATCTGCAGGAGAGGTAATGGATAGTCATGGGAGATGGGCTTAAATATGCCATCCAGGGGCAATTGCTGGACTGTATTTGAATGAGTGACAGAATTACATCCGAATCGGGATCGTATCTGGACTGTTATTTGAAGGTCTCTGATTGCCTGTCATTAACTGGAAGAAATAAATCTAACCAGAGGAGGTCTTTTTTGATAATGATGTGTGATGAAGGAATCTGAGACGATTACTACCTTAGCAGGATGATGAAGGAATCTTGGACGATTACTACCTCAGCAGGATGATAAAGGAATCTTGGACGATTACTACCTCAGCAGGATGATGAAGGAATCTTGGACGATTACTACCTCAGCAGGATGATGAAGGAATCTTTGATGACTTCTACCTCAGCAGGATGATGAAGGAATCTTGGACGATTACTACCTCAGTAGGATGATGAAGGAATCTTAGACGATTACTACCTCAACGGGATGGTGAAGGAATCTTGGACGATTACTACCTCAACGGGATGGTGAAGGAATCTTTGGACGATTACTACCTCAGCAGGATGGTGAAGGAATCTTGGACGATTGCTACCTTAGCAGGATGATGAAGGAATCTTGGACGATTACTACCTCAGCAGAGTGGTGAAGGAATCTTGGACGATTACTACCTCAGCAGGATGGTGAAGGAATCTTTGGACGATTACTACCTCAGTAGGATGGTGAAGGAATCTTTGGACAATTACTACCTCAGCAGGATGGTGAAGGAATCTTGGACGATTACTACCTCAACGGGATGGTGAAGGAATCTTGGACGATTACTACCTCAGCAGGATGATGAAGGAATCTTGGATGACTTCTACCTCAGCAGGATGATGAAGGAATCTTGGACGATTACTACCTCAGCAGGATGATGAAGGAATCTTGGACGATTACTACCTCAGCAGGATTATGAAGGAATCTTGGACGATTACTACCTCAGCAGGATGGTGAAGGAATCTTTGGACGATTACTACCTTAGCAGGATGGTGAAGGAATCTTGGATGATTACTACCTCAGCAGGATTATGAAGGAATCTTGGACGATTACTACCTCAGCAGAGTGGTGAAGGAATCTCGGATGATTACTACCTCAGCAGGATTATGAAGGAATCTTGGACGATTACTACCTCAGTAGAGTGGTGAAGGAATCTTGGACGATTACTACCTCAGCAGGATGGTGAAGGAATCTTTGGATGATTACTACCTCAGCAGGATGGTGAAGGAATCTTTGGATGATTACTACCTCAGCAGGATGGTGAAGGAATCTTGGACGATTACTACCTCAGCAGGATTATGAAGGAATCTTGGATGATTACTACCTTAGCAGAGTGGTGAAGGAATCTTGGACGATTACTACCTCAATGGGGTGGTGAAGGAATCTTGGACGATTACTACCTCAACGGGATGATGAAGGAATCTTTGACGAATGCTACTTCAAAAGGTAATGATTTTTATCTGTCGATCGATCTTTCCTGAAAAGGTAAAGAGTTAATTGTATGCAATGTCATGATGTATGCATTGTGTAATGATGTTCTCAAAATAAATGAGATTTATGTTATATGCATTTTGTATGCACATGTTATGAATGTAATTTTGTCTTGGAGAATAAATTCTTGACAAGTGTTGGGGGAGTTATTAAATCCTGAGCTGCTGTTGAAGAGTAGGTATGTCTTCAAACTTTGCTTAGAATGCTTCCACTGAGGATCCTTGTTTTGTTGAGGAGAACTCCGTTGGGGAAAGTTGTGAACTCTGTGGAGAGTATTGATTCGTTCTTGGGGAACAAGTTCAAGAGTCTCGGTTGTCCGTTGCTCTACTGGGGAGTCAAAGTTAAACTGACATCTGGTCGGGTCCAGGTTTCATAGTAACTTGCTGGGGATTATAGAGTAGTCTACTGGGGAAGAGGAGTTGTGGTCCTTTAATTTGCAGTAGTCGGAGAGGCAAACTCAAGCTGGGGAATCCTAGTGTTGTTGGGGAAATAAACCCTGTCGTCAGTCCGCTAGAGAGGTGACATCTTCGTTGGGGAAAGTCCTCGAGGATTCTTGAGATTGATTCAGCTGGGGAAAGGTTTTCAGAGATTAAACCCTTGCTGGGAGGTCATCCTTTGAGAAGGATTTTGGGGAGATTTGTCATTGCCCCTAGTAGCAAGTGTTTGTGACATTGCCAGAAAAGTTTGATTGTATGTAACCCTCCACTGAGATTGATGTTCAATGCCCCAAGTGAGGGAGATGGAGACCTGCCCTTGGTTACTCTGCACTTCTTCAGAGATTTATTGAAATCTTGACTGGACTGCCCCAGGTGTGCTGGATAGTGACATGTCAAGTCCCCTTGTTGATAGGAGATTTATCAATGGAAGTGTCATCCTTTTTGAAGTGATTTTGTTCACTGAGAGGGCTTTCGTTCATCGGATATTCGTCGTGTGAATTTCTCCGTTGTCAAACAAATAGCCAAATGCAAACAGTGATATTCAAATAATGCAAAGTTTATGCTTGTCTCGAAGTTTTGAAAAATGCGTTTTTTAGCAGAAAACTCTTTATAAGACAAATTCAACACAAGATTTAGGGCAAAGCCTTACAGGAGTCAGGATACCTTTTGTAACAGTATGCTTTCGAACTAACCCATGCTTCAGTTAGGACTTTTGAAGGGTTGTAACGTGGCTTGGTTCACGGTTTAAGAAACAAAGGATAAAGGCTCAAAGTATATTTGTACCCACCCGCTCTTCGTGATGTTCTTCAATCCTAAACTCAGTTAATTGTGCATTTGAACTCCAAATGAGTCTGGAACGACGTTTTTGGTGATGGTTCACACTAGTTGAATTTGTTGGAAGGCAGTCATTTTTGCAACATTTTTCATGTTGTTGAGGATTTGTAGCGACCTCGTTCTTTTGATTTGTTATCCCTAACTTTTGCCAGACTGTTCCTGTTTTCGATATTACAGTCAGCGGGATGCCCCAGCTTTCTTAAGCTTCCTTTATAGGTTTTGGCTCAGTGGGCTTTTCTCTTTTGAGAGATTGACTGCCTATGAAATAAGGAACCACCACTGTCTTTTGATTCCAGAGGAATGCTTTTGATGTCGTTCGTTGTATTATGAATTGAGAGTTTTGCGACTTCAATGCGCATCTTTTGAATTAACTGAGAGACTACCCTGCCCCAGGTTTAAATCAAAGGTTTCAATTTGTTTAAAAACAGAAAACTCCTACTTCTTTGGCTCGAAGGGGTTGACTAGGGATTATCTTCCTTATAACTCCAGTGTTCAGGATTTGAAAGAAATGCCTGTACATCGTCAGCAAGGTCTGTCCAAAAGCATACTGTATGAGATTATGGCATTGTTTCGTCATCCTCCCTCTAAAGGCTTGTAACTTTTAGCAAGAGTTGAATGTCAAAAAGTGAGTAAAAAGCATAGTTTAAATGTAATTAAAATGATTGGATCAAATCAAGACAAACATATGCAATGCATTAATGAAACAAAGTTTTGGCATTAATAGATAATTGTTTGAATAACAAAGAGATTACAACTTGAAAATTCAAATGAAACAAAGACATTCTCAATGATTTGGCATAGGAGCAGTGATCACATTTGGGTCTCTGGAGAGTCAAACTGGATCTCCTTGGCATCAATCAAGTCTTGAATCTTGTTCTTCAAAGTCCAACAGTCGTCGGTGTCATGTCCAGGACTGTCAGAATGGTAGGCACATCTCACACTCGGGTTATACTTGGAAGAGGAAGTATCAGGATTTTGAGGAGGATCCTTTAGCGTGATTAGCTTCAACTTCAGCAAATGTTGTAACGCTTGAGACAAAGGCATGTTGATGTTAGTATACTGCCTTTCTTGATATCTTACCCTACGCCTATTGCTCTGTCTTTGTTGAATAGGCGTGGGATCAGAGATTAGGATTTCCCCTACATGTTGATCATGACGACTCTTTTGATCATACACAACATTTGACTCTTTTTTTCCATTGTAGGGCTTTTTCTGAGCATCAGAAGGTGTTTCTTCTTGAATCTTCCCACTTTTGATGCCAACCTCGACCCTTTCGCCGGTCAGTATTAGCTCGGTGAATCCGGCTGAAGAGTTTCTGATCAAGTGTTTGAAATAGGGACCAGACAAAGTCCCGAGAAACATGCCCACCAACTCCCTATCAGACAGAGGGGGTTGGACTCTTCCAGCAAGATCTCTCCACTTCTGAGCGTAGTCCTGAAAGCCTTCGCCTGTACCCATAGACATACCCTGAAGCTGAGTACGCGTGGGAGCAAGGTCGGTATTATACTGGTATTGCTTGTAAAAAGCAACAGCAAGGTCCTCCCAGTTGCGGATGTTAGCTCCTTCCAGTTGACAGAACCATTCAAGTTGAGTCCCTGAAAGATTGTCTTGAAAGAAATGAACCCAGGGATTTCTATCAGCAGTATAGGGTTGAATCTTCCTCACATATGATCGGAGGTCTAGCTTTGGACAAGAAGCTCCGTCGTACTTGGCAAAGGCAGATGCTTTGAATTTATGGGGAATCACCACCCCAGATGATAGACCCAGATCTCCGAAGTCCAGACCGGGCACCTTCTGTATTTCCATAGCGTTCAAACGGTCTTCCAACAGTTTGTACTTATCCTCAACAGGAGGATACTGTTCTTCATCATAGTTTGTCTCGTTGTCGGAGACCATGGGGCTAGGAGCCCTCCTTTCTTGTGGACTATCTTTCCCTCCAGATGGGGTGGCCAGATCAATTTCATTCTGCAGCCCGTTTCCAAACCTGCGTCCAGTGTTGAACATGATGGTCCTCTTCTTCTTCTTCTTCCTCTCTTTCAGAATCAGGGTCTTCAAGTCCTGCTGACCCTTAGCTAGGCTCATGATCAACTCTTGAAATTGGGCATTCTGGGACTGGAGAGCCTTGATAGCTTGCTCAGTGGAAGGTTCAGTAGACATGATGATTGCTGAAATAAACAGCGAAGAAGATAAGATACCTGTACTGGGAGACCTGTTATGCAATGATATGTATGATATATGTATGCAATGTTTTCAAGGATCTCGCGGGGTAAACAAGAAACCGTTAGAATCTGAATCTGGTAGCTTGATTGAAGGAACTTCATGTTGCTGAGAGTCCTTCTTCAAGAGTCAAGCTCACCATATCGAGGGGGTCATAGCCCCTGACTCAAGTTATCGTGCTTGGATTTCTAGACAACTTTGGCTAGAGGAAAATAAATCCCCTTTGCCCCTTGCTAGCCATTTGATTTACCATAACCTGCATCACAGACCCTTGAGATCCTTGAAATGGTTAAATAAATGTTAAGGCATGATGTTATGATGTGTATGCTATGTGTTTAAGCAAAAGTGTGAAGTGACGTAAGTAAACCTTGCAATAAGTCCAACTTATTGGATAAGGATTGTAAATAAAACCTGCAAGAAACTCATGTTGTCAGATAACAAGAATGTGCAAGTATTTCAAGTTTGAAGGCACACAAGTCACACAATATAGCCTTAAGTTTAGGATGGCATGGAGTTTAGGCATTACCCTCTTTCAGTTTAGTTGGTTTAAACCTGTCCTAAAAAATAGTAATCGGGTTCTAGAGGATCTCAATATCACTGACTATCCTCAATCGGTCATAATTCCAACTTAGCAACCTTTTCTTGCGGCCGGAACCATCACGAGAGTTTAGTCTCAATGAGTGTAGCATACTGCTACTGTTCTATGGCCAAGTTGGTAAATTTAAGGTTCTAAGGTCAGTTAGTGCTTAATGACTCCTTAGAAGACCCATATTCTCCTCGTTTCAACACAAGGGATATCGATACAGACTAAGGTGCCACACCAATGTAGCTAATGCTTCATCCGTGTCGGTCTATGTCGGACAGATCCCTCACAGTTTACTGCTACTTACCTAAAAAGGGTACCCCAGATCCGGGTTAGGATCTATAGGACTCCGATACAAGCCCACAAAATTAAAAGCATACAAAGCAATACAATTGAAAACACAAGTGATCTAATCCTAAGGTACACCTCACTTATAGTTTTCCCCAGCAGAGTCGCCAGTTCTGTGATCGGTGGGAACGAGAACTGACTGTTTTTGGAAATGCTGGTTCGCGTTTGCGTTTGTTTTCTCAAAGTGTCGCAGTAAGCAAGAGTTGCCACCATCTTTTATTTTATCCAACAAGGAAAGGACAAAAGCACAGAAAAATTCCTTTTCGAGATTTGTTTCTCGAGTTCGGGAGGTAGATTATAGAAAGGGAAGGTGTTGGCACCCTTTCTATCTGTGGTTATCCACGGGCTCTTAGGTACTTACTCACTATGTTTTCAAAAGGTTTGTTTTTCTTTGTGATTGTGGGTTTTGAAAAGAGTTTTGTTTTTGAAGAAAGTGTAAGTGCGAAAAGTTTTGTTTTGTTTTTAAAAGGAGCAAGTACTTAAGAACCTCTACCTACTCAAAAAGGAATTTAATTGTGCAAATGTCCTTTAGACAGTGCTATCCCACTATTGAGGAGTAGGTGGCACCTTCGTTGGAGTTTTCGGGTCAATTCGGTTTAAGGGATGTGTGGTCACTAAAGCAATGTTAGGACGCTTTAGCGGTAACCCTAATGTCTTAGATCATTTTCCAAGGCAACCATTTCAAGGCAACTTTGATCTTTGGACAGGAGGGCGACCTCTAAGACTTCCTATACTTAATGACCACGTTCGAGGCAACCAAGTGAGGTGTACCCTAAGAGTGGCATGTGCATGTGTGTCAATTTTCAGTTATATTATCTTTGTATTTTTAGGTGTTCTACCATTTGTTTTTAGATCTTGTCATACAATCCTAGTTAGCATACATATAAGCAGTTAATATATGTACAAAAATTTAAAGTACGGGAATTGTAAATCCTACGCTATTACAAAGCTTCGGGGAGGGGGATTATTTACATGTCCAAAAATTGGGGGAATAAAAGCAGTAAAGTAAAAGTCTTAGTTAAGCTATTACATCCCAGTAGGCAATTACAATAAAATAAATGCGCACGAATCTGAAAATAACCTCTAAAAATTCTAAGAATAAAATCTTTTTGTTGTTTTATTATTTTGGGAAAATGATCTAAATCTACTTAATTTTAGTTTTTTTTTTAAAAAATACGTTAAGATAGTTAAAAGATTAATTAACAAAATTAATTTAATAGAAAAAAACTAGCCTAATGTTTTTGTGGTTTTCTTATTTTAATGTTAATTAAAAAGATAAAAAAAATGTCAATGAAAACAAAAATAAAATTCAAGGGGAATCCTTCGATCCAGGGAAAAAAAAGGAGTTTCGACCCAGGGAGGGAATGGAAGCTTCGATCAGAGAGGTTCATGGTCCTTTCGATTGGGCCAGACAGTAAGGCATGAGTAGCCTTCGATCCAGGGAAGAGGATTGTCTTTTGATCATGGAGGTCATGGCTTTCGATCCAGGAATGAGATGCCTCCTTCGATCCAGCATGCTAATGGGTTCGATCCAGAGAAGGTGTATCCTTCGATCTGGGATGTTATACCTGCAAAAGCATGTTAGCAAAATAAAATGCAGGGCCTGGGTATTGAACCCCAGGCCCTTCGATCCTGCGCTTGCTGGGTCTCTTCAGGCTATGTCTGCAGCAAATGTTAGCAAACGAAAAACATGACCTGGGTGCCAAACCCAGGCCCTTTGATCTTGTCTAGGATGGAAAATCGAAGGTAACAACAAGTAATGATGTGTTATGCAAAAACAAGGTTGGATAATTTACCCTCTCTTACCAGTAGATTGGAAATTCAATTTGGACGCTTCCTGGATGTAGGCACCTTCGATCTGGGCACTTCCTGGATGTAGGCACTTTTGATTTGGAGCTTACAGGCGTGGATTACTGAGGAAGTGTATGCGTGTGGCTCTTTGAGGCAATTTTTCTGTGTATTTTTTGCGTGTGTTCTCCTGCAGAGTTTTGTGTGTTTCGTTGTATATTTTTCATGTCTTGTGCAGTGTTTCGTTGTATATTTTTCATCTGTCGGTAATGTATGCTGGCCTCTGTATTTATAGGGGTGTGAGGGTGCAGTAATGGCAAGAGACAGCCATTAAACAGGCCATTAAATGCCATGAGACAAGAAACGGACACATTAAATAATTTCCTTTTTTGAAACATTTGTGTCTCTTGAATGAACCTGAACGCTTTCGACTTGAGTGCCCTCTTGATGACCTCCTTCGAATGGCCCTTGTCCAAAGATCAATCGAAGGGTACTAATTAAAATTCCAATCGAAAGGCTTTGTTAACAGGCCAATTGAAAGGTGTTGTTTCATGCTAATCGAAGTGCTCCTTCAGAATACCAATGGAAGGGTCTTTCAGAATGCCAATCGAAGTGCTCCTTCAGAAAACCAATCGAAGTTCTTGTCCATAATGCCAATCAAAAGGCTCATTCAAAATACCAATCGAAGGGTCTTTCAGAATGCCAATCGAAGTGCTCCTTCAGAATGCCAATCGAAATGCTCCTTCAGAATGCCAATCAAAGGGTCTTTCAGAATGCCGATCGATGTGCTCCTTCAGAATGCCAATCGAAATGCTCCTTCAGAATGCCAATCAAAGGGTCTTTCAGAATGCCGATCGATGTGCTCCTTCAGAATGCCAATCGAAATGCTCCTTCAGAATGCCAATCGAAGGGTCTTTCAGAATTTCAATCGAAGTGCTCCTTCAGAATACCAATCAAAGTGCTTGTCCATAATTCCAATCGAAAGGCTCATTCAGAATACCAATCGAAGGGTCTTTCAGAATGCCAATCAAAGTGCTCCTTCAGAATTCCAATCGAAATGCTCCTTCAGAATGCCAATAGAAGGGTCTTTCAGAATGCCAATTGAAATGTACTTAAAGCAACACTCAAAAATTTTCCTTTTTCCTTAGGCAAGGGTTTGTGATCAACCATGCAGGGGGAAGACTTTGGAAAACATGAGAGGGAAAATTTTGGGGTGCAACACCATCAGAATAAGATCCTCTCTCAGAATCAATGAAGAATCATTGTTTGGATTGGTATCTCTAATTGAGCCAACCTCTATTGATGAAGCTATGGAAGACAATGATTGGATCCCAGCAATGCAAGATGAACTCAATCAATTTTCCAGAAACGATGTATGGGATCTAGTTCCAAGACCCAAAGGATTCAGCATTATAGGAACTAAATGGGTTTTCAGAAACAAACTAAATAAGCAAGGAGAGGTGGTCAGAAACAAAGCACGGCTGGTTGCACAAGGTTATAGTCAACAAGAAGGAATTGATTATAATGAAACCTTTTCCCCAGTCGCCAGGTTAGAGTCTATTAGATTATTAATTTCTTTTGATGTTCAAAATAACATTTCATTATATCAAATGGATGTTAAAAGTGAATTTTTAAATGGCTATATAGAAGAAGAAGTTTATGTCCATCAACCTCCTGGCTTTAATGACTCAAAGTATCTAGAACATGTTTTTAAATTAAAAAAGTCTTTATACGGTTTAAAACAAGCTCTCAGAGCTTGGTATGAACGTTTGAGTAATTTTCTTTTAGAAAAAGATTTTACCAGAGGGAAAGTGGACACAATTTTATTAAGAAAGACATTTAAAACTTACATTTTAATTTGTCAAATTTATGTTGATGATATTATTTTTGGAACCTCTAATATCTCCCTTGGAAAAGAATTTTCTGAGACCATGCAGGCAGAATTTGAGATGAGCATGATGGGAGAATTGAAGTTCTTTCTGGGAATACAAATTAACCAGAATCCAGAAGGTACTTACATACATCAGACGAAGTATATTAAAGAACTTCTGAAGAAATTTCAGATGTCAGAAAGCAAAGATGTTAAGACACCAATGCATCCAACATGCATTCTGGGAAAAGATGAGGTAAGTATGAAGGTAGATCAGAAGCTCTACAGAGGTATGATTGGATCCCTTATCTATCTGACTGCATCTAGACCTGATATATTATTCAGCGTATGTTTATGTGCTAGATTCCAATCAGATCCTAGAGAATCTCACTTAATTGCTGTTAAGAGAATTCTGAGGTATCTGAAAGGTACTATTAATCTGGGTCTGTGTTACAGAAGATCAAAAGAATTCAAACTAGTAGGTTATTATGATGCTGACTTTGCTGGAGATAAAATTGAAAGAAAGAGCATCTCTGGAAGCTATCAGTTTCTGGGTGACAACCTTATCTCATGGTACATCAAGAAGCAAGCAACAATTGCACTTTCAACAACAGAAGCTGAGTATATATCTGCTGCTGGATGTAGTTCTCAGATGATCTGGATGAAAAGTCAGCTAGAAGATTTTAATCTTTATGAAAGTAAGATTCATATCTTCTGTGGCAAAACTTTTGCAATCTGTCTTTCTAAAAATCCCATTTTGCATTCTAAAGCAAAACACATAGAAATTAAATATCATTTTATAAGGGACTACACTCAGAAAGGAATTTTAAATTTAAACTTTGTAAAAACAGACCATCAATGGGCTGATATTTTTACCAAACCCCTTTCATAAGATAGATTTAAACACATTTTGAAAAATATTTGTATGGAAATATGTCCTGAATAAAATTGTATTTATCTTCTGTGTTTGCCTTCAGAATGTTCTGAAATGAATGTTCTGATTAACAACTCTTCAGAAGTTAGAAGAGAAGTTACATCAGAAGCTATATAAAGTTCTGAAATATTCTAACGTTTCATTACAAGTATAGTTCAGCAGTTCATTATATCAAACAGTTGTCCCATGCAACCTTCAGGAGATGAACACTTGGTGTGTTTCTGAAAGGTCATGTGTGCTAAGCTATTGACACCGTTCCTAGGTAATTGTTATGATTTACTCAAATCTCACGCTTTCCTCTCAATTTTCAATATCATTAAATGCTAGTAATGATTAGATTATTTTTAATTAATTTTTTCTTAAACTCTTTTTACAGTTTCATTTTTAAAAACCTTTTTTTCTCAAGTTTTCATATAAATACCTTTGTAAAAACCCTTTCTCACTTTTTACCTTCTCTTTCAAAATTCAACCTTCTCTTTCATATAAATATCTTAGTATCATTCTGATTCTTGTTTTTGTCTTGTTTTGTACCTCTGAATCTTTTTTTTATTAAAAAAACTTTTATACGCTCTTTAATTTTATATACTTTTTGATTATGACAAAAAGGGGGAGAAAATGAGTATTTTGATCTAATCTCTGATTAACAGTTATGGGACTAATTCTCAAACATTACTAACAAAATACAAAGATTTCTTTCTCTGTTTAAAGATTTTTTTAGGTATCACTAAACTCTGGAAGTTTAATCATCTGAACATTATCTTCAAAAGACTTGCTGAAGAAATCCTAAAAGAAAAATCTCAAAGCTTTGATGAAAATTCTCAGGAAGTTTTTCTTATAGAAATATTTATTTCAGGGGGAGATTCTTATCTCTTGTTCAATTTTATTTCTAAATCTGAATATTTTTGTCATCATCAAAAGGGGGATATTGTTAGAACAAGATTGGTTCTGATCATATCTCAGAGTTTTGATGATAATAATAATATATATTTTATATAATTGATACTCTGATGAGCATATTTATTTGTTTCAGATAATGTTCTGACTGAAGTATTTTCCTAGATGAAAATCATTTTGACGTGCTGAGCTGAAAATAAATGAAGAAGTTCTTTGATGAAAAAACTATTTGTTTTAGCGCAAGTTCTGATGTTGACTCTGATAAGAAACTATTTTATGCATCTTCTAAAGCTTAGAAAGTTTCCATGTAAACTATGTTCAGAAGAATTCTGCAAGCAAGCGCTGATAAGAAGTTATTTGCAAGCATATTCTGAAGCAAGGTGTGAAGCCAGTTCTGAAAGAATAAAGAAGCTAACAAGCCTTGTCAAGTTTCAGGAAACATGCTCTGACAAGTGTCGTTTGTTCATTAAATGCAAAGACAGCTACATGTACTCAAGTGTCTACGCTAGTTCATTGGAAACTGCAATACTATTAGCAAACATGCAAACATTAATTACTCTCAACTTTTGAAGGCAGCAGCGGTCGTTTTCTTCATGCTATAAATAGAAAATCATTTATTGCAAGCCAACAATCTAATGACGTGAAAATATTCTGCTGCTCATAAATTATTTTACAAACACTTTGTGCAAAACTAATCTTAGTGAAAAATCAAAGTTTGTGATATAGCTTTCTAAGAAGCAATTTGTTTCACTATCTGTAAAGATTTAATTCTTGTAATTGTTCCTTGAGAGACCAAGTTTGGTCATATTTCTCAAGAAGACTCAAACTAGTTTGAGTCTTAGTGGTGTTAGTCACTTGTAAGTTTACTTGTGCTTTGAATTGTTAGTCACAACAGTTTGGTTGTGTGATTGTAATCTGTTTGATTATAGTGAATTAAGTCCTTGTTGAGAAAGTCGAAATCACCTTGGCGGGTGGACTGGAGTAGTTTGAGTTCAAATGAACCAGGATAAAAATAACTGTTTCTTTCCATTATTGTTGAGCCTTTAAGAAAATTGAAAAAAAGAAACTTATTCAACCCCCCCCCCCTTCTAAGTGTTTTCGCACCTTCAGTTAATTTATCTGTAGTTATCTACGGGCTCTTAATCGCTAGCTCACTTTGTTTTAAAAATGCTTTATGAATGTGTGTTTGAAAAATATTTTGAAAATACCATTATTAAGGAAAGACTTTGTAATGATTCTCGTATTTGTCCTCGAGAATGCGTACAAACTGTTTTGTTCGAAGATATTTTTGAAAAGTGTTTGTGAAAAGATGTTTTGAAATGTTTGTGAGTAAGCGACTACGAGCATTCTACCTACTCAAAGTCTTTCGTATTATTTCCCTCCTCCTTTAGATAGTGTTATCCTACCATTAGTTAGTAGGAAGCCCTATTGTTGGATGTGAAGGGACGGGCGTGGGTCATTGTACAGTCATATAAGGAAACTCGTAAGGGCGCTTTAGAATTTTCGTAAGGGACTAGATCATTTACCGAAGGCAGCATCAAAATGGTCATAGAGTGACTACGATCTTTGTTTTCAAGGGACAATGCTAAAGCGTCCCCACGTTCGAGGGACATGACTGTGTTTCGTTCCGAAGGAAACAAGGGAGGTTACCTTAGAGGTGTGGGTGTGCAAAGTGTGTTGTGATTCAGTTATTTATCTTGTGTTAAGGTTTGATACCATTTTATTTTTATCTTGCCATACATGACCTAATTACTAATAGTAACAGTAAAATAGGAAAGCGGTAAAGTACGGAAAATAAAGGCAGAAAATAAAAACCCTAGGCTATTACACGACTTTGGGAGAGATACATAATAGAGATGCAGAATAATAAATCCTACTTACTATTACAAACCATAGGCAGTTACAAATAATGATGAAAAGAAATTCAAGAAATAGAAAAAACGTCTGCAATAGCACAATTAACCTAAAAATTTAAATCAGGGGAAACAGGAATGTTTTTGTTGTTTTTTATGAAAAAATGATATTTATGATTAATTAATTAAAACCCTAATTAATGTTAATTAAAAAGGAAATTATTAATTAAAATAAAACCTAAAAAAGCCTTAATTAATTTTGACTAAAAAAAGAAATTAATTATTTAAAAAAAGTTGATTAGTTAAATTAATTAAAAAATGATTAAAAACCCCAAAAGTCTAAATCAATTTTAATTAATTAAATTAATCATATTATAAAAAATAGTAAATAAAAAAGGGATAGAAATTGGGCCTGAAATATAGCAACCAGGGGGTGCGAATAACATTGAGAGTATTGGCCCAACTGTTTGGTTTGTTCGATCCAGTGTGTTGCAGCTCAAAGGGTGTATTGTAGGGAAACGTTTGAAGCGCTTGATTTTGAGGATGATGAGATCTGATGTCTGAGAGTTGAGGGTGCATGGTAGGTCCGATGTACATATCACACTTGATCTGAAGGTGTTAGAAAACATGAAAAAAAGATTGGGACGCACAAGGATCAAACTGGCGTATGGGCATAGTAATGACTTAGAGGCAAACGTGATACCACTGGGATGTTAATACATCTGTCGTATTAAATACAATATATATATATATATATATATATATATATATATATATATATATATATATATATATATATATATATATATATATATATATATATATATATATATATATATATATATATATATATATATATATATATATATATATATATATATATATATATATATATATGAAATTATTGCCTAAGCCAGAGAGGCGTCGGAGCCCTAGCTTTGGTCGTCTTCTCCGGTAACCTCTTTTCCTCAAACCTGCAAAACAACCAATATCAACAATCCAGGGGGACCCTACCCCCCTAAATCAGGGTCTGCAAATTCAATGAGATGATTATTTTGGCCTGAATTGTAAGGGTTTAAGAGATACCAAGAAAATTTGCATGGATCGGTGCTAATATGGCTTTGCATTATCCGGCCATTATTGGATTCTCGTAATAGTTCATTCCTATATTGTTGAATCTCATGAACATGTTAAATGAGTTAGTACACACTGAAACATAAGGAAAACACATATATGAAATTCATGTAGTGTCAAAACCTATGCAGCATGTATGTATGCTTTTACACCCTTTTGATCATGGAAATCAATCCATCCTTACCCTCTTGCGTCCCTGGAAGTGAATGGATTGGTTAGGAGGCCTTGAAATTGGCTACAAGCTAGGGTTTGAAGGTTGCCCTAGTTTGACAATTTTGTGACTTTTTGGAGGTTTCTTGGACAAGTTTTTTTTCTTGGATTTTGTGTATGATTAATGGAGAATATATAACTTGCATTTTAGGTCAAATAATATGGGCTTGGACTTGTGTAGTAAGCCTTTGTTTTATTTTGACTTTTAAATAAATAAAAATCAAAAATAAAATATAATAAACCGAAAAGAGTTGTATGGACAAGTCTTGAGGTGCATATAGAGTGTAGAACACGTTTGGACTCTGAAACAATAGCCCAATAACCCAAAAATCAAGTTTGCTCAATTTGAACTTCGTGCATTTGCTCAAAATTTCCCAACTTGCACTAGCATTAACTCTCTCAATTTTTATTATTTTAAGGTGATATTGAACTTTTTAGAAATATCAAGATGTCTCCTACAACCTTTATGTTGACCATTTTTGCTTTTGAAGACTTTATCTTGATGTAAGTTGTCTTGACAAAAAGTGTCTTTTGTTGACTTTTGGAATGACCTATAATGTATTGGTGTATATCTCTCAAATGAAGCATTTTTTTGGACTTTAGTTAATAGAGACAAAGTTGTAGAGAGTTGAATTTCCTTAAAAATGAGCTTTGGTTGAGGAAAATATGATTAAGCATGTGAAAGTTATGCTTGGTCAAAGTTCAGTCGACTTCTCCTTAAGAAAACCCTAATTTGGAAACTTTTGACTTTTGATGATTTGAGAGTTTTCTTGATGAGTCATGATCAAACATTGATCAAATGATGAATATGACTTAAAAATCTTGATGTTGACCAAAAATCTTAAAGTTTGACTGTATGTTGACCATATTTGACTTTTTATCTAATACAATTGATTTTTAGTCATCTGAGCAATTGACTGAGCAAACATGTGATGCAAGGCTTGAAACTTAGTATAAGCATTATTAGATATATATATATATATATATATATATATATATATATATATATATATATATATATATATATATATATATATATATATATATATATATATATATATATATATATATATATATATATATATATATATATATATATATATATATATATATATATATATATATATATATATAAGGAACCATGTAAACCACTTGAGGCCTTAGAAACCCAAACTTCCTTGAGAGAAAACGAAACCCTAGTTGTAAGTCCATTGCTTAGGAGGAGATTTTGTCTGATCAATTCTTGAGCAACCTTGAGCATTTGATAACCCTAGGAGAATGTCTTGAATGAAATGGGAGGGAAAATTTTTTGGGTAAAATAGCTGCCCCTGTTCAATCTTCTTAAACATGAGGAGTTAGATTGGCATGTCCCTCATTCGTGATCTGAAGGTAGAAAAGGATTGAACACTTAAGTGCCCAGAAATTTACACTCACATGTGTAAGAGGTAACATTGTTGGTTGATAATATTGCTTGAATGGGCTTAAAGATGCCATTCGGAAAGGTGAAAAAATATCTTTAGAGATGGGCTTATTGATGCCATAAAAATAGATGTTGATAGGAGTATCAGAAGGAGTATACGCTTAACTATATCTGAAGAATGCTTTCCAGAATGAACCTCTGGGGAAGGTTCTTTAAGTAGCTTCTTATCAGATTTAGTCTATGCGGGAAATGCTTGTTAGAATTCAGTCTCTGAGGTAAATGTTTGTCATGTAGATAGTTGCTCCGTCTTGTTTTGGGAATTGATCTGCAATCTATTTTTGTTGGTAAAATCATCCTGTTCTGGGAATTCATACCACCTGGTCATCTTGATACCCGTCTTGTTTCGGGAGTTAATATTGGTCTAGTTATAAAGATGGTTTCCCCGTCCTATTTCGGAAGTTAATCTTAGCCTGGTCATACAGATAGTTGCTCTGTCTTGTTTCGAGAATTAATCTTTGACCTGCTTTCTGTTGGAGAACCCGCCCTATTTCGGGAATTTATACCACCTGGTCGTACAGATAGTTGCCCCGTCTTATTTCGGAAATTAATCTTGGACCTGGTTATCTAGATAGTTGCCTCGTCCTGTTTCGGGAATTAATCTCTGACCTGTTTGAACGTTGTTGATGATGTTCGTCTGTTTGTGAACTTTACCTGAAAAGATAAAGTTAGTCTTTATGCAATGTCATGATGTATGTAATGAATTGCGCAATGATGTTCTCAAAGTAAATGAGAATGTGTTATATGTTTTTCATATGCATATGCTATGATACTTGTAAATGATGTATGGATGTAAGATGTCATTGAAGTGTATCGGTGGCTTCGCATAACATCTTTGTTGGGGGAAATAAATCTCTGATTGTCGCTGGGGAAGAAGAATATGAATCTTCAATCTTGTTTAGAATGTCTCCACTAGTATTCATGATTTCTATTTGAGGATACTCCATTGGGAATATTTGAATTCTATTTGGGGATAGAAGAGTTCAGGAACCTTGGTCGTTCATCACTCTACTGGGGAATTTAGTTCTTGTCTACCCTGACTAGGTATAAAAGAGATGAATAACCTTCAAAGGTATCGTATGGTCGAGTTTCCTATATGGACGTCAACTCTTCTAGGGGAGGACAAAGTTAAATGATGTCTGGCCCAGTTTCAGATTCTGTAGCAACTTTCTGGGGACATCAACTTGGACTACACTTTGCTGGTGAAGAGAATCTTACCAGGGATTTGTAGTAATTAGAGGAATGAACTTTTCTTGTGAAATTAAATTTCGTGGGGGAAATAAAACCTGCTGGAGAAGAGAATTTTGTGAGGTATTTTACAATGTTGGAGAAATAAACTCAGCTGGGGAATTAAATTTCTGTGAACTGTGCTGAGGAAGTTTCCACTATATGCTGGATAAATGATCATATTCCTTTATCCATAGGTGGATTTGCTGGGGAGTATGGTCATGTTAACTGTTGGAGGATGCCCCAATTCCTGTCTGAAGGCATATTATATTTACGGGGGAATATATCTCCATCGTGGATAAGCTTGTGAAGGTAACTCTGTGGGGATAATCCCATGAAGGTTGCTCTGTGGGGATTTTCATGCGGGGATTTGTGGACGACTTGAATGTTATCCCAATTCCTAGAGTCTTGAGTAAATGCTTATTCCTGTTTTTATGCATATATTTGTTAACAATAATCATATTTGTGATACGGTGGGAGAACTGACTTGAGGTTTTGCGTTTTGTGTTCGCACTTGTTCGGTTTAGCAAGAGTCGCCACCGACTTTTTATTTATCCTAAGGAAAGGTCAAAAAGCACAGGAAAAACCTTTGAGATGTTTTCGTGGGTTCGGGGGGTAGATTATGAAAAGGGAAGGTGCTAGCACCCTTTTCATCCATGGTTATCCATGGGCTCTTAGTTACTTGTTTTAGATCACTTGCCTTTGCTTTTCAATTGTTTGAAATGGTGCTTTGTGTGTGGTTTTGAAAATGTTTTGAAAAAGATGCCTTGTCTAGGCAACCATTGTAACAATTCTTTACTCGAATGTTTTACAAAGGTGTTTTGTCTTTTTGAAAAGATGTTTCAATGTTTTTGAAAATTGTTTTGAAGTTGTGTTGTGGAGTGTGTTTGAAAATGGCAAGTGTGTTTTGCAAGATTGATCAAGTAACTAAGAGCTATCTACCCTAAATTTCTCAAAGATCTTTCTCATGTTTTAACCCTTTTAATAGTGTTGTTTCACCATTGTATTTGGTGAACAACCTTGTGTTAGGATGTTAACGGGACGGGCGCGGGTCATCGTATAGACCATGAATGCAATAGTGTCAAGTATTTTGGCAATTTTCTTGAGGGACTTGATCATTTTGTTTAGGCAACAAGATAGCGTCATCGAGGGACTATGATCATTTTGTTTGTTTTTGTTTTGCAAAAGTACTTGACATGCAAACATGGCCTATTTTTGAAGGCAACAAGTGGAGTAACCCTAGGGGTGCAAGTGTGAGTTGTGTTTGTTTTTCATGCATGTTTATCTTGGATTAGGTCAAGCTATTTGTTGATTTGATTCGCATACAAACCCTAAGTCTAAACATGGCATAATTGAAATCTTTTAAATGCGGAAATTTAAATGCTAAGCTATTACAACAGTGATTATGGGGATGGGGATACAAATGTTTACAAATGGGGATGAGTCTTATCAGAATAGTAGTGTCCAAGTATTATTTACAACCAAATCGAATCGTCGCATTCTCAATGTAAAAATATAATCAAGGTATAAGAATCAAAGATAAACAAAAGTATTGTACCATGCATATGATTATTTACAAATGATATAAATTAACCTAATGTATTAAGTATTCTATTTATTTTTGTGTTTTTGTTAATTATATATAAACAAAAGTTTTAAAGAAAAGAAAAGAAAAATGTTTAAGTTAAAGAAAACTATTATTCATGTATTTTAGTTAATGTTTTTATATATACAAAGATTTATTAAACAAAACAAGTTTTAAGACAAGAAAATTGATTAAACTTAATAAACCTAATATTCATGTATTTTTTGTTAATGTTTTTTTCTTTTTAAAAAAACTTATATAAAAAGTTTAGCTAAACAAAAGTTTTAAAACAAAATATATTATTTTTATTTACCAAAAGGAGTTAGGTCATATAAAAAAGAAAATAAGGTGATAGTAGTAAAAAAAAAGTATTGGTTTGAAATAAAAAAAAAAGTAAGAGATTAAATGGGTTTTTAGAGGAAATGCTTGGCCCAAACAACAAAAAACAAACATATTAAAAAAAAAAGAAAGGGGGTGTGTGTGCCAGAATCAGTTGGGCTTAAGGGTTTGTTCAAGGGGACAGGCTTTGAAAAGGCTTGCTTCCTTAGGCTTGCTTCTGGTTTTTAGCATGTTTGTGCTTTTGCTTGCTTGTGTTTGACAGGCTTCAGGGTTTATGCAGACTTGAGGTGTTATGCAAGCTGAGTTTGTTATGCTTGAAGGCTTGCTTCTATTATGTGTTTTAGGCAGGCTGCAAGGCTCAAGGGCTTGTGTTATGTGTTTACAGCTTTTGTGTTATATTTTTCTATGTGTTCTCTGCCCCCTCTTGAACTATTCTGATTTGTTATATTTATCTATCTCTAAGCCTGCAAAACTGTAAGCCTCTACATTTTTTACTCTCTTTCTCTCTCTTCAGAAAAACATATTTTAATGCTTTAGAAGTACCTTTCTGAAAAGGTGTTGGCTGGAAAATGATGATAATGTGCTTTTACAAGCTTGCTTGCAATTTGGCTTTTCTCTGCATATCTTCTTACTTCCAGATTTTCTGCTTTTTGTGTACTCTCTTTTGCATTGACAGTTTGATAGCTTTGATGTCTTTTTTTGACAGCCTTTTGACAATTACAGCTTGGTTGACATCTTTGCACTTGTGACTTAGTTTGGCATTTTCAGTTTGCACATGTGCAATTTGTTTGAATTTGTAACTTGGCTGTTCAGTTTGCCTTGTTTGAATTTATGCATTTTTGTTTAATTGATTCACATGCCTGTAAACATTTAATTTCCCTCTTTGTGAACCAAGAAGAGACATATTCTTGCGATTTGCAGAGAGGACGAACAAACTGATTCCGGCCAACACCTTTAATGATGAGTTTTTTTGATTAACTGTCTGAAAAATACTTTTCCAAATTCATCTGTGTTTGACTTCTCTTTTTCTGGCTTTGCAGGTGAATATTAATTGGGGCAAGGGAAGCAGCAGTAGAAGATGAAGATTTCAAGACACTTAGGATATAGATTTAATTTATTTTTAATCATTGTAATAAATGTCATTGTAACACTGTAAATAAATTTACTGCATCAAATAAACATTTGTAACAACAATTGAAAATGAATAAAAAATCCTTTGTCAGTTAATTCTTTAATTCTTCTACACTTGTTTATTTAATCATTTAAATATCTTGAGTTATAGTAATTGGAAATTATCCAATTAATCTTAACTTAGAAATTATAAATAATCAACAAACGTCGCAGTCACACAGCTTTGCATTAACCAACAATACTTCCGGCATTCCAAATAACCAAAAGCATTGCACAAATAAACAAACAAACGTCCAAACTCCTTTTTCTTTACTGATCAAACTAAAGCTTCAAACTTTCAATCACATCTGAACTCTCTCTAGAAGGAAATCTGGAATAAGTATCAAAATGTCGCCATATCTGGGTCACATCTGAACTGTCTCTAGAAGGAAATTTGGAATAAGTATCAGAATGTCACCGTATCTGGGTCACATCTGAACTGTCTCTAGAAGGAAATCTGGAATAAGTATCAGAATGTCGTCGTATCTGGGTCACATCTGAACTGTCTCTAGAAGGAGATCTGGAAGGTATCAGAATGTCGCCATGTCTGGGTCACATCTGAACTGTCTCTAGAAGGAAATCTGGAATAAGTATCAGAATATCGCCATATCTCGGTCACATCTGAACTGTCTCTAGAAGGAAATCTGGAATAAGTATCAGAATTTTGCCATATCTGGATCACATCTGAACTGTCTCTAGAAGGAAATCTGGAATAAGTATCAGAATGTCGCCGCATCTGGGTCACATCTGAACTGTCTCTAGAAGGAAATCTGGAATAAGTATCAGAATATTGCCGTATCCGGGTCACATCTGAACTGTCTCTAAAAGGAAATTTGGAATAAGTATCAGAATGTCGCCATGTCTGGGTCACATCTGAACTGTCTCTAGAAGGAAATTTGGAATAAGTATCAGAATGTCGCCATATCTGGGGCACATCTGAATTGTCTCTAGATGGAAGCTCGGAAGGTGATGATCTTTGCCCCTAGTATAAGATGCTTGTGACATTGTCAGGACACTTGGACTACACGTAACCCTTTGACGAGATTGGCGTTTAAATGCCCCAAGTGATGGTGACGGAGACTTGCCCCAAGTTAATCTGTAATTGAGAGATTTGTTGAAATCTCGACTGGACTGCCCCAGGTTAACTGAACTTTGAAAGATTCGCTGAAATCTTGACTGGACTGCCCCAGGTTAACTGGATAGTGACATGTCATTCCCCCTTGTTGATAGGAGATTTGTTGTTGGAAGTGTCATCCTTTTTGAAATGATTTTGCTCACTGAGAGGGCCTTTGTTCACTGGATATTCGTTGTGTGAATTTCTCCACTGTCAAACAAATAGCCATATGCAAACAATGATATTCAAGTAATGCAACGTTTATGCTTGTCTCGAAGTTTGAAAGATATGCATTTTTTAGCAGAAAACTTTTTATAAGACAAATTCAACACAAGATTTAGAGCAAAGCCATACAGGAGTCAGGATACCTTTTGTAACAGTATGCTTTCGAACTAACCCATGCTTCAATTAGGACTTTTGAAGGGTTGTAACGTGGCTTGGTTCACGGTTTAAGAAACAAAGGATAAAGGCTCAAAGTATATTTGTACCCACCCGCTCTTCGTGATGTTCTTCAATCCTAAACTCAGTTAATTGTGCGTCGAACTCTATTTGAATTTGGAACGATGTTTTGGTGATGGTTCACACAAGTTGGATTTTGGAAGGCAGTCATTTTTGCAACATTTTTCATGTTGTTGAGGATTTGTAGCGACCTCGTTCTTTTGATTTGTTATCCCTAACTTTTGCCTGACTGTTCCTGTTTTCGAGATTACAGTCAGCGGGATGCCCCAGCTTTCTTAAGCCTCCTTTTTTGGTTTTGGCTCAGTGGGCTTTTCTCTTTTGAGATATTGACTGCCTATGAGATAAGGAACCACCACTGTCTTTTGATTCCAGAGGAATGCTTTTGATGTCATTCGTTGTATTACGAATTGAGAGTTTGCGACTTCAATGCGCATCTTTTTTTTTTGAATTAACTGAGAGACTACCCTGCCCCAGGTTTAAATCAAAGGTTTCAATTTGTTTAAAAACAAAAAACTCCTACTTCTTTGGCTCGAAGGGGTTGACTAGGGATTATCTTCCTTATAACTCCAGTGTTTAGGATTTGAAAGAAATGCCTGTACATCGTCAGCATGGTCTGTTCAAAAGCATACTGTATGAGATCACGGTATTATTTTCGTCATCCTCCCTCTAAAGGCTTGCAACTTTTAGCAAGAGTTAAATGTCATAAAGAAAGTAGAAAGCATAGTTCAAGTGTAATGAAAATGAGTGGATCAAATCAAGATAAACATATGCAATGCATTAATGAAACAAAGTTTGACATTAATAGATAATTGTTTGAATAACAAAGAGATTACAACTTGAAAATTCAAATAAAACAAAGACATTCTCAATGATTTGGCATAGGAGCAGTGATCACATTTGGAGTCTCCGGAGGGTCAAACTCGACCTCCTTGGCATTAATCATGTCTTGGACCTTGTTCTTCAGAGCCCAACAGTTGTTTGTGTCATGTCCCGGACTGTCAGAGTGGTATGCACACCTTTCATTGGGATGATAGGTAGGAGCAGAAGTATTTGGGTTCCGGAGAGGAGCCTTCAATGTAATCAGCTCTGCCTGCAACATGCGTTGTAGCGCTTGAGCTAGTGACATGTTGATCTTGGTGAATTGTCTTTTAGGTGCTACCTCCTTACGCTGGTGCCCCTGTCTTTGTTGAGCCGGCGTAGGATTAGAGATCAAGATTGCTCCTACGTGTTGGTGACTTTTTTGACTGTTCACAGCATTGGACTCTTTCCTCTCATTGTGGGGGATTTTCTGTGCATCAGAGGGTGTAGCTACTTGGATCTTTCCACTTTTGATGCCAGCTTCGACCCTTTTGCCGGTCAGTATTAGCTCGGTGAACCCGGCTGAGGAGCTTCTAATTAAGTGATTGAAGAGGGGCCCTGTCAAAGTTCCCATGAAGATGTCAATCAGCTCCCTGTCAGTTAAAGGAGGTTGCATCCTACCATCCAGATCTCTCCACTTTTGGGCGTATCCTTTGAAGCTCTCGTTGGAACCCATGGTCATGTTCTGCAATTGCACACGAGTTAGTGTAAGGTCAGCATTGTACTGATATTGTTTGTAAAAAGCAGCAGCTAAGTCCTCCCAGGTGTGGATGCGAGAACTCTCCAATTGATAAAACCACTCGAGTTGAGTCCCTACCAGGCTTTCTTGGAAGAAATGGATCCAAAGCTTTGGATCAGTTGTGTATGGTTGAATCTTGCGGGCATAAGACTTCAGGTGCATCTTAGGGCAGGAAATTCCATCGTACAGGGCAAAGGTAGGGACTTTGAACTTTGGTGGGATGACCAATCCAGAAACTAAACCCATCTCTCCTAAATCCAAGCCAGGTATCTGTTGAATCTCCATAGCACTGAGGCGATCCTCCAACTGTTTGTACTTGTCATCAGCGGGAGGATATTGTTCCTCGGAGTAGTCAGCTTCACCAATCTCCAAATTGTGGTCTTCTTCAAGACTATCCCCTATGTTGGATGGAGTTGATAGGTCTAGGGCTTTAGGTCTTCTTCTCAAGTTCAGGATGCTCGCTGCCTTCTTGGACTTCTTCTTCTTGTCTTTGAGAAGGAGAGTTTTCAGATCCTCTTGCCCTTTACCCATAGCCAGAAGCATTTGTTGGAATTGAGCGTTTTGAGCTTGGAGATCTCTCACCGTTTGTTCCATGTCCATCTTACTGAAATAAACAGTAAGAAGATAAGGGGACCTGTATAGGAGAAACCTGTTATGCAATGATATGTATGATATATGTATGCAATGTTTTCAAGGATTTCTTGGGGTAAACACAAGAAAATGTTAGAGGTTGAACTTTGATCAACACCTTTGATTGGAGAACTTTGTAACGATGGATGTCTTTCCACGAGAATCAAGCTCACCATGTCAAGTGGGTCATAGCCCCTGATTCAAGTTGTTGTACTTGATCTTTGACGGCATTTGTTTAGAGGAGAACCCTCTTGCCCTTTGGTAGTCGTCTGGTTCAACGTGACCCTGCATCAAAAGACCCTCGAGATCCTTGAAATGGTTATTTAAAAATGCTATGATATGATGTTATGATGTTATGAACATGTATGCAAAAGCGAGTAAGTGTAT
This sequence comes from Vicia faba, assembly GCA_948472305.1. Lineage (NCBI taxonomy): Eukaryota > Viridiplantae > Streptophyta > Magnoliopsida > Fabales > Fabaceae > Vicia > Vicia faba. Next base: position 662,750,754 of record OX451740.1, read on the forward strand.
ATACAGGTAATCATATTCACACAAAGCAAACAAGTCCTTAGGTTTAGGCTTGCATGGGGTTTGTAGGTAAGTACCCTCTTGAATTTAGTTGGCTCATCCTGTCCTAAAATAGAAACCGGGTTCTAAGGAGCTCAATATCATTGGATTATTTTGTGTTCATTGTTTTGGTTTAGCCACTTAACTGGCGACCAAAATATTCCAAGAAAACAACCTTCAATGAGTGTAGTATCGAGTATCTACCAACTTCGGACTGCACCAAAGTCGGTCATCTCACTACCCCTAAAAAGGCCAAGATGGTCAAGTAAGGTTCTAAGAGTTTGTTAGTGCTTCATGACATCGCTCAGCGGCCCCGTATTCTCCTTGACTACTCAAGGGCTACCGGTACTCACAAATATGTCACACTAACATAGCTACTGCTTCAACCATGTCGGTATACCCCACACAGTTCCCTCACAATTTATTGCTATTTACCTAAGAAGGTGCCCCCAAATCCGAGTGTAGGATTAAACAAAACCCAAACAAGGAACCCAAAAAGTAAAGCAAACAAAGAAATCAAGGTAAGCAAGTAAAGGTGATCTAAAACCCTAAGGTAACCCCACTTTTAGAAAAATCCCCAGCAGAGTCGCCAGTTCTGTGATACGGTGGGAGAACTGACTTGAGGTTTTGCGTTTTGTGTTCGCACTTGTTCGGTTTAGCAAGAGTCGCCACCGACTTTTTATTTATCCTAAGGAAAGGTCAAAAAGCACAGGAAAAACCTTTGAGATGTTTTCGTGAGTTCGGGGGGTAGATTATGAAAAGGGAAGGTGCTAGCACCCTTTTCATCCATGGTTATCCATGGGCTCTTAGTTACTTGTTTTAGATCACTTGCCTTTGCTTTTCAATTGTTTGAAATGGTGCTTTGTGTGTGGTTTTGAAAATGTTTTGAAAAATATGTCTTGTCTAGGCAACCATTGTAACAATTCTTTACTCGAATGTTTTACAAAGGTGTTTTGTCTTTTTGAAAAGATGTTTCAATGTTTTTGAAAATTGTTTTGAAGTTGTGTTGTGGAGTGTGTTTGAAAATGGCAAGTGTGTTTTGCAAGATTGATCAAGTAACCAAGAGCTATCTACCCTAAATTTCTCAAAGATCTTTCTCATGTTTTAACCCTTTTAACAGTGTTGTTTCACCATTGTATTTGGTGAACAACCTTGTGTTAGGATGTTAACGGGATGGGTGCGGGTCATCGTGTAGACCATGAATGCAATAGTGTCAAGTATTTTGGAAATTTTCTTGAGGGACTTGATCATTTTGTTTAGGCAACAAGACAGCGTCATCGAAGGACTATGATCATTTTGTTTGTTTTTGTTTTGCCAAAGTACTTGACATGCAAACATGGCCCATTTTTGAAGGCAACAAGTGGAGTAACCCTAGGGGTGCAAGTGTGAATTGTGTTTGCTTTTCATGCATGTTTATCTTTGATTAGGTCAAGCTATTTGTTGATTTGATTTGCATACAAACCCTAAGTCTAAACATGGCATAATTGAAAGCTTTTAAATGCGGAAATTTAAATGCTAAGCTATTACAACAGTGGTTATGGGGATGGGGATACAAATGTTTACAAATGGGGATGAGTCTTATCAGAATAGTAGTGTCCAAGTATTATTTACAACCAAATCGAATCGTTGCATTCTCAATGTAAAAATATAATCAGGGTATAAGAATCAAAGATAAACAAAAGTATTGTACCATGCATATGATTATTTACAAATGATATAAATTAACCTAATGTATTAAGTATTCTATTTATTTTTTTGTTTTTGTTAATTATATATAAACAAAAGTTTTAAAGAAAAGAAAAGAAAAATGTTTAAGTTAAAGAAAACTATTATTCATGTATTTTAGTTAATGTTTTTATATATACAAAGATTTATTAAACAAAACAAGTTTTAAGACAAGAAAATTGATTAAACTTAATAAACCGAATATTCATGTATTTTTTGTTAATGTTTTTTTCTTTTTAAAAAAAATTATATAAAAAGTTTAGCTAAACAAAAGTTTTAAAACAAAATATATTATTTTTATTTACCAAAAGGAGTTAGGTCATATAAAAAAGAAAATAAGGTGATAGTAGTAAAAAAAAATATTGGTTTGAAATAAAAAAAAAGTAAGAGATTAAATGGGCTTTTAGAGGAAATGCTTGGCCCAAACAACAAAAAACAAACAGATTAAAAAAAAAAGGGGGTGTGTGTGCCAGAATCAGTTGGGCTTAAGGGTTTGTTCAAGGGGACAGGCTTTGAAAAGGCTTGCTTCCTTAGGCTTGCTTCTGGTTTTTAGCAGGTTTGTGCTTTTGCTTGCTTGTGTTTGACAGGCTTCAGGGTTTATGCAGACTTGAGGTGTTATGCAAGCTGAGTTTGTTATGCTTGAAGGCTTGCTTCTGTTATGTGTTTTAGGCAGGCTGCAAGGCTCGAGGGCTTGTGTTATGTGTTTACAACTTTTGTGTTATATTTTTCTATGTGTTCTCTGCCCCCTCTTGAACTATTCTGATTTTTTATATTTATCTATCTCTAAGCCTGCAAAACTGTAAGCCTCTACTTTTTTTACTCTCTTTCTCTCTCTTCAGAAAAGCATATTTTAATGCTTTAGAAGTACCTTTCTGAAAAGGTGTTGGCTGGAAAATGATGATAATGTGCTTTTACAAGCTTGCTTGCAATTTGTCTTTTCTCTGCATATCTTCTTACTTCCAGATTTTCTACCTTTTGTATACTCTCTTTTGCATTGACAGTTTGATAGCTTTGATATCTTTCTTTGACAGCCTTTTGACAGTTACAGCTTGGTTGACATCTTTGCACTTGTGACTTAGTTTGGCATTTTCAGTTTGCACATGTGCAGTTTGTTTGAATTTGTAACTTGGCTGTTCAGTTTGCCTTGTTTGAATTTATGCATTTTTGTTTAATTGATTCACATGCCTGTAAACATTTAATTTCCCTCTTTGTGAACCAAGAAGATACATCTTTTTGCGATTTGCATAGAGGACGAACAAACTGATTCCGGCCAACACCTTTAATGATGAGTTTTTTTATTAATTGAATGAAAAATACTTTTCCAAATTCATCTGTGTTTGACTTCTCTTTTTCTGGCTTTGCAGGTGAATATTAATTGGGGCAAGGGAAGCAGCAGTAGAAGATGAAGATTTCAAGACACTTAGGATATAGATTTAATTTATTTTTAATCATTGTAATAGATGTCATTGTAACACTGTAAATAAATTTACTGCATCAAATAAACATTTGTAACAACAATTGAAAATGAATAAAAAATCCTTTGTCAGTTAATTCTTTAATTCTTCTGCACTTGTTTATTTAATCATTTAAATCTCTTGAGTTATAGTAATTGGAAATTATCCCAATAATCTTAACTTAGAAATTATAAATAATCAACAAATGTCGCAGTCACACAGCTTTGCATTAACCAACAATACTTCCGGCATTCCAAATAACCAAAAGCATTGCACAAATAAACAAACAAACGTCCAAACTCCTTTTTCTTTACTTATCAAACTAAAGCTTCAAACTTTCAATCAGAAACCTCAACTTCTATCCCAGAGGTTCAGATTTTGAGAAACGAACTGAAATCTTGAACAAGCGTCAAAACCACGTGACATTCAAATGAAATGTTGTGGATTCAATTCCTTCTGAGAATGCGTGCGCAAACCCTAATGTTGGATTTACTATCAAAGAAACGTCCGCCTGATCAAACCCTGAGCCAAACTCAACCAAACCCTAACAATCTGCTTGAACTGATTCAAAAGTTAATGGAAACCCTAATTTTGTTTGACTGATAAGAAAAGTTTGTTTGACCGATTCTTGAGCCATTCTGAAAAATCAGGAAAAGCCCGAAGCTGTGATTTCTTGTGAAAAAAGGGAGGGCAAATTTTGGGGTACAACAATATTCATATGCATATGTTCATTCAATTTAGTCATTGGACGTTTTTGCAAACAAAACAGAAAAGACAAAACAAAATTTGAATTCTGAAATCATCTTGTATTGATAATTTTCCTATAAATGGACAGTTTTGTACATAGAGAGAGAAATCCTAGTAAGAGGAAATCGTCATAAAATGAAAAAGAGTAAAAAGTAAAAAAAAAAAGAGAAAATATCTATGTGGAAACGATCTTATTGAGTTTCAACTCTGCTATTGCCCCTATGTCTTTGAGCATCTCATCCCTTATTGTCGGAAGAAGTTAACTGAATTGATATGTACCAATTGAACTTGACGTTGGTAATAAAGCTTATTGTATGTAGATGATCCAACGGGACATAGTCGTACGCTTTAATTCCTAACTTTTTCCCGGACCTCCCTTTTGGGTTTTCGGTTCGCCGGGATACCCTTTTTTCCCAAGCCGCCTTTTCAGGTTTTTTACTTGCTGGGTGTACAATCTTTATATATTTCCCTGATTTTTGCCCGAACCCTTTTGGTTCGTTGGGATGCCCTTATTTTTTTCCTAGTCCAATCAACCTAGCGTGTCTCGTTCATGTGTAATATCTTTTGATTATGTCTGCATTCATAGGGTGCGGAAAGTCTTCACCGTCCTTGGTGGTAAGTATCATAGCACCGCCAGAAAATATCTTCTTGACTACAAACGGCCCTTCGGAGGTGGGAGTCCATTTTCCCCTGGGATCACCTTGCGGTAGGTGGATGCGTTTTATTACCAAGTCACCAGCCTGATATACTCTATACTTGACCTTTTTGTTGAAGGCTTTGATCATGCGCTTTTGGTACATCTAACCATGGCAAACAGCCACAAGCCTTCTCTCGTTGATCAAACTTATCTGGTCTAACCTAGCCTGTATCCATTCATCTTCGTATAAATCTGCATCTTTCATAATCCTTAAAGAAGTAATATGAACTTCGACAGGTAGGACAACTTCCATACCATAGACTAGAGAGAGCGGGGTTTCCCCAATTGATGTTTGTACTGAAGTGTGATAGCCATGAAGAGCGAATGGTAACATCTCATGTCAGTCTTTATATGTCACGGTCATTTTCTGTATAATCTTCTTAATGTTCTTATTGGCGGTTCCACTGCGCCATTCATCTTCGATCGATACAGAGAAGAGTTGTGGTGCTTGATCTTGAACTGCATGCAGAGTTCCATGATCATAGTATTGTTCATATTAGTACCATTGTCTGTGATAATCCTTTCGAAGATTCCATACCGATAGATGAGGTTATGCTTAATGAACCGAGCCATAACATTCTTGGTGACGAAGGAAAATGAGGTCGCTTCAACCCACTTCGTGAAGTAATCAATGGCAACAAGGATGAAGTGATGTCCATTAGAAGCCGTAGGCTTAATTTCTCCGACCATGTCAATGCCCCACATTGCAAATAGCTAAGGAGTTGTCAAGATGTTCATAAGAACCAGAGGCACATGCACTTTGTCAGCATAAATCTGACATTTGTGACAAGTCCTGGAGTGATGATGGCAATCAGTTTCCATAGTCGACCAATAATAACCCGCCCTCAGAATTTTCTTAGCTATTGCATGCCCACTGGAGTGAGTGCCGAAGATACCTTTGTGCATATCTTCCATAATTTTTCCAGCTTCCTTCTTGTCTATACAACGAAGCAGAGTCGAAACATGGTTGCGCTTGTATAAAAATCCATTTCTCAGGAAGAACTTAGCAGAGAACCTCGATAGGAATTTCTTGTCATTAATAGATGCACCTTCGGGGTACTCTTGGACTTCGAGGTACCTTTTCACTTCATGAAACCAAGGATTCTCTTCTACTTCGTCAGTGTCAAACTCGTAGAAATGTGTTGGTTCATCTAGTCTTTTGATAGTAATTTGAGGAGCTTCGTTGTCCCATTTGACTTTGAACATAGATGAAATGGTAGCTAATGCATCTGCCAATTGATTCTCTTCTCGTGGGATATTCTCAAAAGTGATTTCCTCGAAGTACGGGCTTAAGGTCAGCACATGTTCTTGATAAGGAATGAGATTCGGATGCTTCATATCCCATTCTACCTTAATCTAACTGACTACCAAGGCTGAGTCTCCATATACACTTACGAATTTGATTCTCAGATCAATAGCAGCTCTGATGCCCATGATGCATGCTTCGTATTCAGCCATGTTATTGGTGAAATCAAAGAAAAGTCTGGCAGTGAAGGGCGTATGGAAACCCTTGGGGGAGATGATCACAACACCAATCCCATTACCAAACGCGTTGGAAGCTCCATCGAAAACCATAGTCCATCGGGATCCTGGCTCAGGTCCTTCATACGGTCCAGGTTCTTCACAATCTGTAACTAGCATGATATTCTCATTCGGGAACTCGAAATTCATAGACTGGTAGTTGTCTACAGCTTGATGAACTAAATGATCCACCAATACACTTCCTATAATGGCTTTCTGAGTGGTCTACTGAATGTCATATTCTGTTAGGACCATTTGCCATCGGGCTATCCTTCCGGAGAGAGCTGGTTTCTCGAATATGTATTTGATGCATCCATTTTAGAGATCAACAAAGTAGTATGGGTCAACATATACTGTCTTAGTCGGCGAGTAGCCCATTCCAAATCGCAACAAGTTTTCTCGAGCAGTGAGTATCTTGTTTCACATTCGGTAAACTTTTTGCTAAGGCAATATATCACATTCTCTTTTCGACCAGACTCGTCATGCTGGCCCAGTACACACCCCATTGAGTTCCATCACACTGTTAAGTACATGATCATAGGTCTTCCTTCAACCGGTGGCATCAGTATTAGAGGTTATTGGAGGTACTCCTTGATTTTTTCAAAGGCTATTTGGCAGTGGTTGTTCCACTTTACTACTTGATCTTTCTTTAGAATCTTGAAGATCGGCTCACAGGTAGCGGTCAAATGAGAGATAAATCGAGCAATGTAATTCATTTGTCCCAAGAAACCTCTGACTTCCTTCTCTATGCGGGGGATTGGCATTTAGTGAATAGATTTGACCTTGGTGGGATCAACTTCAATACCTTTACCACTGGCAATGAAACCCAGGAGCTTACCGAATCTCACCATAAAAAGGCACTTGTTCGGATTCAACCTTAGCTTGTACCTCTTCAATCTTTCAAACAACTTATGTAGATGGTCTAGATGTTCTTCTCTGGTCTGGGATCTGGCTTTCATGTCGTCGATGTAAACCTCTATCTTGCGATGGATCATGTCATGGAACAAGGCTACCATGGCACACTGATATGTTGTGCCGGTGTTCTTCAACCCAAAAGGCATAACCTTGTAATAGAAAGTGTCCCCACTGTGTAACAAAAGTAGTCTTCTCCATATCTTCAGGTGCCATCTTGATCTGATTATAACCCGAGGAACCGTCCATGAAGGAGAATACCTTGTGTTGAGCAGTGTTGTCGACCAGAACATCAATATGTGGAAGCGGAAAGTCATCTTTGGGGCTTGCCCTGTTCAGATCCTTGTAGTCTACACACATACGTACCTTTCTGTATTTCTTAGGTACTTGCACCACATTTTCAACCCACTGAGGATATGATGTGACAGCCAAGAAACCTGCATTGAATTGCTTCATAACATCAACCTCAATCTTCTCTGACATCTCGGGACGCATACGATGAACTTTTTGCTTTATTGGAGAATAACCCTCTTTCATCGGCAAACGGTGAACCATAATATCAGTATCTAGCCCTGGAATGTCTTAGTATGACCAAGAAAAGATCTCAACATAATCATGCAACATCTGGATTAGCCTGTTCTTGACACCGTCTTCTAGGTTGACACATATCTTGACTTCTTTCCTATATGTTTCAATACCCAGGTTTACAACTTCAACTGGTTCTTCATGCGGTTGTATAGCCTTTTCCTCTTGCACTAACAATCTGGAAAGCTCTCCAGGTATTTCACAATCTTCCTCAGCTTCGTCCTCGGCTTGGTAGATCAGATTTTCAAAGTCATAAGTGGCAATAGCATAATTATCGTCAACGGGATCTAGAGTTGATGTGGATCTTCAATTTATTGTGTGGGTGTATGTAAGAACACATAGCTATTTGAAAGTGATAAAAATAAAAGAAAGGAAAAGAGCACAAAATTTGAATGCAAAACGTCCAATACTTTATTAAATGAAGACATGTTTATGAAATGAAAACCCTTAACAAGTGGACCATTGTGCCCCGGGTAAGGCACAAGGCTTAAAGTCATTTGTTTAAACAAACTACATAACCAAAAGTTTGAAAGCAATAAAACATAAAGTAGATATTACTCCTGACTAAATGAAATTGAGATAATGTCTTGAGCCTTCCAATTGTTGAGTCCATTATCGATGGTCAGAAAGATCCAACTGTCAAGGTCATAATGACTGTCAGCATCTTCTATGGCATTGACTCCATTGTTACTGATGCAGAATGGTGGTCTTCCAGCCTGAGCACGACGAACAGCCCTTTGAGCCTCCGTAGTAAAACCCAAACCAAATTTGTCAGATTTATATAGAATGTTCGAAAGCTGACCCCAAGTAGTGCAACCCACATTCTTCCACGACAGCTCTAACATCCTTCAAAGAAGCCATTCTGGGAGGAACCCTTGTAACCTTGGGAATAGTAGAAACATCTTCAGTAGTGGTAGGATGGATTACTTCAAAAGTATGACAAGGATTCTTGATGAATTCGTCGTCCATCTTTGCATACCAGAATGAGTTCAAGTGACTCACCATATACTCCTCTTCACCACAAATAGTAACAACCTTTCCTTTCACAGGATATTTCTGCTTTTTGATGCAACGTAGAGGTGATTGCGTCTTCCCCGTGAATCTTAGAGCTTCCGAGTAAACAAGAATAAGTAGTAGGATATCCATGACATAGAAGGTGGATTCAAAGATTTGTGACCCTACCTTAATCGGGAGATCTACCTCTCCATGTACCATCCTCTTTGACCTGTCAAAGGCTCGGACTATAATATCACTAGGTTTCAGTGTAACCCCTTCACAGTCGAGTCTGTCGAGAGCGCCCTTTGGTAAGACATTCAGCGAGGAACCAGTATCAACAAACACGTGAGCTAAAGGAGTGCCCATGAATTCAATAGAGACATACATGGCCTTGTTGTGGTTCCTTCCTTCAGGGGTTAAATTGGCATCAGAAAAGCCTAGCCCATTGTCAGTAGTTTGTCCAGCAACATAACTCCCAAATTGATCGGCAGAAATATCTTGTGGCATGTGTGTAGATTTTAAAAACTTTACTAAAGCTTGGGAATGGGCTTCATAACATAGTAACAAAGACAACATGGAGATATTAAAAGGGGTTTGCCCCAGTTGTTCAACAATTTTATAATAACTTTTGCGGATAAATTTTCAATACCTCTTCCAACTCTTGTTCAGAGGTGTCTTTAGCTGCAACTTCTTCAGGAGCCTCCATCCGGGCAAGCTCTATTACTTGCTTTTTGCCCCGAGCCTCAGTAGTTAACTCGGTAGCGGTAACTCTAACTGAGGTTGCAATAGTCTTCGAAGGGTTCTCCTGAGAGAAAACCCTTCCTCTTCTAGTAACCTTGTTGGTCCCAACAATATTGTCAATGTCGCGATTAGTAACTTCAATACCTTCATTTTCAGTAATCGGTAGTTCTTGCTTGACGCCATGGTAGTAGACGCCAGATCCATAGTTCCAAGGAATAGCTTTATCTGAAGAATATGGAATAGGTCCCGGTAGTAGTGATTATTAGAGGATCAACTTTAGGACTAGCAGTAATTCTTACAAGACCTTTAGAGGTGATCCTGATAGGAGTGTCGAATATTACAAATAAGTCTTGAAACAAATTCTCCGTAGACGAAATCTTCACAACCATAATTATGTGATTTCCCATAAGGCGCTAAATACCTTCTTCCAGCAAGTTGCAGCCATTGGGTTGGGTTGTGCAGCAATAACATCTTTCAATACAACCCAGAAATAAATCAGTCAGCAATGGATTCTTCTTGATAAATGGGAGGGGAGTAGCCAAATCACTTATGGTAGAAACATAAAGAGCATTATCAATAGCACTTATGCCTTTGTCATGCTTCAGCATAGGTGCAATAATTACATTCGGGGTCTTGGGAGGATCGAACTCAACCTCTTTGTTGTCAATCATGTCTTGAATTTTATTTTTCAGCGCCCAGTAGTTATTGGTGTTGTGCCCGAGGCTATTGAAATGGTAAGCACATTTTGCATTTGGATTATAGCAAGGAGAGGAGGTGTTGGGATTCTAAGGAGTCTCCCTTCATGTTATTAACTCTGCCTTCAATAAGTGTTGTGATGCCTGAGATAACGACATGTTAATCTTGGTGAATTATCTCCTCGGAGCGTCTGACATATGTTGATTATTTTGATGTTATTGTTGTACAGGCGCATAATTACAAATTAACACTGCTCCTACAGACTGATTGCAGTCACTTCTAGTATGACCCTTCTGGCCATAAACAACATTGGTTTCCTTCTTACCGCTTAATGTCTTTTTTATAGCACTCGAAGACACAACCACTTGAATCTTTCCACTTTGAATTCCACTTTTGACATGTTCCCCAGTTAGTATCAATTTGATAAACCCAAATGAAGAGCTTCCTATTAGATGATTAAAGAAAGGCTCGATCAAAGTTCCCATCAACATATCAACCATCTCCCTATCATATAGAGGAGGCTGAACCCTTCCAGCTAAATCTCTCCATTTCTAGGCATATTCTTTAAACCCTTCATTCGAGCCCATAGTCATACTTTTTAGTTGCACACGAGTTAGTGCAAGGTCAGCATTATATTGATATTGTTTGTAAATGGCAGCATCCAAGTATTCCCAAGTACGTATGTTTGTTCCTTCCAGCTTGATAGAACCACTCTAGTTATGTCCCTGATAATCTCTCCTGGAAGAAGTGAACCCATAAGATCTCAGATGAAGCTTAGGACAAGACACACCGTCATATTTAGAAAAAGTTGGGACCTTGAACTTGTGAGGGATTACAACCCCCAAAATAAGACCCAACACTTCAAAATCTAGCCTAGGCACATTCTGTATCTCCGTAGAATTAAGTCGATCTTCCAGCTGCTTGTATCTGTCATCAGCGCGAGGATATTGTTCAGCAGAATAGTCTTCATCAGAATTTTGGCCAGAACCAAGGTTGTTATTCTCTTCAGCTTTCCCACTCTTTTCATTTTCTTCTTGGTTATCGTCTTCATTTAGGGGGACCTTAAAATCTAGAGCCCTTCTGAAAGGACCTTTGAATCTTCTGCCAATATTAAGAAAGACTATTGGCTTTTTAGTCTTCTTCTTATTCCCCTTTATGATGAGGGTCTTCAACTCATCTTGTCCCTTAGCTAAGCCCAAGAACATTGCTGAAACTGAGTGTTATGAGCTTGAAGTTCTTCCACAGTTTGTTCGAGTGCCATCTTTTACTGAAATAAACAGCAAGAAGATGAGAAAACCTGTTTAGAAAGTACCTGTTATGTGATGATATGCATGATATGTAAATGCAAGTGCAATGTTTTCAAGGATCTTTATGGAATTTAAATTTGTTTAAACAAAAGGAAACAAAAGAAATTTAAGTTCAAATTATAATTTCCTTCTAGGCTTATAAATAATAAGAAGAGTTACAAAGAAACAAAATATGAACTCAAGTCTCCCATGGGTGTTTCTTCTTTGTGTTGACATATGCATTAAGGCTTTGTTCTTCGTGGAGTCATTTTGTCAGATCCAGTAATTTCTTCTCACTAGCATAGAACTGAGCCTCGAAGGTATCTCTTTCTTCCTTGAGCATAATCTAGGACTTCTGTAGTTCTTCAAAGTCAGTAGGCATATCGGGATGAATAATGGTATGAGGAATATTCCCTTCAACAACAGGCTCTACGATCACTAGTAGGATAGCAGAATATGGCATTTTAAGATTTTGAGCACGAGACCGCACCCATATGAGGTGAGGCTCTAGAGGAATGGAATTATTGTGTCCCAAAGTCACGCAATCAATCTTGTTAACCATTCCCCAAGCACGTAAAAACCTTTGATGGTAATTTTGAGGATCGTTCTCATAGTCGAACACAATACCCTGGATGAGCATATCATGAGGAGCGTCCCTTCAAGCATAACCAAACTGATGTAGAGCTAGAGAAGGGTTGTAAGTGATTCCCCCTCTTATACCAAGGAGTGGTACATTAGGGAATTCCTCACAGCAGTCAATAATAATGATATATGCCTGAGATCGAGAACACCAATGGATATCCAAATGAGCGAGTGACATCAACCTTTGAGACCACCTCAAACCTTGTTCATTATTCATCACTGATCAGGGCAGGTGCGAAATAAACCACCTGGACAGTAGAGATATGCAACATATAAGAGTTCCTCTCTTCTTCATAGTACGAGTGTGAAGGGAATGCATGACATCTCCAAGAAAAGTAGGCACCGAATTATGAGTGAGAAATATTTTAATGGCATTCACATCTACGAATTGGTCCGGATTAGGGAATAGTACCAAACTATAGATCAGCAAGCCAAAATATCCTTAAAAGCACGAAAACTTATGGCATCCAGAAACCACTGAGCCTTCTCTATCAGAAATTTAGGAGAAAAACTCTAGACTCCATTTCTTGTCTCCCAATTAGATACGATGTTTGATTGTTTCAGATGTAAGGCTGCTACGATGTCTTCGGGTTTTGGAACTTGCTCTAGACCGATGAAAGGTATATGATCAAGAATAGGAACACTGAGTAACTTAGAGAACTCTTCCATTGTAGGCACCAACTGATAATCTGGTAAGGTAAAACAATGATACTTAGGATCAAAGAACTGGAACAGAACACTCATCATGTCTTCTTGGAAACCAGGAGTAACCAAACTGTGTAGATGACCATGTCTCTTGGTGAATTGAGAATTTTCAGGAACCTTTGAGACTAATTCCTCAAGCTTGGAAGGTACCCTTACGAATTTGATTCGGATAGTATTCCTGCGACTGTAAGCCATGACTCTGCAACACAGAACAAAGATAAATCTCATAAATCCTTGAAATAGTTAGTGAAAATGTCATGATATGATGTTATAATGTTATGATGTCATGTTTAAACAGATAACAAACACAAACAAAGCACACAAGGGCCTTAGGTTTAAGGCTTGCACGGGTTTCATAGGTAAGTACCCTCTTGAAGTTTAGTTGGATCAACCTGTCTTAAAAATAGTAACTGGTATCTAGGGATCTCAATATCACCAATTTTTCTCACAGGTTTTGTTCAGCATGGAAACTGACTTGCCACCAAAAAACCCGAGAGTCGAATCTTAATGAGCGTAGCATCGACTATCAAGTAACTTCATACTGCACCAAAGACGGCTATATCACTATCTTCTAATGGCTAAGTTGGGTTAATTAAGGTTCTAAAGGTCATTTTATGCTTATGACACCATGCGACAACCTAGTATTCTCCCCGACTGGCTCGACGAACACCAGTACAAACCAATGTGTCGCACTAACGTAGCCATCACTTCAACCATATCGGTATACGCCGTATAATTTCCATGATCTATTGCTACTTACCTAAGGTACCCCCAAATCCGGGTATAGGATATTTGCAAGAAAGTAAACCCAAGTAACCCCAAATGTAAAGCAGTCAAAGCAAACAAGTAAAAACAAGTAAAGTGATCATACTCTCTAAGGTAACCCCTCTTTTTTTTGTAGTTCCCCAGCAGAGTCGCCAGTTCTGTAATACGATGGGAGAACTGATTTAATTTTGTATTTTACCGCAAATGTTGCGGATAGCAAGAGTCGCCACCGAATTTTATTTTATCCAATAAGGAAAGGGTGAAAAGAACATGAAAGACCTTTGAGATTTTTGAGTTTGGGGGGTAGGTTATGAAAAGGGAAGGTGTTAGCACCCTTTTCATCTGTAGTTATCTACGGGCTCTTAATCGCTAGATCACTTTGTTTTGAAAATGCTTTGTGAATGTGTGTTTGAAAAATATTTTGAAAATGCCAATAGTAAGGCAAGACTTTGTAATGATTCTCGTATCTGCCCTCGAGAATGCGTACAAAGTGTTTTGTTTGAAAATAGTTTTGTAGAGTGTTTGTGAAAAAGATGTTTTGAAATGATTGTGAGCAAGCGACTACGAGATTTCTACCTACTCAAAGTTTTTCATGTTATTTTCCTCCTCATTTAGATAGTGTTATCCTACCATTAGTTAGTAGGAATCCCTATCGTTGGATGTGAAGGGACGGGCATGGGTCATCGTATAGTCATAGAAGGCAACTCATAGGGGCGCTTTAGAAATTTCATAAGGGACTAGAACATTTATCGAAGGCAACATCGAAAGGGTCATCTAGGGACTACGATCTTTGTTTCCGAGGGACAATTCTAAAGCGTCCCCACGTTCGATGGACATGATTGTGTTTCGTTCTGAAGGCAATAAGGGAGGTTACCCTAGAAGTGCGGGTGTGCAAAGTGTGTTGTGATTCAGTTATTTATCTTTTTTTAGGGTTTGTTACTGTTTTATTTTTATCTTGCCATACATGACCTAATTACTAATAGTAACGATAAAATAGGAAAGCGGTAAAGTACGGAAAATAAAGGCAGAAAATAAAAACCCTAGACTATTACACGGATTTGGGAGAGATACATAATAGAGATGCGGAATAATAAGCCCTAATTACTAGTGCAAACCATAGGCAGTTACAAACAATGATGACAAGAAATGCAAGAAATAGAAAAAACGTATGCAATAGCACAGTTAACCTAAAAATTTAAATCGGAGGAAACAATAATGTTTTTGTTGTTTTTAATGAAAAAAGGATATTTATAATTAATTAATTAAAACCCAAATTAAAGTTGATTAAGAAAGAAATTATTAATTAAAATAAAACCTAAAAAATCCATAATTAATTTTGATTAAAAAAGAAATTAATTATTAAAAAAAAGTTAATTAGTTAAATTAATTAGAAAATGATTTAAAACCCTAAAAGTCTAAATAAATTTTAATTAATTAAACTAATCATATTATAAAAAAGTAAATAAAAAAAGGGATTAAAATTGGGCCTGAAATATAGCAACCATGGGGTGCGAATAGCATTGAGAGTATTGGCCCAACTGTTTGGTTCATTCGATCCATTGTGTTGCAACTCAAAGGGAGTATTGTAGGGAAGCGTTTAAAGAGCTTGATGTTGAGGATGATAAGATTTGATGGCTGAGAGTTAAGGGCGCATGGTAGGTCCACTGGACATATCACACTTGATTTGCAGGAGTTAGAAAACATGAAAAAAAGATTGGGACGCGCAAGGATCGAACCCGCGTATGGGCATAATAATGACTTAGAGGCAAGCGCGCTACCACTAGGGTGGTAATACATCCGTTATATTAAATCAAACAAAATATATATAATGTGAAATTATTTCCTGAACTGGAGAGGCGCCGGAGCCCTAGCTTCGGCCGTCTTCTCCGGTAACCTATTTTCCTCAAACTTGTAAAACAACCAATATCAGCAATCCAGGGGACCCTACCCCCCTAAATCAGGGTCTGCAAATTCAATGAGATGATTATTTTGGCCTGAATCACAAGTTTTAAGAGCTACAAATAAAATTGCTTGGATCATGCTAACATGGCTTTGCACTATTCAGCCATTATGGGACTCTCATAATAGTTCATTCCTGCATTATTGAATCTCATGAACATGTTAAATGAGTTAGTACACAATAAAACATAAAGAAAACACATATATGAAATTCATGTAGTGTCAAAACCAATGCGGCATGTATGTATGCTTTTACACCCTTTTGATCATGGAAATAAATCCATCCTTACCCTCTTGCGTCCCTGGAAGTGAATGAACTGGTTAGGAGGCCTTGAAATTAGCTGCAAGCTAGGGTTTGAAGGTTGCCCTAGTTTGACAATTTTGTGACTTTTTGGAGGTTTCTTGGACAAGTTTTTTTTCGTTGCTTTTGTGTCTGATTAATGGAGAATATATAGCTTGCACTTTAGGTCAAATAATATGGGTTTGGACTTGTATAGTAAGCCTTTGCTTTATTTTGTTTTATTTTGACTTTTAAATAAATAAAAATCAAAAATAAAATATAATGAACCAAAGAGATGTGTATGGACAAGTCTTGAGGTGCATATAGAGTGTATAACACGTTTGGACTTTGAAAAAATATCCCAATAACCCAAAAATCAAGTTTGCTCAATTTGAACTTCATGCATTTGCTCAAAATTTTCCAACTTGCACTAATCATAACTCTCTCAATTTTTATTATTTGAAGGTGATCTGGAACTTTTTGTAAGGCTCAAGATGTCTCCTACAACCTTTATCTTGACCATTTTTTGTTTTTGAAGACTTTATCTTGATGTAAGTTGCCTTGAGAAAAGGTGTCTTTTTGTTGACTTTTGGAATAACCTATAATGTATTGGTCTATATCTCTCAAATGAAGCATTTTTTAGACTTGAGGTTAGAGATTCAAAGTTTTAAAGAATTGAATTTACTTCAAAATGAGATTTGGTTGAGGAAAATATGATGAAGCATGTGAAAGTTATGCTTGCTCAAAGTCCAGTCGACTTCTCCTTAAGAAAATCCTAATTTGGCAACTTTTGACGATTTGAGAGTTTTCTTGATGAGTCATGATTAACCCTTTATAAAATGATGAATATCACTTCAAAATCTTCATGTCGGCCAAAAATCTTGAAGTTTGACTGTATGTTAACCACAGTTGACTTTTTATCCAATACAATTGATTTTTAGTCATCTGAGCAATTGACTGAGCAAACTTGTGATGCAAGGCTTGAAACTTAGTATGAGAATTATTAGAGACATATAAGGAACCATGGAAACATCTTGAGGCCTTAGAAACCCAAACTTCCTTGATAGAAAAATGAAATCCTAGTTGTAAGTCCATTACTTAGGAGGAGAATTTGTCTGATCAATTCTTGAGCAACCTTGAGCATTTGGTAACCCTATGAGAATGTCTTGAATAAAATGGGAGGGAAAATTTTGGATTACAACAGATGGCCTAAATCCTATAGTGTGGATTGAGTGCAATTTTTTGGAGTGCTCTGGTTTCAAGCGGAACTGATCCTATTGGTGGGGATCTTTGGAGATAACGATGACTGAGTCATCAGTGAAGTTTTGGTACCACATGCATGAGTCTAATGAAAAGAATTTTCATTATATGTGACATTGTATAATGATTTATTACATTATAATGATAATTTGATCCTAATTTTTATGTTTGATGACGTGTGTTGACATGACGATATAGTGATGTGTTTAATATGAGTATATGATGGTGCGAGTACAACATAAGGATGTAACAATGTTTGTTTTCTTGTCTTTGTGCCATAACTACTATATATTACTTATCTATTTTATAATTATTATGATTTACTCACCCTTTCTATTTTATTGTTGCCTCCACGTGGGCAACGCGCAGATGATCGCGAATAGCTCGCAGAAGCGTGGAGAATAGCTTCAGAGTGTGTTTATTTGTTTTTCATTGAATAAAAGGAGTCTTGATCTGATATGTAACATAGGGGTTGTGATTTATTGGTTTTGAACCATGTGTGATTTTGTTATCTTGAGATCTTATATTACTTTCATGACTTTTGCCATATTTTGGATCATGATGTTACGAACAGGAAGTATGATGATTTTATTAACATTTTGAACTACATTTCATGGTATTGAGATTATTTAATAAAGAAGTTTGAGACTCATTAATTTTGTTATGAAGTTCGAAATGATTTAGTTGTGATACCAAAGATTATAGCTAAGTGTTTTGTTTGGTAACCCGTGTTACGGAGCAGGATTATTTGTGAAATAATGCTTATGTGAAGATGTGACATCCTTGTTGTTGTTTTACGTCTATTTATTTATTAAAAATATTCGTGAAAATCGTGCTATTTTAAAAGGGTGTTACAGTATCCCTCATTGCTTCTAGAACTCTTGGCACCCTCGAGCGTACTCGTCTTTCAACATCGTGGGCCAATAAACCCATTGTCGAAACAATAACCACTTCATTTTATGGCATGCTTGATATGCGCCACAAGTTCTGATGTGGGTATAAGAAATCCCCAAGTAAGCTTCACTTTCACTAAGGAACTTAAGCAACACCTCTTGTGGAGTCTTTTTGAACAACTCGTTTCCAATAATGATGTAGCTTAATTCCTCCTATTTGACTTTTTGATTCGTGGTTCCTATTGGTTTTTTAGGAACTCGAAAATTTCCTTTTGCCAAGTTGTCGATGACAAAAGTTTCAAAGTTTTATGGTAGTAACTCCTCTACCCACATCGGTTTTGGCGTTGACAATTATGGCTGGATAACACTAGTCGATACCAGTTTGTCTTTGACTTCCGTCATGGTTTTTAATTTCATTTTGGATACTTTGTATCCTTAAGCTATTTAGGTCAGATCATTGGCCTCTTGGTTTTTTATTCGTGGTACATGTTCAATATCCATGTTTTTTAATCGTTTTAGCATTGTGTTTTCTTTGACTAAATAGATTAGGAAATTGTCTATGATGCATTTGTATTCTTTTGTAAACTGTTTGATTACCAATTCAGAATTTCCCTTGATTTCAACTGTGGTTTCCCCCAAGTCTAATAAAATTGTAAGACTCATTATTAAGGCTTCATACTCGGCCTCATTGTTGGAAAAAAAACCATTATTTTTAAATTTATATTTGGTTGGTATTCCCTCTGGGGATATGATGAAAATCCCCACATCCATTTCCTTGGAATGGGTGGAACTTTCGAAATATAATTTCCATGTTGAAAACTCGACATAATTCTATGTTATTTTGATTATTGCATGATCTACTATGAAATCAGTAACATTTTGGCTTTTCATGGCCTTTAAGGGCGCATATGTTAGGGAATATTATGTCAAGGCTAAGGCCCACTTTCC
Source organism: Vicia faba (assembly GCA_948472305.1). Taxonomy (NCBI): domain Eukaryota; kingdom Viridiplantae; phylum Streptophyta; class Magnoliopsida; order Fabales; family Fabaceae; genus Vicia; species Vicia faba. The sequence goes on from OX451740.1 coordinate 662,769,602, forward strand.
GACTCTTCTATGTAGCATCAGTTTTAACAACATTTATTTAATGATATAGGAATGTGAATACACAAACACATCATACGATTTTATACGGTGATTGAGTTTGGTACAAGAAAAATATAATGATAAACATAATTTTTCCACCATAGTGTGTGGAACCTTGTTTTGTAGATAATATATGTTGTTTTGATGATGCTAATTTAAAGATCATTCAACATGATAAAGATGCAACATGACGACAACTGTATAAAGATCATAACAATACATAATCAGCATGTTAAAGATGCATCATGATGACAATCATAGAAAGATCAGAAAAGATGACACTCAACATGATAAAGATGCAACCATTAAGAAAGTCAATTAATGTACTTAAGCAGTCAAAGATGCAAGCCATGGGTTTGATAAGGATTAATAATGGTTCAGACATAGACAAAGCTTCATTAAAAAAGTCTCAAACAAAGGAAAACAAAAAAAGAGTACACCAAAAGCCTCAAAAGAAAGCTCAAAGCAAGTGTCACAACAAAATAATATATTATACAAGACTTAGTGGAGCTAATCTCCCAATTTAGTAAGTGATTGAAACTATTGTAAAAGTAAAAGTTCTTTCTTTGTATAATTAGATGGATATAAGAATACTCACACACACTCAAAACCTTTTTATAAAATTCTTTGAAACTAATAAACATTGAGAAGTATATATATAGAGATTGCATAGAAAGTGATCAGAGCATTCAAAAAACCAAAAATTATTTTTTGACTAAAAATAATTGATTAGAACAAAGTGTCAATCGATTAAATTGGTGCATTTTTTATTAACAAGGCAATTTGAATGCACTCAAATGATTACCAACGACTATATATCACTTCTTATGTATTTTGGAGATCATAATTGTTACATTTAAATTAGTTAATGGATTGAGTCAATCGATTAACAACGATCCTTTTTTTATTTAATGTTATTTCCTCTTTTGGAGGATTTCAAGCCTATAAATAGAGGTCTCATTCCATGTTTCAAAGAATCCATAAAATGATTTGTGTATTGACTCTCTCTCTCTCTCTCTCTCTCTCTCTCTCTCTCTCTCTCTCTCTCTCTCTATCTATCTAAGTTTCATTTTTCACTTTCTCTCACTAGTTCTTATAGCCAAATGCTTTTGTGAGGAAATATCTTTTGTGAGTGAGGTGTTGTTATCATTTTGGATGGGTAGCATTGTATAAGTTCTTCAAGAATTTTTTTTTTATGCATCTTGGATGAACACAACCCATTTTTGGATAAAAATATGTGCTCAGATGATAAACCCGTTAAAAGCTTTGGTTGGGGATTGTGTGATCGATTCCTAATATTTGTTTAAGTTGAAGATCGTTAATATTGATGAACTTCCCTTAAGGCTCTTAGAAATCCTTGTTCATTTGAATGTTTAAGATTATCAATATTATTTAACTTACCATAAGGTTCATGATTAGCCCAGTTAAAACCATAGGTTAGAAGATCATCTTGTTAAAATCTCAAGTGGTTATTAGTTATCCTGTTAAACTAAATTAAGCTCGGATATTTTTGGGAGAGAAGAGTAATCACTTCAATATACACTTGGGAAGGAAGATTGGCCACTTAAATCTTAGAAATTTCAATGGAGAAGACGGAAACGGTGATATCTTTCGTCTTGTATTATTAAGGTAGTAGGACAACCACAATTTTCTTGTATAAGGGGGTTCGTGAGCTTCACCTACTAAAATGTCTCAAGTATATAATGGAAACTCTCAAGACAATTTCTTGGGGAGAGAAATGAGTCGCTTTTATTTTTATCAAACCTCAGTAACTCTTAATGTTTTTCTTATTCCATTAAACTCTTTAAATTCCACATTTTATTTCAATATTTTTTCCACTGCTTAGAAATAGGAAATGTTTTCTAACTCTGATTTTAAAATCGAAAAAGGTTTTTTCAAAACCATGTTTTTCTAAACCATACAATTGACCCCCCCCCCCCCCCCCCCCCTCTTGTGTTTGAAGTCTCAATTCCAACAAAGTGTACCTAGTATTAGCATCATTCATAATTCGACTTAGATAATATATGATGTTGGAACAAAATTTGTTCATATTCATTGAATTTTGATGATAAAAGAGTACTTAAAGAACAATAGGATATACTAACATTTACTTAAGTGTGCAAGATCATTAGGCTATTAATTAAGTTGGTTCTGAATCTATTAAGTAGCTTGTAAAGAAAAATCAAGTAATTTAGATTCTAATGGATTAGAATCTAATTTTCACATAGAACCTTAGTGACTATTGACTCAGCTTCCAATGAGCTGGAAACATGGTACAATGCCTTTGGCCCATACTTTGTGTAAAGAAACTCCATCTTGTCAACTTCAAGAATTATAGAAAATCTCAACTAGAGGTTCTAGCGTAAGGCTCAATGATATTTGACACGATTTCTTCATTCTTCTCTTGCATGCCTATGGTTGCCTTACTTGAGAAAAACACAATGGATAAAGAGATTATTCAGAAGTTGAAGATCCTCGTCGTATCTCTCTTAGAAACTGCTTATTCACCAAAGATACTTGTGCAAGTAAGCTTCTGATGTCTCTTTTGTTTCCTCTATATAAGGAGATGAAGATTCAAAATAAGTAATAATAATATATACCAACTGTAGTGGTAGACATGTTAAGACTAAGCCATTGGATTGACTAGACTTGTACAAATCAAAATCAAAATCACCACTGCGCTTTATTGTTTCCAAAGAAATGGGAAAAGAGCGAATAATCCAAAAGAGGGGGGAAAGATTCAAGGTAATTGGGTTGGTTATGCAAAGGGAAAGTATTAGCATCCTAAACATCTACGGTACTCCGCATGAACCTCTTTGTAAAATCTGTATATTTTGGCTATAAAATGTTGTATAAAAATAGATGGTGGAGGTGAGAAAAGAAATATTTTTTTATGATTTTTGCACCTGTCGCGGTTGTGAACCTTTAGTGCCTATGTACCACCTTCCATGCAATAGGGGATCAGGGTACTCGTAGTTCACCTTAAAAAAATTTAAAACACAAGTGTGTTGGTTAACTTTATGAGATAAGACATCATCGTCATTTTCCGTGTGGAAAAACATACTTACTACCCACAATCATGAGAAAGGAGAATTTGCATCATCTCAAAGTGGAGGATATGGCTTGGATTTTAAAATCAAAAATGCCTCACTCAACACCCAAATGGAAAATATCTCACTTCACTACATGTTGTAGAAGTATAGTTCTTTGCATGAGATTGATTGACTTTTAGTCTTCTCACAAAAATGTCAAGGTATGATTAAGTTGATTGAAGTTTATTTATGAAAATGATTTGAAAATGCATGGACCTAAGTCCAAGTTTATTATGAAAGTGGTTCAAGTTTAGAAACAATAAAAGTTTTCAAAAGGAGGTATAAGATTTTTGAAATTAAAGAAGATGAGAGGAGATGAAGGGACTATCCTAAAGCATAAGGTAAAAACTAGGGAAGAACCATCTAACCAACAAGAAGCTAACACTTGAAATTATGAGTCAAGATATAAATCTAATTCTTTGAATTGAAACCAATCAAGGATATTAAACCTCTTGAGAAGACCAAACTTCAAATGTATTAAGTCTTCACAAAAATTAGGCAGAGTAACGGTTGTATATAGATGAATTCCATATTACATACAAAGTATGTAATCACAATAGCCTGCACACAAAACAAACAAACAACCTAATGTCTTGAGGTAAACCCCAAGAACTACAGAAAAAATATCAATTAAGGTCACAAGGTCTCCAACATAAGATCAAGCTTTTTATTTCTAAGTCCAAGAATTCCAATACACCATAATGTCAAGGACAGTAACCAAATAGTCCAAGTAACATTTAAGTTTTTTTATGTTTCATGTGGATTATTAAGTATCTTCAAAAGGAAAAAAAAAGGCTCAAGTGAGAAAAATAAAAATGGCATAAAAGTAAATGCTCAAGTGAGTAAAGATGAAAATAGCATGAAATGTAAATGCTAAAATAAATGGTGCATAAAGTAAAGGGCATAAGATAAAAGCATAAAATAAAGTCAATTGTTAGAAGTTAATGGTTAGTTGGATGACCATCTTGAAACTTGCATTTGGAACTTATTAGAGGATTAGTAGAACCAAAGCCTCTCAACAACAAGTTGCATTTGCTTTTTGTCAAGTATATCATCCATTTAAGAATCATCAAGGTAACATTTAATGATCAATGATGTTTAAGTGATCCGCGTTGACCAAAATTGATGAAGATCTATTGGAGGATTGGTAGAACTAAAGCCTCCTAACAATGAATCTCAAGGTTATTGGATCAAAGGGTTAAAATTAACATACTTGGGCTTGCAAATGTAGGTTTGGGCCACGAATGATCATTTTCTCAAATCCGGACAAAAATTAGAGTTATGTTAAGCAATCGTAAGTGGACTTATGTAGAAGTCGCACCTATTTTGAGGTCGGTCTATAGTAATCTATGCACTTCATGTTTGGATAAATGATATAGAGATCATCATCCCTTAACATGTAGTACAATAAGAAAGGGGGATAAGATGAAGAGGGAGGGGAATGATAAGTTAATTTAGGTCACTACCTCAAATTTCTTTCATCTTTAAATTCAATCATTCATCTCGATGGATTAAAGTATTAAATATATCATTAATCCAAAGCACCAAAAATGAACTAAATAATACACTCTTCGGTAGATTTGAATTAATGAACATTTATCCAACTTCATCTACTCCCAAAGTCCATTGAATTTAAAGAGAAATTGGACATTTAAAATTTCAATCCAAATCAACAATCAAAAGGAGTGAGTAAAATAAATAGATGGATTAGAACAGCCCCAAAACAAGGCAGAAAATACATTTTGGCTCTGTTACAATCGATTGCACTCTGGAAGCAATCGATTGCATCAGTATTTTTTTTCTAAAAATACATAAAATCATTCTGTGACAATCGATTGCACTCTGGGAGCAATCGATTTCACCCTGTGAAAAACAACACATTAGCATTTCAAAAGGCCAAATTCTTGTTCAAAATTTTCATCAAACACCTTATGATCATGGATTTAATTGAGCACGAAAATTCCATCAAATTATGAGAAAATAGCACCAATGGAATCACAAAACAATGCTCAATGAATCAAATCAAAAAATCTACAAGATATCACATTATGAAAGATGAAGATCCAACTTACAAAAGGTAGATCTAGAGAATTATCAAAACAAATTCAAGAATTTGCTTCAATTCAACCCCAAGAATCAATTTCCCAAGCTTGGTTGTAGAGAATTGATAAAGAAAAAGTGTTTGGATGAAGGTTTACTCAAAGATTAGTAAGCTTCAATGCAAAGCTTACTAACTTATTTTTGAAAATGGAGCTTTGAGTGAATTTGGTAGATGGAGGGAATTGAGAGATTTTTTAGCAAAGTAAATTTGGCTATCAAAAGCTTGGGATTTGAATGATATGAGGGCTCTATTTATAGAGTTTAGGCTTGGGATTAGTGGTGGTTTGGAGTTTGGTTTGGGAAATGAAATTAGGCTTGATAATTGATTCTTGGAGCCAAAATTTGAATTAATGATATATTTTTCAAAAAATGAAGAAAAATTAGAGCCAAAAGAATTACAAGCTTGAATTTGCTGATTTTTTCAAAAATTTCACTTTGTACAATCAATTTCACTCTGGGAGCAATCGATTGTACAGTGAGTTTTTTTCAAATATTATGCAAAATGCATTTTATGCAATCGATTGCACTCTAAGAGCAATCGATTGTACAGTGAAAAAAATGAAAAACTTTAATTATTTTCCTTTGCAAATAGAGATTTTAGGAAAATAATACCGGAAAACCTTATTTGTCAAATGCTTTGACTAAGTACCTACAAAACACAAATATACAAAGACAAAGAAAAATATTTTTTGTATTTTGATTAGAAGTTAGTCAACAACACATATACGAAATACACAACTAAGGTTATTGGAGATTCCTCAAGAGCAAACTTAAAGATGGGAGATAGAAAAAGAGGAAGAACCAACTCTAATGTGATCTTGTTATGATCGAGTTGATATGATATGATAAGGGAATCTTAGGGGGGGAAATTAGGGTACAATAACTGTCCTTATTTAAGTGTCTTCTATTCGGAGATGTGAAGATTAAAAATCTTCGTACTGACGCGATCGAAGATACTTAAATATAAAACAGGCCCTATTTTTTTCCCTAAGATACCATGCAATGCTTATGAACATGAATGCAGATGAATAAGTCTAAAGAGACGCAAGACACCATTGGGATGTAGAAAAGGAAACAAGGATCAAAAGAGAAACCCGACTAGGAAAATAAATCATTGGTGAACAAAAAACCTGACTCTATTGGGGTAAATCCCAAAGAGGGGATAAGGTGTAATCAACTTAAAGATTGAGGAGAGACAGTAAAGGATAAAAGTGATCAACCGATAACTGTGAACTACCAACTCAATAGTCGAAGGTAGAAGATCACAAAGATACAGACTCACAGGTGAAGGTAAACTACCAACTCAATAGTTAAAGGTAGAAGATAAAAAATATACTGACTCACAGATGAAGGTGAACTATCAACTCAATAGTTAAAGGTAGAAGATCAAAAATATACTGACTCATAGATGACAGTAAACTACCAACTCAATGGTTGAAGGTAGAAGATCAAAAAGATACCGAATCATAGATGATGGTAAACTACCAACTCAGTAGTTGGAGGTAGAAGATCAAAAAGATAACGACTCATAGATGACGGTGAACTACCAACTCAATAGTTAAAGGTAGAAGATCAGAAAGATATTGACTCATAGATGACGGTGAACTACCAACTTAATGTTCGAAGGTAGAAGATCAAAAAGATACTGACTCACAGATGACGATAAAGTACCAACTCAATGGTTAAAGGTAGAAATAAAAGAATAACACCAACATTCACTGAAGGTGAACTACCAATGTTCACTGAAGGTAGAGAGAAAAGAATAACATCAACGTTCGATGAAGGTGAACTACCAACATTCACTGAAGGTAGAGAGAAAAGAATAACACCAACGTTCATTGAAGGTGAACTACCAACGTTCACTGAAGGTAGAGAGAAAAGAATAACACCAACAATCACTGAAGGTGAACTACCAACGTCCACTGAAGGTAGAAAAACATATTGATAATAATAAGTTTCCCCCATATTCTATCCAGACAAAGAGTTGTACAGGAAGGACAAAGCAAAAATCTTCCACGAGGGATAACTCAGTGGGGAAATTGAAAGAATATACACTTTCTGCTTAAGGTTGACACTCTATTGGAGAGAGGATAACACAACTCTGCAAAACAGGGTAATGGGCTAACAAAAAATTAATGAATGCAAATGAGCAATGATTTTATAAATTCAACTATGCATGATGTATGTATGAATGTATGAGTGTTATTTTGTATATGCTAACAAAACAGACATATGACACTGGGGATAACCAGACAAAACTAACTTGGGTAACACCAATACTCAGCTAAATCACATCCCAAATGAAAAATCCATAATAAAGTAAGCACCAACTGAGGAAACAAATTCCCACTTCACGGCTTAACTTCATTGGGAAGGAACATAATCCGAAAATAATTGCATCACAGCAATAAATCAGTACAGGTACAGGGATATAACATCCTCCTCCAGACTTCACCAGGGAATATCACACAGACTTCAATGGGGAAAACAAATGTTTCCTGGTTTGTACTTCTACTGGGGATTGCAATACTGATTTCAATAAGGCTGATGAAAACCATATCGTCAAAACATCAACTGAGGATCTCGTGCTGACTTCATTGGGGAGGACATCACCACATCTTCGAGGGGAACCAAAGATACATTCTTAAATATTGAGCGTGAGTATTGCAACCACTTCTCTGGGGAGAAAGTATGAAACCTCACGGGGATAACAACTTGGGGAGCTAAGAAGTCAAACATTACAGGAAGAAATCAAACTTTTGGGGATTTTAAATCAAACCCAGCACTTGGTGGGTGAAAATCCAAAAAGTTGACACGTGTTTCAACACTTCTTAGAAAAGATACTACCCCGGTCTAGTTTCCTTGGAAACAAACAACAAACAATAATGCCAACACTGCAAAAAGAGCGACATTTTATAAATAGTTACATCTCAACACGCAAGGGGAGAAGTAACTTTCGTCATATGAGTGAAGACTTCACTGGGGAATCTGGGATAGAAGCTTCAAACCACACAGACCCAAAATCACAAAATGGACCAAGACTTGACTGGGGACAATGGGATCACAAACCTGATACCGCAGCATACATCAATTGGTATCATTTCTAACTACTTAAGAAACACAAGAAGATCATATGTATACCAGAAAAAGTGACCTGGGAGAACCTTCCTGGAGAATCAAGAAGTTAACATTACAGTAAGAAGTCAAAATTATGGGGATTTTAAATCAAACTCAACACTTGGTGAGAGAAAACCCGAAAAGTTGACAACTGTCTCAACACTTCTTAGAAAAGATATTGCCCTTGTCTAGCTACTTGGGAAGCACATAACAACAATTATGTCGTAACTGGAGGGGGAAATACTCTACAAGAGATCTCATATCAATTCTAAATACACAAAAGGGAGAAAGAACTCCATCAAATGAGCAAAGGCTTTGTATCTCTTTTTAACCTCTGTTTGATCACCACCTAGTTGGGTAAAGAATCACACTCAACTGGAGAAGTCTGCAACAAGACTAGAAAAATGGGATTATAAACATAACACCATAACACAACCTATAGGAAACCCTTTAATTGATCAACAACTGTTAGAGGAAGCCAGACAAACATCTACAAAATAGATCACAAGAAACAATCATGCTTGAGGAAGATTCTCGGCTCAGGGTAGACATAGTAGTTATCTTGACGAAATCTGGATATGCCCTTGGAAACCATCTGGTGTCCCAAGTTTACCGTGCTGATGAAGGTAACTTTCATAACTTGCCTTTGGTTGCATGCTTTTAAGATAACCTTTCTGATCAAATGGCTTTTAGATATTTGTCGAATCTCGACATAATTGCCCTAGATTGGCTGAATGTTGCATCCTCTTTGCTCTGCAACTCTTCTCGGAAACATGCCTTTTACTAATACTCAAATGTAAACTTCCATGATACCAAGCAGTCATTTTACAAGCAGAAAATGTTTATTATAAGAACAAAAATTCTAATGCAATAATTATGTAAGTCTTGAAGATTTTATTTGAAAAGATGTCGCAAAACCTTGTGGACAAATCACTATCCAGGATGTGACATGGATTTTTTGTATGAAAGATAACAAAAGCATATGATACCAAACACAATAATTTAGAAAAATTAATGGGAGTCAGGAAACATTATCTCATTGGAGTATGCTTTCGAGATAAACCTTATTTCAATTAGGATTTTTGAGGGTTGTAATGTGGCCTGGTTTACGGTTTTAGAAGAAAAGATTTAAGGTTAAAAAATATTTGGTGCCCACCCCCTTCATGATGTTCTTCGGTCCTAAGTTCAGTTAACTTGACACGAACATTCATCTCTCAAAAGAAATTTTGAGATGGTTGAGGAATCAAACAAGGTTTTCTTTGGACATGCAAGTCACTCATTCCTGCTTCTTTTGGGTTTCTTGTCACACGACTCTGTTCTTTGTTGAGGATTTAACACTTTAATCCTTTATTGCATTTCATACTTTCCATTTCTTCCTTGTTTTTTGGACAAATTTCTTTTGTCTTTGACTCTGAAGTGCAGCGGGATGCCCTGACTTTTGCCTAAGTGACTTGTTTTTTCAAGTTCCGACTTAGCGGGGCTTTTTGTCTCTTTATTTTTTCATCATCACTTTTATTTATTTATTTTTATATTCATATCATCTTTTTCTTTTTTCTTTTTGAACATGTCGCGTGACTTCGAGTCGTCTGCGACTTGTTGGAAGAATTGTTACTGCCTTATTTATGGGTAGATGAAAGATAACCATTGTTGTATCGTCATCTGTTGATCTCCTGGTGTACAAGAGATAGACATTAAGATATCATCAGTTGACGCACCCTCCTGATAAGTGAAGATTAACCATTGCGGTTTTTACTTTCTTCAACCTTTCGAGGGATAACCTTTATTGTATCCTTAGATGCGCACTCTTGATGAGATCTAAATACTCAATTAGATTAACTGAACATTACCTTGCCCCCGGTTAAAATGAGGTTTTTTTTCTGAATAGAAAAAGAAACTTCTACTTCAAGGCTCAAAGGGGTTAACAAAGGTTTCACTCCCTTATATCTCTAGTGTTTGGGAATTTGAAACAATGCTTGTACATCGTCAACAGGGTTTTATCCAAAAGCATACAACCAGAAAATTTGTGTTTTAATATCATCATCCTCCCTCCAATCTCGGCCTAGGCAAGAGAATGGGTAATAAATTGGTATCCTAAAGCAAGAAGCAATTTAAAATTGAAAACAAATATGAGTGAAATGAATGGATTTCTTCAAGACAAACATATTCATTGTATTAAAATAATCATTCAAATGCAAACAAGTTCTTACATGCAAACAGTGCAATGATAAACAAGAAAAAATACAAATGAGAAAGCAGTATAAAATGCTAGTAAGTCGAGAAGGCTAATCATCCTTAAACTCCAAGGTATCCTTCAATCATGTTTGAGCAGTGGGTTAACATCTCTGAACGATAAGATACCACTTTTTATCAACTTTTATACTTCTATCTTCAATGGAAAACAATTCTCAATGTCATGCCCAGGGGGGACTTGGTGAAAAACACAGAAAGCATCAGCCTTGTACCACCAAGGAATTACTTCTGGGATAGCTGGTGGTGATCTTGTATAAACCAAATTCTTTTGTAACAAATCAAGCAATAATTCAGCATGCATCATAGGAATTGGGTCAAACAAAGTTTTCCTTTGATCAGGAACTTGCTGAGTCTGCTGACAAACTGGAGCAACGGAAGGTAAGTTGAACACAGGGATGACAGGAGAAACATGCTAATTTTGATGATAATTGTTTCTTCCTCTGATTCTATTCTTGGAAAATTTATTATCAAACTTCTTCACACCACTAGCTGAGCCACCATCTTTAGATGAACATCCCTTTTGGACATCCTCTTCTAGAAGCACTCCCACATTTACTTTTTCAGGGAAATCACTAGGCACATTGACTATCACCTTCTCATGAAAGAATGATTTCAGAGTTTCTGTGAAGACCTTTACCACCTTTTCTTCCTTCCCAGAAGGATTGACTTTGGCAGCAACCAAAGCAGTTAGATACTCCATATCAGCCTTCAAAGTAGTTACCTCTTTGTGGAGTTCAAAGATCTCTTTCTTAATGTTTTCCATCTTCTCTTAGCACGAGTGTTGTACTGACACGATAACTTGACTTCTGAAGACAAAGAGAAGATGATAAGACTCCGGGAAACTCTCGAAATCATGAAGGAAGTGAGAATGATACATAATATGCAATGCATATGATTGTTTAAAAGTTTTAAAACCAAGTTTTAAAAGAACTTTTGAACATTATACACAAATTGCAAACATCAATTAAAATACATGATTGGGATAACTGAAAAACTCATTTCATTAATATTGGGAGGATTACATTGGAAGTACAAGACTTCACTAATCCTAAACAGAAGAAAGAGAAAGCTAAATCCTAAGGTCCAAATGAATTGCATCCAATTAATATTTAACACCATGTTGTAAAATCTTCTTGAGCTTGAATTTGGAATGCTAACGGAAAATAAATCCTCTTGCACTCTTCTCTTCTACTTTGCTGATAATCGGCAAAATAAATCACCAATACAAAGGATTTAGGAACTAGATCAAGAGCATGGAGAAATCCATCTTTAAGATAGCTAAGAGAATTTGAAGTCCCAAGGACTAGATACCAAGGATTTAGGCTTTCTCAATTCTTCTGAATCAGGACTCTTGACATTGTACTTCTTAGTACTCTTTCTAAAATCCATAATTACAAAACTTGTGATGTTTGCAAGCAAAAGTCTTAAGTTCCTTAAAATTTGGTTAAAACAATGCTCATGGGTACATGGATGCATGATGCAACAATCACACACAATATCACAAGAATAGGATTCATAGGTTCAATGTCACAAGCATGAGGTAGAAGGTACTCTCATAAGGTATGATCTAAAAGTTTATCACCTACCGAACAAGGCTCTTGAGGTTCCCAGAGTCTACATCCTTCCTTCGGATATTACTAACTTCTCGATTAACTCGGTAATTAAAAATATTCTCAAGAAAAACTCGTCTGAGTGTAGTATCGCGTGACAACTATTTTTGGATTACTCCCTCATAGCTTTCACGCTACACCTAAAAGGCCAAGATGGATTAGGTATTCTATGGTCCTTAGTTTCACCAGGCTCCTAGGTCGAAAGCAGTACGTCTTCCCGATTACTCGGTAAATGACACTACAGTTAAAGAGGCCTCCACTGAGTGGGTGATCTCATGTCTCCTTTTTTGGGATTACTCCCTCAAAGTTAACATGACTATACTGCTCGTTCTATCTTAAGTTTGCCCAAGTCCGGGTATAGGACTTATGAGAAATCACCAAGCACCCTGAAAACCAGGAAAATTCAGACAAACATATATACAACATATAATACAGCAAACAATAGCACATACACAGATATAAACAAAGATATGCTCAACCCACTTAAGGATGGACCAGCAAGAGGAAAATCTTTCCCCAGTGAAGTCGCCATTTTTTTTCTGTAGCAGTAGAAATGTTAAGACTAAGCCATTGGATTGACTAGACTTGTACAGATCAAAATAAAAACCATCACCGTGCTTTATTGTTTCCAAAGGAATGGGAAAAGAGTGAATAACCCAAAAGAGAGGGGAAAGATTCAAGGTAAGGGGGTTGGTTATGCAAAGGGAAGGTATTAGCACCCTAAACATATACGGTACTCCGCAGGAACCTATTTATAAAATCTGTATATTTTGGCTATAAAATAGTGTATAAAAATAGATGGTGGAGGTAAGAAAAGAAATATTTTTTTATGATTTTTGCATCTGTCGCGGTTGCGAACCTTTAGTGCCTACATACCACCTTCCGTGCAATACGGGATCATGGTACTCGTAGTTCACCTTAAAAAAATTTAAAACACAAGTGTGTCGGTTAATTTTATGAGATAAGACATCATCGTCATTGTCCGTGTGGAAAAACATACTTACTACCCACAATCATGAGAAAGGAGAATTTGCATCATCTCAAAGTGGAGGATATGGCTTGGATTTTAAAATCAACAATGACCCACTCAACACCCAAGTGGAAAATATCTCACTTCACTCTATGTTATAGAAGTATAGTTGTTTGCATCACTACAAGGATTGACAAGAGTCTAATCTTTTGAGAAAAGTTTTAAAGATAAGAGGCAAAATGGAAAAATGTTTTGAATGAGATTGATTGACTTTTAGTCTTCTCACAAAAATGTCAAGGTATGATTAAGTTGATTGAAGTTTATTTATGAAAATGCTTTGAAAATGCATGGACCTAAGTCCAAGTTTATTATGAAAGTGGTTCAAGTTTAGAAACAAGAAGAGTTTTCAAAAGGAGTGAGAAGATTTTTGAAATTAAAGAAGATGGGAGGAGATGAAGGGACTATCCTAAAGCATAAGGTAAAAGCTATGGAAGAACCATCTAAACAACAAGAAGCCAACACTTAACATTATGAGTCAAGATAGAATTCTCATTCTTTGTATTGAAACCAAGCAAGGATACTAAACCTCTTGAGAAGACCAAACTTCAAATGTATTAAGTCTTCACAAAAATTGGGCAGAGTAACGACTGTATACAGATGAATTCCAAATTACAGACAAAGTATGTAATAACAATAACCTACACACAAAAGAAACAAACAACTCAATGTCTTGAGGTAAAACCCAAGAAATCCATACAAAATATCAATTAAGGTCACAAGGTCTCCAACATAAGATCAAGGTTTATATTCCTAATTCCAAGAGGTCCAATACTCCATAATTCCAAGGATAGTAACCAAATAGTCCAAGTAACATTAAAGTTTTTTATGGTTCATGTTGATTATTAAGTATCTTAAAAAGGAAAATAAAAAGCTCAAGTGAGCAAAATAAAAATGGCATAAAAGTAAATGCTCAAGTGAGCAAAAATGAAAATAGCATGAAATGTAAATGCTAAAATAAATGGTGCATAAATTAAAGGGCATAAGATAAAAGCATAAAATAGAGTCAATTGTTAGAAGGTAATGGTTAGTTGGATGACCATCTTGAAACTTGTATTTGGAACTCTTTAATGGATTGGTAGAACCAAAGTCTCTCAACAATAAGTTGGATTTGCTTTTTTTCAAGTATATCATCCATTTAAGAATCCTCAAGGTAACATTTAATGATCAATGATGTTTAAGTGATATTCATTGACCAAAATTGATGAAGATCCATTGGAGGATTGGTAGAACCAAAGCCTTCTAACAATGAATCTCAAGGTTATTGGATCAAAGGGTTCAAATTAACATACTTGGCCTTGCAAACATAGGTTTGGGCCACGAATGATCATTTTCTCAAATCGGGACAAAATTTAGGGCTATGTTAAGCAATCGTAAGTGGACTTATATAGAAGTCGCGGCTATTTTTAGGCCGGTCAATAATAATCTATGTACTTCATGTTTGGATAAATGATATAGAGATCATCATCCCTTAACATGTAGTACAATAAGAAAGGGGAATAAGATGAAGAGGGAGGGGAATGATAAGCTAATTTTGGTCACTACCTCAAATTTCTTTCATCTTTAAATTCAATCACTCATCTCGATGGATTAAAGTACTAAACATATAATTAATCCAAAGCACCAAAAATGAATTAAATAATTCACTCTTCGGTAGATTTAAATTAATGAACATTTATCCAACTTCATCTACACCAAAAGTCTGTTGAATTTAAAGAGAAATTAGACATTTAAAATTTCAATCCAAATCAACAATCAAAAGGAGTGAGTAAAAAAAGAGATGGATCAAAACAGCCCCAAAACAAGGCAGAAAATACATTTTGGCTTTGTTACAATCAATTACACTCTGGAAGCAGTCGATTGCATCAGTATTTTTTTTCAAAAAATACATAAAATTATTATGTGACAATTGATTGCACTCTGGGAGCAATCGTTGCACCCTGTAAAAAAACAGCAAATTAGCATTTCAAAAGGCCAAATTCTTGTTCAAACTTTTCATCAAACACCTTATGATCATAGATTTATTAAGCACGAAAATTCCATAAAATTATGAGAAAATAGCTCCAATGGAATCACAAAATAATGCTCAATGAATCAAATCCAAAGATCAACAAGAGATCACATTGTGAAAGATAAAGATCCAACTTATCAGAGGTAGATCTAGAGAATTATCAAAACAACTTCAATAATTTGCTTCAATTCAACCCCAAGAATCAATTTCTCAAGCTTGGATGTAGAGAATTAATAAAGAAAAAGTGTTTGGATAAAGGTTTAGCTCAAAGATTAGTAAGCTTCAATGCAAAGCTTACTAACTTTTTTTTTAAATGGAGCTTTGAGTGAATTTGGTAGATGGATGGAATTGAGATATTTTTTAGCAAAGTGAATTTGGATATCAAAAACTTGATATTTGAATGAAATGAGGGCTCTATTTATAGAGTTTAGGCTTGGGATTAGTGGTGGTTTGGAGTTTAGTTTGGGTAATGAATTTAGCTTGGTAATTGATTCTTAGAGCCAAAATTTTAATTAATGATATATCTTTCAAAAAATGAAGAAAAATTGGAGCCAAAAGAATGACAAGCTTGAAATTGCTAATTTTTTCAAAAGTTTCACTTTGTGCAATCGATTTCACTCTGGGAGCAATCGATTGTACAGTGAGTTTTTTTCAAATATTGCGTAAAATGTACTTTGTTCAATCGATTTCACTCTAAGAGCAATCGATTGTACAGTGAAAAAAATGAAAAATTTTAATTATTTTCCTTTGCAAATTGAGATTTTAGGGAAATAATACCGGAAAACCTTATTTGTCATATGCTTTGACTCAGTATCTACAAAACACAAATATACAAAGACAAAGACAGATATTTTGTGTATTTTGATTAGAAGTTAGTCAACAACACATATACAAATTACACAACTAAGGTGCTTGGAGATCCCTCAAGAGAAAACTTAAAGATATGAGATAGAAAAAGAGGAAGAACCAACCCTAATGTGATCTTGTTATGATCGAGTTGATATGATATGATAGGTGAATCTTAGGGGCAAAAATTGGCGTACAACACCAACATACAACAAGGAAAAATAAGAGTTGTTTTGATCTCTAAGCTTTTGTACATAGTTTTTGTATTGCACATAGACTTGAGATTTTCTTGTACTTGTATATCTTAGAAATACTAAGTAACAAGGTCTTTGCATGTGTTGTATTCATTGTACCTCTGATTGTATATCAAGTACATATTGTTCTAATTCTAAGCAATTTGTTTAGATTCTATAAACTCTCAAACTGATTATTTGAGCAAGGAACTCTCTAGCTAGGTTTCTTGAGCAAGAAAGTCTTGAAATGTGAGTTTGAGCAAGGAAGTCTCTTTCTGGTTTGATTGAGCAATGAAGTCCTGAACGGGCGTGTTTAGACAAAGAAGTTTGTCGCAGAGGGAAAATTGTGATTAAGCTATTGATTAACTTAACTCAGAAAGAAGCAAGTGTCTCCACAGAACTTTATTATTTCCAAAGGGAAAGGGGAAAAGGTCGAAAAAACCCCACAAAAAGTTTTGGAAAAAAAAAACAAAACAAAAAGATTGATTTAGGTACGGGGTTGGTTATGCAAGGGGAAGGTATTAGCACCCCTCACGTATATGGTACTCCATAGGAACCACTTGAATTTTTTTATGAAATGAGCTTATGTTTGTTTGTTGTTTTTAATTGAAAAAGACATTTTTTGTATTTGAGTGGAAAACTCAACTTACTACCCACAAGTATAAGGAAATGAGTATTTGCATAATCTTGATATGAAGAATTTTGCTTGGATTTACTCAACAAGCATATCTCAACATTGAAGTGAAAAATGTCAATCAATTTCACAACATATCGTAGAAGTATAGAAATTTGCATCACTTTGAGAATAGACTCATATCTTTTCTTTCATAAAAAGGTCTAGTTTGAAAAGAAAATTGCACTAAGGCACAAAAAGAAATTTGATGAGGTTTGTCTTCTTTAGAAGTTTTGAAAAAAGTTTTAATATGATTAAGTATTTTAGCATTTATTAAGAAAAAAAATTCTGGATCACTTGACAAAGTCAAGGTTTGTTTAAGAAAATATGTGAAGTTTAAAAACAAGAAATTTTGAAATAGGGAGAAATTGAAAATTAAAGAAGAGGAGGAGATGAAGAGACTATCCTAAAGCATAAATTAAATAACATGAAATAAAATGTCTCGTTGTAAGGTAGCCCAAGAGAAAGTCTTCGTGTGCGCAAGTGTTGTTGCGGTAAAGAAATAAGCAAAAGTAAGTATTTTTAGTTTTATTTTATCATCTCCTCGGGGATTAATTCGAGGGAAAGAACACCATTCAATAGTTTTCGCAGTTATGAGCTTAGAATAAAATGGGTTGGTTTGTATAGAAAGGAAAATATATGAACAGAAAATAAATACATTCTTTAGAGAGGAGAAACTTATTAGGCATGAATTTAAACTACTCATCACAAACTTAAACTTATCGATCAGTTGCACTCAATCTATAATTCTCGTCAAAATCAACAAGTATCTCTCAAGATGTCCCACAATAGAGGTTATGTTTAACTCAAACTTGAAGAGAACTGTATTACTCGCGTAGGTGATCTTCCAGTTCAACACAAACAACAAGGAGGAATTAAGCTCAGATACCTACAATGATTATTAGCTCTAAATCTAGCTCTAGAATCTAGACACTAATAGATATCCATCCCTAATCAGAATTTATGAGGAATATGTCAATAATAACACAAATTCAAACATAAATGCAAAAGGATCAAGGAAGACATTAATAATGATGTATAAATCAAATTTTATACAACACTATGATAAATACATATACATATGTTCAGAGTAAGCATACAAACAAAACCCAACAAATAGAGAAATACATAGAGAAGAAAAGAAGAAAAATCAAACATCTAATAGGTTGTCATCTCTAATTGATGAGAAATCCGACTCTGAATCATCCAAATGCAAGCTTAAATGTTGTTTTCTAGCTTGTCTCATCAAAAGAATGAAGGTGATGGTGTTCAGACTCAAATTACCCAACCCATACCAAAAAAATGTGTTTTTAGCCTTGAATACATGTTTCTACCCATACGCTCAAAATAACATGTTTTAGTGCATTTTCACGCCCATGGGGCACCCCGAGCTCGCCCGGCGACCAAGGGGCACTCACATCACCCCGACCTCGCTCGACGAAATTGACAGCAAACAGAAGGAAAAAACATCACTTGTTTCGGTCATAACTTAATAACTGTAACTCTAATTTACACACAAAAGTGAGGAACTTGACACTCATCTAACAATCTTGCAAACAAGAGACTAAATTATGCATTCATTCAAAAATCATATTGATAACAAAAAAGTAAGAATTACAAGGGCTTTTCAAGGTTGTAATGTGGCTTGGTTAATAAACAAGGGGCGATTTCTAAAGGTAATTGAAACAAATACTTGCCTAAAACTAATGGAGTGATCAACTCACAAAATTTCAAGCAATAAAATTTCAATCAGCTTCTTCTTATTTCCCAAGTTGGTACATCAATCACATAACTTATTAGCACAATTATTCTTTTATTTTTATTTTTCAAAGCTTTCCTCTTTTTTTGCATTCACATAACTTCTTCTTTTTCAAAGCTTTTCTCTTTTTTTTCCCAAGACACCTGTGAATGAACAAGAATGTAAAAAAATGTGCAAAATGATGCATGATATGCAATGTATATGATTTATTGTGTTTATTCAAGGAACTCAAATAATCATAAGCAATTGAAAATATTAAAGTACTAACACATTTGGAAATACTGAAAATTTCATTTTAATAATAACTTCGGAATGGATTACAACTTTTAGTATGAGTTTCAATAATCCTAAGTACAAGAGAATAAAGATAGAGTCTACAAATCCTAAGGAGCCAAAGTTGATGAAGATCTCTCCACACACTGGCGCTTTCCCATGAGTCTTGCAATTTGAGCCTTCAATTGCTTATTCTCTTCTGCATACTTGTCAGCGACTTCTTTCAAACCACCGGAATTAGAAGACGAGTAATCGTCCCTGGATGAGCTCTAGAGGAAAATAAATCCTCTTGCTTCTCTATCATCTCCATAACACGACTCTCAAGAATCTCGATCAAGTCATCCTTCTCTTTCAATTCTATTGAGTAAGACACCTCTAAAGTATGGTACTTGTTCTTCTGTGCTTCCTTCTCTTGTTACACCCTAACCAGACCAAGATGAAGTTCTTCCACGTAATCTAAGAGAGGAGGAGTATTCCTTACGAATATATCAGGTATAGGTTCTTCACGAGAATAGAGCATCTTCAACTGAATTGCTCTTGCTTGTACCCAACAAAGATGAGGCTCCAAGGAAACAACTCCTCTTGGTCCCAAGTTCTTTCTACCTTTTCTATGAATAAGGCGCCAAGCCTTCTCAATCTCTTTCTTAGCTTCCTTATGATCTTATCCTTCTTTAAGAAATAAACCACTCAGATGAATTTCGTTTGGCTTATCTCTCATTGGATATCCAAGTTGACGACGTGTAAGAACAAGATTGTAGTTAATTCCTCTCTTTGTACCAAGAAGAGGAACATTGGAGAAACTACCACAACTAGAAATAATCTCCACATCATAATAAGCTCAACGATACCAAACAATTTCAGAATGAGCGAGAGCCATAATCTTTAGGGTCCAATGAGGTTCCTTCTTAGTATCCCAAAAACAACATACCGAGGTAAGTGAGAAATAAACCACTGATATAACAACGATGTGCAAAAAATGATCATCCCTCCCTGATAAAAATACCGAAGATAGATGGAATAATAAGTATCTCCTAGAAATGTAGGGACTGGGTTCCCAATCAAAAAGATCCTAGTGGTGTTAACATCCACAAATTTGTCAACGTTTGGAAATAAGAATAACCCATAACCAAGAAAAGCAAAGATAGCCTTAAAAGCAAGTGTACTCTTCATCTTGGCGAAGTAACGAGCTTTCTCTAATAAAAACTGAGCAGGTAAACCCCTGATTCCTCCTTTAGTAGTCATGTTAGCCTCAATCTCAGACTTCCTCAAGTGGGTTATGGTAGAAACCTCATGAGACTTGAGCTCTCCCTCTAAGCCAGTGAAAGGAACATGATCATTAATAGGTAAACCAAATAAATAAGAGTACTCCTTCAACGTGGACATCAACTGATAATCCGGGAAAGTAAAACAACGGTACAACGGATCATAGAACTGGACCAATGTAGAAAGAATACTATCCTTCATCTTGAGCTTCATAAGAGGCACATCGGATCCATACTTCTTCTATAAATCTATAGAGCTCTCAATCTCAAGAATCAAACTCATCAGTTCCTCTATCTTAGGATTGAAACTGTACTTCCGAGTCTTTGTTTTTCCAAAATCCATGGTCAAAAAGTACCTGTTATTTGCAAAAGTCAACTTTAAGTTCCTTGAGTCAATTGTTTTAAAGAATTCTCATGGATGCATGATGCAACAATAACATACAAGATCACAAACATGGGGGTTCATAGGCTCGACGTCACGAGCATGAAGTCAAAGGTACTACCCACAAGGTAAGTACTAATATTTTATCACCTATCGAACAAGGTTCTAATAGTTTATCGATAATTAGTAATATTCTCAGGAAAAACTCGTCTAAGTGTAGCATCGCGTGACAACCACTTTAGGATTGCTCTGTCATAGTTTCTGCACTACACCTAAAATACCAAGATGGGTTAACGGTTCTACGGTTCTCAACTTCAGTAAGCTCCCAGGTCAAAAGCAGCATGTGTTCCCGATTACTCGGTAAACGAATACTACAGTAAAAGGGGCCTCCAGTGAGTGGGGGATCTCATGTCTCCTTTTTTAGGATTCCTCCCTCAAAGTTAACATGATTATATCACCCATCCTATCTTAAGTTTGTCCAAATCCGAGTAGAGGACTTATGAGAAACCACCAAGCACCCTGAAAACCAGGAAAATTCAGACAGACATATATATAAAACACAATATACAACCAATAATAGAACATACATAATATGAACAAATATAAGCTTAACCCACTTAGAGATGGACCAGCATTTGGTCGATCTTTCCCCAGCAGAGTTGCCATTTTTCTCTGGCGATAGAAATATTGAGACTATGCCATTGGATTGACTTAACTCACACATATCAAATAAAAATCGCCACTGCACTTTATTGTTTCCAGATGAATGGGAAAATAGCGAATAAACTCAAGAAAAAGAGGGGAGAGAATCTAGGTACGTGGGTTGGTTATGCAAAGGGAAATGTCTTAGCACCCTAAACATCTATGGTACTCCGCAGGAACCTCTTTGAAAATTTGTGTATTTTGGCTATAAAAGGTGTATACAAAAATAGATGGTGGAGATGAGAAAAGAATTATTTTTTTACAATTTTTTGCACCCACTGCAGTTGTGAACCTTTAGTGCCTATGTACCACCTTTCATGCAATAGGAGATCAGGGTACTCGTAGTTCACCTTAAAAAATTTAAAACACATGTGTGTTGGTTAATTTTAAGAGAAGAGACATCACTGTCATATCCGAGTGGATAACATACATACTACCCACGATAATGAGAAAGGAGAGTTCGCATCATCTCAAAGTGGAGGATATAGCTAAGATTTTAAAATAAAAAAAGTCTTACTCAAAACCCAAGTGGAAAATATCTCACTTCACTACATATCATAGAAGTATGGTAGCTTGCATCACTACAAGAATCGGCAAGAGTCTAATCTTTTGAGAAAAGTTTTAAAGTAAAAATCCAAAGTGGAAAAAATGCTTTGAATGATGTTGATTTACTTTTAGTCTTCTCACAAAAAATGTCAAAGTATGATTAATTTGGTTAAAGTTTGGTTAAGAAAAGATTTTGAAAATGTATGGGCCTAAGTCTAAGTTTATTAGGAAAGCGGTTCAAGTTAGAAAACAAGAAGAGTTTTAAAAAGGAGGGAGAAGATTTTTGAAATTAAAGAAGATGGGAGGAGATGAAGGGACTATCCTGATGCATAAAGTAAAAGCTAAAGAAAAGAACCGTCTAACCAACAAAAGCCAACACTTGACATAAAGAAGTCAATTTATAATTCCCATTCGTTGGATTGAAACTAAGCAAGCAAAGATACTAAACCTCTCAAGAATACCAAGCTTCAGATGCATTGAGTCTTCACAAAAATTAGGCAGATTAACAGTTGTATACAGAGGAATTCTCAATCACAGTTAAAGCGTATACTCAGAATATAAGCAACACAAAGAAAATCAACCCAATGTCTTAGGGTAATCCCCAAGAACGTTAGACAAGATATCAATAGGGTCACAAGGTCCTAAGAGTAATAAAGGCTTGTAATCCTAAGTCCAAGAGGTCCATAACTCCATTATGACAAGGATAGTAACCAAATAGTCTAAGTAACCTTAGAGTTTTTTAATATTCAAGTTGGTTATTAAGTGTCTTCAAAAAGAAAATAAAGGCTCAATTGAGCAAAGATAAAATGGCATAAAGATAAATGCTCAAGTGAGCAAAGATGAAAATAGCCTGAAATGTAAATGCTAAAGTAAATGGTACATAAAAGTAAAGGAAAAAAATAAAAGTATAATGTAAACACACAAAGTAAAGTCAATTGTTAGTGAATTAGAAGTTAGAGGTTAGTTAAATGAACATCTTGAAACTTGCATTTGAAAAATAATTAGAATATTGATAAAATCAAAGCTTTTAAACAACAAGTTTCATTTGCTTTTTGTCAAGTATATCATTCATTCCCAAGTGTCCAAGGCAATCACATATGATCAACGATGTTTAAATGATTCACTGAGACCAAAGTTCATGAAAGTTCACTAGAGGATTGATAAGATCAAAGCCTCCTAACAATGAACCTCAAGGTTATTGGATCAAATGTTTCAAACTAACATGCTTAGGCTTGCAAACATAGGTTTGGGCCACGAATGATCATTTTTTAAATCAGGACAAATTTAGCGTTATGTTAAGCAAGTGTAAGTGGACTTATGTAAAAGTCACACCTATTTTGAGGTCGGTCAATAGCAATATATGTACCACATGTTAGAGAAATTATATGTAGATTATTCTCCAATAAAATGTAGCATAAATAAGAAAGAGATAATATGAAGAGGGAGGGGATGTATCGGATGAAATTAGGGTTTCAAATATCATCAACATCATTCATCCATTTTGGTGGATTTGGTTTTTCAACCTATCAACACCAAAGATCCAATGAGGTTGAGGAATTTGTCCCAAAATAAAACCAAAGTCATTAGCAAAAAAACCACATTGAAATATTGGACTCAGGGTTCCCATCATTCATCAATACATATCATACATGCACTTAAATTAAAACAAAGTATGTATGTGAAGTAGGAAGAAGTGTGTGAGGGTTAAACATGATATTAGGTGTCAAACAAGAGTGAAGTCAGAAGCATACATATCATGTTAGTATACCTTAAAGCCTTTAAATGAAACATGCTCAAGCATCACACACAATACAAGTGAAATCAATGTACAAACTTCAAACAAAAGGGGCATAAAAGGCATTCAAGGTTTGATAGGAGAAAAAGATGTTAGAAGTAGGAGAGAAATGGGAGAAATGGAACACTATATCAAAAAGTCAGTATCATGTTCCATGCCAAAATTTAACCTAAACATTTGCACACAAGTTCTCAAATATAAGCTTTTTGATCAAGGTAAAACCTTAAGCATACTCCTAAATCAAAATCAGGTTAAAAATAGGAAAGTGGCTTGTAAAATCATGATAATTACATAATAACTTCCTAAAGACCTATAAAAGTAAGAAACATAATTTTAAGTTCTTGGATTAACTTGAAAAGGTGAGAATGATTGGAAATCATCAAGACTAAGTGGAAAAGAGTTCAAACTAGAGAGGTTTTGACAAAATTATTTAAAGAAAATGTAAATTCAGGGGTAAAAATCCAACAAAATCAATTTTGTAACCTTAAATCATTCAAGAACATCAAACACATTTTTCTTTATTTTCAGAAGTGGAAGAAGTTAGAGTATTAATTGTTTCTTTATGCTTAAGCAAGAGAAGATCTCAAAAACAACACTTAAATTCTAAAATTTTGAAAATAATAAAACTGAATTGTAAATTCAATTAAAAACCATGAAAAATTATATCAATACCTAAAGAACACTAAATATATTTTTTTGGAAATTTATCTTTAAATAAAAAATAAAAACAGAAAATATTTGCACAATGCAACAAAATTGAAAAAAAGAATGACACAACTAACCAATTGATTTTAATTAGAGAGTCACGAATTTTGTAAAATAGGACAAAAATTATTTTCATGAAGAAGATTCAGAAGGAAACTCAAAACATTTTTTATGGATGAAAATATATTTAATCTAAAAGATGATTAAACCCTAATTAAACTAATTGAATTTATTCAATCATGAAAAGATGACGAAAATATGAAATAAAATTAATAATATGAAAATATACTAAAAATGGAATTTAGAATATTTTTGTGATGATTTTTGAATTAAGAAAAATATTAAAATAAAATTAGAGAAAGCAATGAAAATTCAAATATATTGAAACCTATTAATCTTGTTATATGCAAAATGTGATGCGAAAAGCTTTAGAACATGTTCAATCAGAAGTAGACACGTCTCCGTCCGTACCAAAACATCAAGCCCTAACATTTTTACAATTTTAACATGCAAAGTTCATGAGATGATTTCTCTCTTATTTCTCCCTGAAAATTCAAAATGTAAATATCAAAGTTCAAGATTAAAATGCGTAGAACACAATACGATCAAGAATTTCATGAAATGATGCACGAATCATAGAGAAATTAGAGCGTGAAGGTTACTGCATGAACATGATTTCGGGTTAAGCAATTCAACAAACAGTTTTCATATTCAAATATCTCACTCGGTTCTTAACCATTTTACTTGATCTAAACATTAAAATTCATCACAAAATAACAAGGAATATGAAGATGCTTATGGATTTTCAAAATGAAGCAAAATCAAGGCACAAAGAGAGCACAAAGTCACTACATCATGAAAAATTCTCACAACTTGCAGAACACAAATCAAGCAACAAATATCACACAAATATACATCAGATCTAAGATCTGGCCAGCTAATCCATTATGAACAAGCTATATGATGAAGATGAAAGCTAAAATCATGGATTGAAGTTCAAAGGAATTTACCTCAAGTGTGAAAAATAAATTCACAATACCTCTGAACAGTAGCACGAAACTCGGAGATTCTTGCTTCCTAAGCTTCAAATGAAGATGAAATGATGAAGAGATGAGCACTTGAGCAAGAGAGAGGAGCTTCGGAAAAAATTGAGAACAAAGAGAATTTTGATTTTTTTGCTTTTGTGTGTGGGAGAATTTGTGTGTTTGTAATGAAAGGAATAGCTCGCTTGTATATCATTAAGAATAGAGAGTGAGGGTGGGCTTATATAGAGTGAGGAATAGAGAATGAGGGTAAAAGTGGAAAACATAACAAAGGTGAGAGTGAGGTGGTGTGATGAACATGCAGTATTTTGAGTGAACTCAGCCCATCTTTACTTTGGAAAAGAAAAATCAAGAGTACCCATGATAAACATGTGACCAAAATAACTGAGTACACACTAAAACAAAATATGCAAAAACTGACTTAGCATGGCCTCCTTGATCAGCTAACTTGTGGCTCAAATAACTCAAAATTCACACGTGCAAAATTGGTGTTCAAGAGGCCCTTTGAAAGATCTCATGATGAACTTGAACATGGTGATTTGAATTTTTTATAATGATGCTTGCATTAGGGAGAAATTGATGTGAGAAGTTTTGAAAAATAGAGGTCTGGAAGGCCAGGGCATGCGCACATGCATGCCTTGCGTGTTGACAACTTGAGGACTCAATTTCTAATGATGATATCTTCTTTAATATTTACTCAAATGGGTGATTCAAAGATCAACATGAAGCTTATACATCCAACTATAAATCCATATGTACATGATACACAATTCAAGGTTCTTGGTGATCCCTCAAAAGCAAGCTTAAAGATGGGATGAAGTAGAAAGAGAGAACCAACCTTAATTTGTGATCTTGATGTATTGATAAAAGTGAGATGATGAGAAATCTTAGGGGGGGGGGGGGGGGGGGAATTGGGGTATAACACCTTGAATGAAACAACTTCAAAAATATCATTACCACACAATTGCATTGTTGAGACAACAAACTTGAACAATCACAACATGCTTCTTCAAGCTAATAGAAACCAAAATTTGAAGACAACCAACAAACAAAAGTATTAAAAACTATACAAAATTTACTAATGTTGGGGTGCCTCCCAACAAATGCTTGTTTTACGTCGTTAGCTCGACGCCTTTATTGTACTTAGCTAGTAACTTCCTCATATCACCTGGTACTTTTCTTCAACGGGCAACCCGAAAACAAGTGTCCTAACCAAACACTTGAACAAACATTACGAAACAAGAAAATTTACAACAATGCATAAAAAACATGATGCCAACACTTATTTACATCACTTGAACAAAGAAAAACTTATATGCAAAAGTATGGAAAGTAAACACAAAACATGTACAAGTGAAAATATACAATTTCATTTACAAATTCTATACAGCATATAAATTATGGACAAAGCTCAAAACCAATGAAAACTATTGCGATGCAATTCAATATCAAAACACCAATCTCTGGCAATGGAACCACTTTGTTATTACGGTAAAGCAGCAAGAAAAAGTAAGTATTTTTAGTTTTGTTTTATCGTCTCCACATGGATTAGTGTGAGGGAAAGAATGCCATTCAACAGTTTCTACAGTTATGAGCTTGGGATTAAATGCGTTGGTTTGTATAGAAAGGAAAATATATAAACAGAAAATAAATACATTCTTTGGAGAGGAGAAACTTATCAGGCATGAATTTAAACTACTCGTCACAAACTTAAACCTATCGATCAGTTGCACTCAACCACCAATTATCGTCAAAATCATTAAGTATCTCTCGAGATTTCCCATACAAAGTTGAAGAGAACCGTATTACTCGCGTAGGAGATCTCTCAGTGCAACACAAACAACACGAAGGCATTAAGCTCAGATACCCACAATGATTATTAGCTCTAAATCTATATATAGAATCTAGACACTAATAGATATCCATCCCTAATCAGAATTTGTGAGGTATATGTCTATAACAATCTAAATCCAAACAAGAATGCAAAAAGATCAAGGGTGGCATCGATAATGATTTGTAAAGCAAATTTTATACAACATCGTGATCAATACATATACATATGTTCAGAGTAAGCATACAAACAAAACCCAATAAATAGAGAAATACATAGAGAAGAAAAGAAGAAAAATCAAACATCTCACGGGTTGTCAGATCCGATTCAAGACAATTTAGCGTTATATTAAGCAATCGTAATTGGACTTATGATGAAGTCACAACTATCAGAAGCCTGGAAATAACAATGTAGGTATAGTGCATGTTAGAGAAATGATACAAAGTCATTCTCCAAAAACAATGCAACACCATGATTTAAAACAAAGCAAAAGAAAGGAGGATAAGAAGGAATGTGATCAAGCACAAAGACAAGGGGATTGGATCATTACTTTAATTCATCTACTTCATGACACCTCGAGACAAACTTATCATCAATTCAAAGCACCAAAAGTGATCAAATGATCATTTAATGATAGATTTGAAATGAAGAAAATTCATCAAGCATCAATCTAAAGTCCAATTGAACAAGATGAACTTCAATTAACCACAATTGATCAAGTCAACTAAAAGTCAGAAGTACAAATCATCAAGAGCAATTATATATATATATATATATATATATATATATATATATATATATATATGATTTATAATGGTTTAAAATGAAAAATGGAGAGAAAATGTCAAAGTATCATCAAAACATCAAATAAACGGCTATAAAAAATACAGAAAAGTCTAAAATATTCTAAAGAAGTGGATCTCAAAAGTTGAGATCCAAAATGTTTAAAAATGATTAAAAATAAATTGATGAAAGTTAATTAAAAATAAAATGAAGAGAAAATGATGAAAATTACTAAAAATGATTATTAAAATCTAGAAAAAAAACATATAAGATAGAAAATAATTTTAGAAACTTATGGAAAAATTTGAAGTGGAAAATCCTTTTGGAACTATTTTTAGTTAATTTTGGAAGAAAAAAGAATTAAAGTGAAATGAAAAATAAAAAATAAAACAAAATGTCCAACGGCTACCACGCGTGTCACGCAATCATTGGCTAGAGGATATAAATTTGACTCCAACACGCACAAAGCAGTTCATCTAAAACCTCTAAACAGTCGATTTAGCAGGTTTATGAACTGGAATTTTAAGCTCAAACACGCATCGTGCAAACTTCGTATTCCTTCATCGTTCATGTCTCTCTTTATCAGAGCAATTTATTTGCTCTCAGAAGAGAGAATTTGCATAAATATGCATAAAATCTAGCTTAATAAAAGTAAAATTAAATGACAAATACGAAGAATAAATCACAGTTAAGTTAGGGCTTTTGTTCAGAAGATCAAGACGAAGAGTGTGGTATCTTGTTTGAGTGAATACGAAACTCGTAGCTACCTGTTCGAAGTGAGCTCAGAAGGTATCAAAAATGTGAAATGGAGTTGGTGCTTAGACGTGTTGTTGAACTTCTTTAATGCTTCCAGTAGCTTCAGATGATATCGATGAAGGATTTTGGGTGAAGAATTGAAGTTTAAATGAAGAGAAAACGAGTTTAGATTTTCTTGTTTTTGGGAGGTTTCGGGCTTGAGAGAAGCATGGTTTCTTTGGCTGTTTAAGCTTTCAAGTTAAGGAAAAAAGATGCTCTATTTATAGGAGAGTGAATGGGCTCATCATACATGTCAGTTTTAGATCCCAAATGTGTAAACCCGTTCTAGAATTTTCTAATTTTTGCAACCGTGTGAGGCAAGGTAAAATTTGTAATTTAGGTCTTGAAATGAGTCTTTTTTGCACTTAGTTAGATTCATTTCATCATGATAAAGGAGTTTTCACATGTGTTGTGGTCCCCAAGTTGAGTTTTAATTCATTTCTAATTACGGGTCATGTACCAAAATGCAGAGTTGGGTCACCATGTTCCTGCTTAGGCTAAATGGAATCTAGTCATACGTTTCTTGATTTTATTTTTGCCAAATGATCCTTTTACGGAGTAGAACATAATGCAAAAAAAAAAAATTCAAAAGGATGCTTGATGTGAAAATGGCATGAGTTGAAAGTTGGGGTTGTCGCACTGAAAAATAGGTATGACATTAGGTCAAACAGTTCATGACCTAAATTTGTGCATATGTGGCCTCTAACATTTGAGGGACTTAGAGCTTGAATTGATGTTTGACCTATGAAGCAAAGTTGTAGAGGACATCAAAAGAGACATTTGGCTCAAAGAACTGACCATAAATATTTAGAAATGAAAAAGTTGTGGTGTTTGGACTAAATGCATGTCATACTTGAATTTTAGGTCACACACCCATGTACTAACTTGTGATTTTTGACCTTTACTTGCATTATAAGGCACAATGATGATCATTATAATACCACATGATTGAATATTTATTGGACTTTGATAAATCTTGATGAAACCTTGAGAAAAAGATGAAAAAGTCATGGAAATAAACACATTAACCTCTCTTGAATCAACCTTGAAAACATTCATCAAACTTGAACTTATCATGACCAAATGATGTCAAATGAAACTTGAGGTGAACATGACCTAAAATTATAGGTCATGACTTGGAGAATAAGTCTTGTTGACCTTGAATTTGCCTTAGAGGATCAAAACCCTAATTTAGGAAACCAACTTTATATCTTGAGGAAAAAGCCCTACCTTGTAAAATAAGAAAAGGAAACAAAAAATATTTTTGTATTTTGAATAGGGTTAGTAAATCAGTGAAGCAAGTAAACACAAAGATACAAGAAAATAGAAAGGGTGCTTAATGATCTCCCACACAACAAACCCAAAGACCAAAGGGTTAGGAGGTTACCAAGTTTATGATCTTGATGAAATGAAATGATATGATAAGTTGGATCTAAGGGGTAAACGTT
The DNA here is from genome assembly GCA_948472305.1 of Vicia faba. Taxonomy (NCBI): domain Eukaryota; kingdom Viridiplantae; phylum Streptophyta; class Magnoliopsida; order Fabales; family Fabaceae; genus Vicia; species Vicia faba. Next base: position 662,799,924 of record OX451740.1, read on the forward strand.
AGGGTATGAAGAAGTCCTGAATAATGAGTTTAGACAAGGAAGTCTCTTTCGGGTGTGATTGAGCGGTAAGTCTTGGACTGGTGTGTCTAAGCAAGTTGTAATCAGGATCTGATTATAGTGAAAAGCTCTTGTGGGACAAGGGGACTGGACTACTCTTGTTATAGAGGAACCATTATAATTTATGTGTGTGCTTTTACCTAATGCTTATATACTTTAAAGCGTTCCTCTATCATTTACTCTAGCTCATAATCTGAACTTAGTCAGATTCAGAAGCTGGTGTTTTAAGAAGTAAAAGATTACCAGATACACAATTCAACCCCCCTTCTTGTGTATTTTTCTCACCTTCAGCTAGCATCAGATTTTGGTCTATGCTTAACACTTAACAATGGTATAGAAAAAGATCCTGAATACAAAAGTATACTAGATGAGTGATACTGGTAATAGTCGTTGTTGTACCCCAAAATTTTCCCTCCCATTTTCTCAACATTTTCTCATCACAAGACCCTTAGAGCTCAAGATCCAGTTAGGGTTTCCTCTGCTCAAGACTTCTCCTTGCACTGTTGACCCAAATTAGGGTTTGTGTTTGCACAAAGATATTTTGACCTAAAATTCCTAAGATGACTTTCATGCTTCATGTTGGACTCCCAAGTTTATCCATACCAAGTTTCAAGTCTTGATTCCAACTTTTGCCCAGTCAATTGGACAGTTGACCTATAAATCAGCTGTATTGGGGAAAAAGTCAACTGTGGCCAATTGACAGTCAAACCTCATGAAAATTGACCCACATCAACATTATGAACTCACATGGACCATTTGATCAAGTTTGGATCACAATTCCACAAGAAATCTGATCAGATCACCAAAAGGGCAAAATGGTCATTTTTAGGGTTTTGACTGCACAAAGGCAATTTTTAAATGTTTGACCTAGCCAATGGCAAGCCAAGCTCACATATGGACTCAAGGACCCCATGGAATTGTCTTGACATACTCAATAAGTTCAAAAGATCCCAAATGCACAAGATTGACAATTGAATTTCCCAGTCAATTGATCAATTTTGACTGTATACTGAAAAGTCAAACTTTGACTTTTTTTGGTCAAAATCAAATGTCAAGATTCATTTTTCATCAAAACATGCCAAATCATGAAACTTGTTCATCAAGAAATCAAGAATTGCAAATTAGGGTTTGAAATGAAGATTTTTCATAACTTAGAATTTTTCTAAGTTATGAAAAACCCTAATTTTTTCCTAACTTTGTCCCACTTTCTCACCAAGATTCATTTGGATTCAAGCAAAAGTCAAAACATGAAAGTTGTAGTCCATTGCAAAATATACAACTTTGATTCACAAAGTTTTCCCAAAAGAAGCTTGTATCTCAAGTTACAATTTTTGGAACAAGGGTACCAAACCATTCTTAACTTAGAGAAATTTTGAACCATTTTAGGCAAGGTTTTTACCTAACTTCAAGACCATTTTTCACATGCTTCCACTTGGAATTTCAATTTGCATTTCAAAGATGGATTGTAGTACACATTCCAGGCTTTCCAAAATGTCCAAGAACTCATCAAACAACCTCATGGTTAGGGAGAATCGAATTTGGCAATATGGGAAAAACTCACTTTGTTCATGACCAAATTACATGTCCATACACTTAGGCAATTTTGAACTCAGCTTGCATTTCTTGATTACAGGCCCTATATCCCATTTACACTCATAAATTTAATGCTAACTCATTATGCCAAGACCATATTTTATGTGTTCAAGCATTACATAAAGGTTTAGTCCCAAAGTAGAAAAAGCATAATGTCCATTTTTGCAAAAGTAGAACTTTATGTCAATTAGCAAATCAAGAGGTACACAGCAAATCTCCTTGGCACAAGTTATTAGATTAATCCCACTGATCAAGGGCAAGCTTAGAAGCACATTAGGGGTGCCTCTATCAGTCTAGAACTCAAGTGGACATTTTGTTGCTTAAAGTTGAAGAAACATAGCATAACAAGACAATTCTCATTCCTGTGAACCAGAGCTTAAGCAAAGTTATCAAACACTTTCTAATCATCAAACCTAAGCTGAAACACGAGCCAACCATCTCCATTGCCTTCTCAAACACAGAATCACCCTCAAACTGCCCAAACAGGGTACCTGCTGCAGATTGAGTTCCATAACTCAATCCATTCATGCATTCTTGCTAAAACCACTTCAAACATATCCCACATCATCCCTTGAAACTATTCCAAGCCTCAAACACGACCTGTAACACTCCCAAGCAACATCACCATTTTCATTTTCTTGTTTTGCAGTTGAAGTTCCATAACACGATTCACTTGGTTTCAAAGCAAACTAAAGCTTGGAATAGCATCCCTGGACATCAAGGAAGTTATACCAATCATCACCTTGCATTGAAAGCACCTCCATCACCAGATACGATTCCAACTGAACAGGTAAGTTCATGAACTCATATCTCTCTATCCAGGCATTGTTAGCTTTAGGTTTGTGAAGAAAATATGTCACATTCATAGCCCTGAACATGCCCATGTAATTAGTTTTCATTTATGTTATGTGTGCTGTGAGAATTTGATGTCTGAACATGGAACAAAAACTAGGTCAGGAATTGGGAATGGAGAAATTCTCTCTCATTTCTGAGAGTTAGGATGAGTTCTCTATATGTCCAGAATCGTGGCTTGATGCTTAACATTTCTTATGTTGTAAGTTTGTGCTAAAAGTCCAGGAATCCAGATGTTTGAATCAGTGTACAAAGCGCGCGTTTTTGACAAAGTTTCTGGCCAGAGGTTGAAGAAGGTCCTTTGGGCTGGGCTTGTTCTATTTTTTCTTATTTGCACCTTGCTTTTACTTTTGAACCCCCCTGACCCATTTTGATTTTTACTTATCATTTTCCATTTTTTCCTTTTGATTTTATTTCTATATTTTTATTTAAGTATGAAAAAATATAAAAATCATTTTTTCCACAATTTTTGCATTTATTTTGATATTTATTAGTCTTTATTTAGTTTTTGTACATAAATAAATACTTATATACTATTATTTAAAATAGCTAAAAAAAATAATACAAACATATTTTTCTGACTTTTATTTCATATTATCTCTTGAAAACATTTTATAATAAAAATATACTTTTTTTTATAAATATTAAATATTATTATTTTGTATATATTCAATATATTTAGTAAATAATACAAATACATATATATTTATTAGAATATTTAGGACAAAAATACAAAATATATACATTTTTATTTTTATTAATATTTAACATTAAAAATATCTTTTTGACAAATATACTTCATTTTTATTTTATTTTTGTACATAATTATTAAACATGGTACATATTAAATAATTAATACTTTTTATTTAATGAAATTAGGGTTTTGCCCTAAATACATAAAAACTCCAAAAAATAATACTTTTTATTTTGTTTATTTGACATATAAAAAAAACACTTTTTTTTCATACATATAAAAAACTTTTTTGCATCTTGCATATTTATTCCATTTTTATTTAATTGTTGTATATTAAATAAATTGTATAATTCCCAATTTGATGTAATAGTCTAGGTTTAAATTCCTTGTCAAAATACCCCCATTTGAACATTTGTACCCCCCTTCCCATATTTTGTGTTGTAATAACTTAGGAACTTTATTTTTCGCATTTTAACGCTTTCTAATTATGTCATGTTAGAATTAGGGTTTGTATGCAAATCAATTAACCAAAATAGTTTGACCTAATTTCAAGATAAACAAGCATGAAAATGGACAACACCAATCACACTTGCACCCCCTTTAGGTTACTCCACTTGTTGCCTTCAATAATGGGCCATATTGCATGTTAGGTCTCTTTGGGCAAAACAAAACATTTCAAATGATCATAGTCCCTCGATGACGCTTTCGAAAGTTGCCTAAAAATGATCAAGTCCCTCCAAGGAAAAATTGCCCAAAGATACTTGGCACCATTGCAATTATGGTCTAAACGATGACCCGCGCCCTTCCCTTTCACATCCTAACACAAGATTGTCCACCAAATGCAATGGTGGAACAAAATTGTTAAAAGGGTTAAAACATAGCAAAGATCTTTGAGAAATTTAGGAGTAGACAACCTCTTAGTTACTTGAATCAAACTTGCAAAACAAAACACTTGCCTATTTTTCAAACCACACATCACTACACTTTCAAAACAACTTTCAAAAACAATGAAAACCTTTTCAAAAGACATACATCTTTGTATACATCCCAACATGGATCATTACAAAGGTTGCCACCACATTGGCTTCTTTTCAAAATATTTTCAAACCCACACACACAAAGCACCATTTCAAACAATTGAAAATTAAGGCAAGTTGATCTAAGCAAGTAACTAAGAGCCCATGGATAACCATGGATAGAAAGGGTGATAATACCTTCCCTTTCTATAATCTACTCCCCGAACCCAAGAAAACATCTCAAAGGTTTTTGCTGTGCTTTTTAAACCTTTCCTTAGGATAAAATAAAAAGTCGGTGGCGACTCTTGCTCAACCGAAACATTTGCAAATACAAACGCAAACCTCAAGTCAGTTCTCCCACCGTATCACAGTCGTGTTACTGACACTAGTATACCACATGATTATAGGGCTCCTGAGAGTCATTATTTTTCTAAACCACTTGCATTTAGTGGTGATTCAACACACTTTTAATGGTAGAAGAGAAAAATGTACACATATATTATTGGGCTTGATGATGAGTTATAGGACATCCTTAGGATGGTATAGATATTCAAGTGAATGGTGTGGGAATGGTTGCTGATAGAAAAGTTCTCACACCAGCTCAAAATAAAGTGTACAGAAAACACCACATAGTAAGAGGTATTATTGTCGATGTTACACCTCACTCTGAGTACATAAAAATCATAGATAAGTAAATTGCCAAGACTATCTTTGAACTATTATGTGTTATCTATAAAGGTAATCAGCAGGTGAAAGAGGCTAAGGCCAACCTTCTAGTTCCCCAGTACGATGAAATCTTCAAAATGAAAGATGATGAAGACTTTGAAACCATGTTCTCTAGGTTTCAAGATCTTGTATGATGCCTTCAATTGTTGAACAAGAGTTATACTTCTCCTTATCATGTCAATAAGATTCTAAGGTGTCTTCCTGTGAGATTTATACCTAAAGTTACAACTATTCAGGAGGTTAAAGACCTGAATACTCAAATTCTTGAAAGTTTGATAAGAAACCTTCAGAGCCATGAAATGGTACTGAATGAAGATGAGTCTGTGAAGATGTCCAAATCACTGGCTTTGAAGTCTGTTGCTGAGAAATCTAGTGGTAAAGCTCCCAAATCCTCAAGAGTCAGCAAATTAGAAGAAGCTTTTAACGAAGAAGTTTCTTATGATAACTCTGATGATGAAGAGATGGAATTTGTTGTACCCCAAAATTTTCCCTCTCATTTCACCCAAGACATGTCCATTAAGATCCCCAAATTTCCCTGGGATGACTAAGAGTTGACCAGACAAATTCTCCTCCTAAGGCAATAAACCTCAACTAGGGTTTCAATTTTAAGCAAGATGTGTGAGTCCAAAGGATCCCAAATTTTCTCCATTGTCCTAATATGTCCTCAAAATCATACATGCCAAATTTCATGCTTTGAACAACAAGTTTGCTCAGTCAACTGCTCAAATGCCTGGAAATCAACTATATTAGGCCAAAAGTCAATTGTGGCCCAAATACAGTCAAATTTCAAGATTTTTGGTAAACATCAACATTTTGAAGTAATATCCATCATTTGATCAAGGATTGATCATGATTCCTCAAGAAATGCTCCTAACTCATCAAAAGTCAAAAATGGCAAATTAGGGTTTCCAGAGGAAAAGTCAACCAAACTTTGACCAGGCATAACTTTCTCACACTTTATTAGAAATTTTTCCACCAAAGCTAATTTTGAAAAGAATCCAAGAAATGCCTCAATCAAAAGATACAAGCTCATACATTATAGGTCCTTTCAAAAGTCAACAAAAACACTGTTTGGGTCAAAGCTCCTTACATGAACATGGAAGATCCAATTGAGATGAAACCAAAAGGTTTGTTTAGAGGACATCATAAGCTCTCTAAAAGGTCCAAGAACACCCTCTTAGGGTTAAAGTTGAGAAATATATGCATTGATAAAGTTGACAAATTTTATGAAAATGCACAAAAGTCAATGTGAACAACTTGGATTATTTTGAACTAATGGGTGTGGGTTTTGGATCTCAAACATATAAGGGACTTAAGCAAGACATTTAAATCCATTATTTTATTTTTATGATATTTTTTTTTATTTGAATTTTTATTCATTTAAATCTTAATAAATCAAATAAAATAGTAAAATGATGAATTAAATCTAAATATTTGTTTTATGATCAGATCATGAGCCTAAAATCAAAAGATTGAATCAAAAACTCATGTAAAGGCTGATTGGAGAGAGATGTGCAAGTTTTGGCCAAAATTAGAAACATAAAATTCCAAATGCAAATCAAATATTTTCTACATAAATCTTCAAGATTCAATCCACTTTTGTTGCCCTAATACATCCAAATATATAAACATAACATTGCCAGACAAAAAAGGACAAGGATTGGCCGCACAAAACTGACATTCAAAACTCTAACTTTTCAAGAAAAAGAGTCAATTGGATTTTCAATTACAGGAGGATTCAAGGTATTCTGAAGCTTGCAATCAATTCCTGGAGGCCTTCTGAAGCTAGCTGCATCACTCTCAAGCGCCAAAGCTCCAAGAATCGTGCCCAATACAGTCACGGTTTGTCCTTCTTTTTTTGAAAACGGTTATGGTCTTACGTGCATTATAAATGGATTTGGATCATGCATTCTTATTTGTATGAATGATTAGAACATGTTTGAATCGTCAATTTCCTGTTTTGATGAATATATGACAATATGCCATTGTTAGGGTTTTGACCTTTGATTTAGGGTTTTCAGATACAGGTAAAATTAGGCCTAAAGAGGAGCACCATCATGCTCAGGAGATCAAACCCAATTCATCCATGGCCTTAAATTGAATTTACATTTCCTGCTATAGATTTTGGAAATTACAGGTGATATAGTGACGGATAATGTCTGTAGGTAAAGATCCATGGGCTAACACGACGGAAGGTTAGGGAAGACGAAAGCGTGGCACAGCCTGGTTGGCCAGTTTGAAATGGCACGCATTTTTTTTTAAAAAGAGAACTCTGACCATTATTTTCACATATTATATTATCATTTCATTTATATGCATGAATGACAAGATGGCCTGGTGGTAGAAGAGACGCTTGCAAAGGGAAGAGACCTGGATTCGACTCCTAGGTCTTGAGTTTTATATTTTCTAACCAATTTCTTTCAGATCCAATGCACTGCCATCTCACGCGTACACCTTGCACCCTCAGATCCAGCCACCAAATTTGCATGGTTCCATGATCCAACACTCCTGGACGCAGTCCCATGGTGGACCTCCCAAGCATGCCTCCCACTGGATCTCACGCAGGCTATGGGCTTACACAAAATCTGGGCCTTGGAATTCAGCAATACACCCTTCCAATTGGGTTTCTCACCCCCCTCAGGCCCATTTCTTAATTTCTTTATTCTTTTTATTTATTTTATAATTTTTTATTTATTCATTTTTTTTAAATCAGAAAAATCACAAAAAAATAATAGACATAAGTTTTTCTAATTAAATTTAATTTTTGGTAAATAAATTAATCTGATTTGATTATTTTGACCTATTTCATTAATTAAAATTAATTAGAGATTAGGTTAAATTTCAAATCCTTTTTTCATAAAAATACCAAAAATATTTTTAATGGGCAATTAGACTTTTAGGGTTTCAAATGTAGGCCATTCTTAATTTTCGCGCGTTATTATTTTTCATACGTTTATTTTTATTATCTAACTGTGCCTGATTTGTAATAGTTAATTAGGGTTTTCAATTTTCGCATTTTACTTTTCAATCATTATTTATGTATCTGCACCAAAGCCTTCTAATAACGGTAGGACTTTATTTCTCGCTTTATATTTTCTTATATGCTTGTATATAATTTGCTAGTAAATTAGGCGTGCATGATAAGATTAAATCAATTAATCATTAGGTCACTAACTTCAAGATAAATATTTGAAAAAAAGCACATTGTTGCACACTTGCACCCTTAGGGTACTCCTCACTTTGGTTGCCTCAGAAATGGTCATGTCCCTCGAACGTAGGGATATCTTAGCAAAGACCCTCAGTTTAAAAGTCATCATAAAGATCATGGTCCCTTAATGCCCCTCGAGTTGCCTACGAGAAATGATCTCGTCCCTCGATGTTTCCTATATGATGACAGTCCCTTCGAAATGCTAAGGTATCCTTACATGTTGCCTTCAATGACCATAAGTGTCCCTTTTGATAGTCCTTCAACATCCAACGATAGGGATACCTACTCACTAATAGTAGGATAGCGCTATCTAAAGGAAAGGAGGAAAAGAACATCCTTTTTCGAGTAGGTATATAATTCTTAAGTACTTACTCAATTCTTCTTTTTTACACTTACACACTTTCAAACTTCTTTTTCAAAAACGCTTTATCACACTCTTGAGGACTAATACAAGAGTTATCATAAAGCAGACAAAATCTTTCAAAACACACAAACACGAAAACAGTTTTCAAAAATGAGCAAGTACCTAAGAGCCCGTAGAAAACCACGGATGGAAAGGGTGCTAACACCTTCCCTTTCCATAATCTACCCCCCCCCCCCCCCCCTTACTCAGAAAATGTCGAAAAAGGTCTTTTTATGTTCTTTTCACCATTTCCTTTGTTGGATAAAAGAAAAGTCGGTGGCGACTCTTGCTTACCGCGGCATTTGGAACAAAAAACGCAAACCAGTATTAACAGTCGGTTCTGCCACCGTATCACAGTATTTATCATCAAAAGGTTTTAAGAGATGGCCAAAAGGAACAAAAGATTCTTTGGTATAAGAAGTGGCTTCATAGGCTCTAGTTCTAGAGATAAAAATGATGACCAGAAAATCTTCTATAACTAGAATAAGCATGGTCACTTCAAAGCTGGTTGTCTTGATCTACAGAAGGATAAATCAAAGAAAGGAAGCTTCCAGAAGGACAACTTTAGAAACAGATTCAAGAAGAATCTCATGGCAACATGGGATAAAATTGATAATGAAGAAAGTTTTGACAAAGATGAATGAGGAGAAAATCTAGCATTGATGGCTCTCACATCATCTTATGCAGAATCTAAATCCTGCTCTGGTTTAGAATCAAAAGAAGAAGAAGAGGTATTTTCTAACTTGTCTCATATGATATTTTTTATTTCATTAAATACCTCATGAGTTGTTGCAAAGATAAAGCAAGACACATGAATATATTAAGGAGAGATCATGATCTTTTGAAAGAAGAATTAAAAATGTTTCAAGACAAATTTGAATCTCTTGAAAAAGATCATAAGGCTCTTTTATATAAAGCTTCTAATGTGGATGTGCATAAGTTATCTCTTCAAAACTTTACCACGAGAAGTCTTGAAAGAACTAAACGTGCCTTCATGATCTATGGAGTAAGTAAGAGTAAATAAGAAGGTATGGGTTATGTGATACGGTGGGAGAACTGACTTGGGATTGCGTTTGTGTGCGCAAATGTTCGGTTTAGCAAGAGTCTCCACCGACTTTTTACTTTATCCTAAGGAAAGGTCAAAAAGCACAGGAAAGACCTTTGAGATGTTTTTGTGGGTTCGGGGGGTAGATTATGAAAATGGAAGGTGCTAGCACCCTTTTCATCCATGGTTATCCATGGGCTCTTAGTTACTTGTTTTTAGATAACTTGCCTTTGCTTTTCAATTGTTTGAAAAAGATGCCTTGTCTAGGCAACCTTTGTAATGATTCTTGTTTGAATGTATACAAAGGTGTATGTCTTTTTGAAAGGTTTTCAGTGTTTTGAAAGTTGTTTTGAAATTGTGTTGTGGAGTGTGTTTTGAAAAATAGCAAGGATGTTTTGCAAGATTTTTGATTAAGTAACTAAGAGTTATCTACCATATTTTACTCAAAGATCTTTCTTATGTTTTTAACCCTTTTAACAGTGTTGTTTCACCATTGTATTTGGTGAACAACCTTGTGTTAGGATGTTAACGGGACAGGCGCGGGTCATCGTATGACCATGATAGCAATGTTGTGAAATGACTTAGCACTTTTCTGTAGGGACTAAGATCATTTTGAAAGGCAACTTTGATAGCGTCATCGAGGGACTATGATCTTTTTTCAATTCGTTTGTGCTAAGACATCCCACATGCATAACATGGCCATTTTTGTAAGACAACAAGTGGAATTACCCTAAGGGTGCATGTGTGCAAGTGTGTTTGATTGCATGCATTTTGTCTTTGATTTTTGGGTTGTCTACTTGTTGATTTTATCTTGCCATACACATCTAATTACTAGTATTTGTACAAAGCAATAAAAATGCAGGAAATAAATATCCTACACTATTACAACCATATTGAAAGGCAAGAAAATGTAAAGGCAAAAAAAAAATAAAAGAAAGGAAAATGAGCTCTTCGACCCAGGCATGAGCACCCTTCGATTTGCATTCTGTTGGCCTCCTTCGACTGGACAAGTATGTGTATGGCGAAGCCTTCTGGTTCTGCCTTGTTGCCTTCTTCGACTGGAGGTCGAAATAAGTGAGGGAATGCCTTTCGACTGAGCCTGGAAGTCAACATGGTTTTCCTCTTGGTTGTCTCTTTTGTTTGAGTTGGAAAAAGAGGATAGAAGCCAGAAGCTTCATTTCCTATTTCCTGTTTCCTGTTTCTTTTATCTAAAGCATCTAAATGGCAACATGGCCTGAGGGCATGCTAGTATTTGTCTTGTAAACAGTTTAATAGTTAAAGCAAGTTCAGGTAAACAGAAAGCAAAATGAAAGGGTTAGATCTGAAAAATATGTTAACAATGTGGAAACGAAAGGAACAATGGTATGTACAATGTTTCAAACGAAAAGGAATTGTATTTACATGTTATGAAAGGAAAAGTTCAAAGGTAAGAATAACTTACCTTGCTTCAGGCCTTGAATGGATGTGGGACCTTGAGTGGAGGCCCAGGATGCTGGATTCAAAAGAGGGGAAAAAGCAAGTGTGATGCTTCTTCGATTTCAAAGGAGACTGAAGTGTTGTTGTTCTCTAGAATTGAAGGAGATGAATGTGATTCTGGGCTTTTTGTGATTTCTCAAGTGTTGATGAACTTGAGAGTTTTTTTTGTTTTGTTTGAGAAATTTGGGGGATTCGTTCCTCTGGTCCAAAGATCCTCCCCTTTCTTTGTGCAAATGAACTCTCTATTTATAGAGAAAGGCTTTTGGGAAGCTTGGGGAGCAAAAATAATAAAATAAGGCTCAGCTGGAAAGTGAATGTCCACTTGTGCCATAAAAGCAAGATGAATGGCTCAGATGGGTTGCTTCCTTCTGAAGGAAAATAGGCGCAAGGCTCAAGACAAACTTTTCTAAAAGGTAGTATTATACTATTAAGTGCAAGTGGTCTTGGACAACAAATGGTTACAGGCCTAAAAAGGGAAAACACGTAGCCTAGCCTATGGGTCTAAATGTTCAACTTGATATTTTGAGTCGAATCCTCCATCTTTCTACACCTTTCTACCAGACTAGAACAACACAGCATTCGTTTTCACCAGTTGTGTGTCCTTCGAATGAACCAACTGTGTGTTCTTAGAATGGCCCTTTTCCGAAGGTTATTAACTTCTGAATCAAAGGAAGCTTTCATAACATTATTGACTTTTTGAATTGAAGAAAACCAAAAGGAGGCCTTTACTTCCTGATTCGAAGGACATTCCTGAGTCGAAGGACATTCCTGAGTCGAAGGACATTCCTGAGTCGAAGGACATTCCTGAGTCAAAGGACATTCCTGAGTCGAAGGACATTCCTGAGTCGAAGGACACTGTTTCAAAGGGAACCAAAAACTCAATTGAAACTTGTATGGAGATCATTTCCTTCTGAATCGAAGGAGACCTATTTGAATTTGCATTGCCCAGACGAAGCTTGTATCGAAGAAAACATATTGCCAAATCAAAAGCTCATGCTCGAAGGAAGCATATTGCCCAATCGAAGCTTGGGTCGAAACAAACATAAAGGGAGTCATTGCCTTTTAGCGTGAGGGAAGTTCCTGGCTTCTGAGTCGAAGGGTATTCCCAAGTTGCATTCGAAGGAGGCTCTTGCTCAAAACGAAGGATGTAATCCAAGTTGCATTCGAAGGAGGCCAAGAGTCAATCGAAGGGTTCTGAATTGAAGGAGACCTGTTTTCCTCCAAATTTGTCAAAATGTTATTTTTATCTGTTTTCTCCCTTTTTGACAGTTTCCTTTTAATTCTAGTGCTGGAAAATCCCAATGTACTTTGTGCAAGCTTGAACCTTGAGAATCCTTGTGAGAAAAGCCTTGAAAAATTGAGAGGGCAAATTTTGGGGTACAACAGCTGCCCCTGTTCAAACTTCTTACACCTGAAGAGTTAGATTGGTAATTCTACCATTCGTGACTTGAAGGTGGAAGATGATTGAACACTAGAGTGCCCAGAAATTTGCACTCGACGATGGGATGATAGGAGGAATAGGCTTAAAGATGCCATCCAAGAATGCTTGTTGAATTGTAATTTGTAAGTTGAAAGAATGAGTATCATAATGGCGTCCATGTCTGGAGTGTATCTGAACTGTATTAAAAGGTGGGTTGTTTGGTGATGAGTCCGTGTAAAACTGCATCTGAAATTTCCTGAGAAGGAACCTGTGTAGGGTTACTTCCTGATGAGTCCGTGTAAAACTTCCTCTTTGGAAAGAGAAGGAACCAGTGTAGGGTTTCCTGATGATGAGTTCGTGTAAAAATTCATCATGTGTAGGGTTTCCTGATGATGAGTCTGTGTGAAACTGCATCTTGGAAGGAAGGAACCTGTGTAGGGTTTCCTGATGACGAGTCCGTGTGAAACTGCGTCTAGAAAGGAGGAACTTGAGTAGGGTTGCCTAATAATGAGTCCGTGTAAAACTGCATCTTGGAAGGAAGGAACCTGTGTGGGGTTGCCTGATGATGAGTCCGTATGAAACTGCATCTTGGATTAAGAAGGAACCTGTGTAGGGTTGCTTCAATGATGAGTCCGTGTAAAACTTCATCTTGGAAAGAGAGGGAACCGGTGTAGGGTTGCCTGATGATGAGTCCGTGTAAAACTGCATCTTGAATTGAGAAGGAACCTGTGTAGGGTTGCCTGATGATGAGTCCATGTGAAACTGCATCTTGGATTGAGAAGGAACCTGTGTAGGGTTGCTTCAATGATGAGTCCGTGTAAAACTTCCTCTTGGAAAGAGATGGAACCTGTGTAGGGTTGCCTGATGATGAGTCCGTGTAAAACTACATCTGAAATTTCCTGAGAAGGAACCTATGTAGGGTTGTTTCAATGATGAGTCCGTGTAAAACTACATCTTGGAACGAAGGAACCTGTGTAGGGTTTCTTCATGATGGTCAAGTAGATAATTGTCTTGTCTGGTTTCAGGTATTAATCTAGAACTTGAAAAGGTTGATGGTAGCCATCTTTTGATTGACCTTTTTCTGAAAAAGGTAAAATGTTAGTTGTATGCAATGTCATGATGTATGAAATGCACGATGTCATGATGTTCTCAAAATAAATGAGATTGCGTTGTATGCACTTATCATGTATGTAAATAGGATGTATGAAATGCGAAATGTTTATGAATGTATTTTTGTCTAGGAAAATAAATCCTTGACAAACGTCAGGGAGTTTGTTAAATCCTGGGCTGCTGTTGAAGAGTATGTGTGTCTTCAAACTTTGCTTGGAATGTTTTCACTGGGGATTCCTATTTTGTTGTTTGAGGAGAAACTCCGCTGGGAAATATTGAAAACACTGTGGGGAGAATGTTTATTCCTGCTTGGGAAAAGAGTTAAGGAGTCTCGGTTGTCCGTTGCTCTACTGGGGAGTCGAAGTTGAACTGATATCTGGTCGGGTCCAGGTTTCACAGTAACTTGTTGGGGATTGTAGAGTAGTCTACCGGGGAAGAGGATTTGTGGTCCTTTTATTTGTAGTAGTCGGAAAGGCAAACCCAAGCTGGGGAATCTGTAGTTTGTTAGGGAAATAAACCTTATTTCTGGTCAGCTAGAGAGGTGACAACTTCGTTGGGGAGAGTCTTCGAGGACTCTTGAGGTTGTCTCAGCTGGTGAAAGGTTTTCAGAGATTAAACTCTGGGGAATCATCCTATGAGAAGGATTTTAGGGTAATTTGTCATTGCCCCTAGTGGCGAGTGTTTGTGGCACTGCCTGGAAATGTTTGATTGTACGTAACCCTTTGCTGAATTTGACGTTTAATGCCCCAAGTGACGGAGATGGAGATTTGCCCCTGCTTACTCTATAATTCTTGAGAGATTTCTTGGAATCTTGACTAGACTGCCCCAAGTGTGCTGGAGAGTGACATGTCATGTCCCCCTGTTAATAGGAGATTTGTCAATGGAAGTGTCATCCTTCTTGAAGTTTAGGTTCACCGAGAGAGCTTTCGTTCATCGGATATTCATTGTGTGAATTTCTCCGCTGTCAAACAAATAGCCATATGCAAACAGTGATATTCAAGTGATGTAAAGTTTATGTTTGTCTTGAAGTTTTGAAAAATGTGTTTATGTAAGTAAAGAAATTTTGTAAGAAAAATTCAACTCAGGATTTAGAGCAAAGCCTTACAGGAGTCAGGATACCTTTGGTAACAATATGCTTTCGAACTAACACATGCTTCAATTAGGACTTTTGAAGGGTTGTAACGTGGCTTGGTTCACGGTTTAAGAAACAAAGGATAAAGGCTCAAAGTGTATTTGTACCCACCCGTTCTTCGTGATGTTCTTCAATCCTAAACTCAGTTAATTGTGCATTTGAACTCCAAATGAGTCTGGAACGACGTTTTTGGTGATGGTTCACACAAGTTGAATTTGTTGGAAGGCAGTCATTTTTGCAACATTTTTCATGTTGTTGAGGATTTGTAGCGACCTTGTTCTTTTGATTTGTTATCCCTAACTTTTGCCTGACTGTTCCTGTTTTCGAGATTACAGTCAGCGGGATGCCCCAGCTTTCTTAAGCCTCCTTTATAGGTTTTTGCTCAGTGGGCTTTACTTTTTTGAGATACAATGACTGCCTATGTGATAGGGAACCATCACCGTCTTTTGATTCCAGAGGAATATTTTTTGATGTCATTCGTTGTATGACGAAGTGAGAGTTTGCGGCTTAAAGCACATCTTTTGAATTAACTGAGAGACTACCCTGCCCCAGGTTTAAATTAAAGGTTTCAATTTGTGTTTAAAACAGAAAACTCCTACTTCTTTGGCTCAAAGGGGTTGACTAGGGATTATCTTCCTTATAACTCCAGTGTTTAGGATTTGAAAGAAACGCCTGTACATCGTCAGCAAGGTTTGTCCAAAAGCATACCGTATGAGATTATGGCATTGTTTCGTCATCCTCCCTCTAAAGGCTTGTAACTTTTAGCAAGAGTTAAATGTCATAAAGTGGGTAAAAAGCATAGTTTACATGAAATGACAACAAATGAATTAATTCAAGACATGACATATGCAATGCATTAATGAAACAAATTTTGACATTAATAGATAATTGTTTGAACAACAAAAGGAATTACAATTGAAAATTCAAAATGAACAAGACACTCTCAATGATTCGGCGTAGGAGCAGATGTCACGTTTGGAGTCTCCAGAGGATCAAACTCGATCTCCTTTGCGTCAATCAAATTCTGAATTTTGTACTTCAATGTCCAACAATCATTAGTGTCATGCCCGGGACTGTCAAAATGATAAGCACATATTACATCAGGATTATAGTTAGGAGAAGAAGTTTTGGGGTTTGGATGAGGTCCTATCAATGTAATCATATTCATCCTCAACAAGTGTTGCAGCGCTTGAGACAGCGGCATGTTGATGTTGGTGAACTGTCTTTTAGGCTCGTCTGGCCTTTGTTGATTTCCCCTTTGCTATTGTCAGTGTGATGCAGAACCAGAGATCAGGACTGCCCCTACGTGTTGGTCATGGCGACTCTTTTGACTATACACAACATTAGACTCTTTCTTACCACTGTAAGGCTTTTTCTGAGCATCAGAAGGTGTAGCTTCTTGAATCTTCCCACTTTTGATGCCAGCTTAGACCCTTTCGCCGGTCAGTATTAGCTCGGTGAACCCGGCTGAAGAGCTTCCAATCAAGTGTTTGAAGAAAGGCCCTATCAATGTTTCCATGAAGATGTCAATCAGCTCCCTGTCAGTTAAAGGGGGTTGCACCCTACCAGCCAGATCTCTCCACTTTTGGGCGTATCCTTTGAAGCTCTCGTTGGAACCCATGGTCATGTTCTACAATTGCACACGAGTTGGTGCAAGATCAGCATTGTACTGATACTGTTTGTAAAAAGCAGCAGCTAGATCCTCCCAGGTGTGGATGCAGGAACTCTCCAATTGATAAAACCACTCGAGTTGAGTCCCTACCAGGCTTTCTTGGAAGAAATGGATCCAAAGCTTTGGATCAGTTGTGTATGGTTGAATCTTGCGGACATAAGACTTTAAGTGCATCTTAGGGCAAGAGACTCCATCGTACAGGGCAAAGATAGGGACTTTGAACTTTGGCGGGATGACCAATCCAGAAACTAAACCCATGTCTCTAAAATCCAAGCCAGGTATTTGTTGAATCTCCATAGCACTGAGGCGATCCTCCAACTGTTTATACTTGTCATCAGCGGGAGGATATTGTTCCTCGGAGTAGTCAGTTTCAACTCCATTAATCTCCAAATTGTGGTCTTCTTCAAGACTATCCCCTATGCTGGATGGAGTTGAAAGATCTAGGGCTTTAGGTCTTCTTCTCAAGTTCAAGACGCCTACTGACTTCTTGGACTTTTTCTTCTTTTCTTTGAGAAGGAGAGCTTTCAGGTCCTTTTGCCCCTTAGTCATAGCCAGAAACATTTGTTGGAATTGAGCGTTTTGAGCTTGGGGATCTTTCACCGTTTGTTCCATCTTACTGAAATAAACAGTAGGAAGATAAGGAGGCCTGTATGGGAGAAACCTATCATGATATGATGTATGATATGTGGATGTATGTTTCCAAGGATCTCGCGGGGTAAACAAGAAACTGTTAGAATTTGAATCTGGTAGCTTGGTTGAAGGAGCTTCATGTTGCTGAGAGTCCTTCTTCAAGAGTCAAGCTCACCATATCGAGTGGGTCATAGCCCCTGATTCAAGTTGTTGCACTTGATCTTTGACGGTGTTTGTTTAGAGGAGAACCCTCTTGCCCCTTGGTAGACATCTGATTCAACGTGACCCTGCATCGAAAGACCCTCGAGATCCTTGAAATGGTTATTTGAAAATGCTATGGTATGATGTTATGATGATATGTACATGTATGCAAAAGTAAGCAAGTGTATATACAGGTAATCATATTCACACAAAGCAAACAAGTCCTTAGGTTTAGGCTTGCATGGGGTTTGTAGGTAAGTACCCTCTTGAGTTTAGTTGGCTCAAACCTGTCCTAGAAATAGTAATCGGGTTCTAGAGGATCTCAATATCACTGACTACCCTCAATCGGTCATAATTCCAGTTTAGCAACCTTTTCTTGCGGCCGAAATCATCGCGAGAGTTTAGTCTCAATGAGTGTATCATACTGCTACTGTTTTATGGCCAAGTTGGTCAATTTAAGGTTCTAAGGTCAGTTGGTGCTTAATGACTCCTTAGAAGACCCATATTCTCCTCGTTCCAACACAAGGGATATCGGTACAGACCAAGGTGTCACACCAATGTAGCTACTGCTTCATCTGTGTCGATCTACGCCGGACAAATCCCTCACAGTTTATTGCTACTTACCTAAAAGGTGCCCCCAAATCCGGGTGTAGGATTTAAAACAAACCCAAGCAAGGAACCCAAAAAGTAAAGCAATCAAAGAAATCAAGGTAAGTATGTAAAGGTGATCTAAAACCCTAAGGTAACCCCACTTTTAGAAGAATTTCCCCAGCAGAGTCGCCAGTTCTGTGATACGGTGGGAGAACTGACTTGGGATTGCGTTTGTGGGTGCAAATGTTCGGTTTAGCAAGAGTCGCCACCGACTTTTTATATTATCCTAAGGAAAGGTCAAAAGCACAGGAAAGACCTTTGAGATGTTTTCGTGGGTTCGGGGGGTAGATTATGAAAAGGGAAGGTGCTAGCACCCTTTTCATCCATGGTTATCCATGGGCTCTTAGTTACTTGTTTTTAGATCACTTGCCTTTGCTTTTCAATTGTTTGAAATGATGCTTTGTGTGTGCGGTTTTGAAAATGTTTTGAAAAAGATTCCTTGTCTAGGCAACCTTTGTAATGATTATTGTTTGAATGTATACAAAGGTGTATGTCTTTTTGAAAGGTTTTCAGTGTTTTGAAAGTTGTTTTGAAATTGTGTTGTGGAGTGTGTTTTGAAAAATAGCAAGGATGTTTTGCAAGATTTTTTATTAACTAACTAAGAGTTGTCTACCCTATTTTACTCAAAGATCTTTCTTATGTTTTTAACCCTTTTAACATTGTTGTTTCACCATTGTATTTGGTGAACAACCTTGTGTTAGGATGTTAACGGGACAGGCGCGAGTCATCGTATGACCATGATAGCAATGTTGTGAAATGACTTAGCACTTTTCTGTAGGGACTAAGATCATTTTGAAAGGCAACTTTGATAGCGTCATCGAGGGACTATGATCTTTTTTCAATTCGTTTGTGCTAAGACATCCCACATGCATAACATGGCCATTTTTGTAAGGCAACAAGTGGAATTACCCTAAGGGTGCATGTGTGCAAGTGTGTTTGATTGCATGCATTTTGTCTTTGATTTTTGGGTTGTCTACTTGTTGATTTTATCTTGCCATACACATCTAATTACTAGTATTTGTACAAAGCAATAAAAATGCAGGAAATAAATATCCTACACTATTACAACCATATTGAAAGGCAAGAAAATGTAAAGGCAAAAACAAAATAAAAGAAAGGAAAATGAGCTCTTCGACCCAGGCAGGAGCACCCTTCGATTTGCATTCTGTTGGCCTCCTTCGACTGGACAAGTATGTGTATGGCGAAGCCTTCTAGTTCTGCCTTGTTGCCTTCTTCGACTGGAGGTCGAAATAAGTGAGGGAATTCCTTTCGACTGATCCTGGAAGTCAACATGGTTTTCCTCTTGGTTGTCTCTTTCGTTTGAGTTGGAAAAAGAGGATAGAAGCCAGAAGCTTTGTTTCCTGTTTCCTGTTTCTTTTATCTAAAGCATCTAAATGGCAACATGGCCTGAGGCCATGCTAGTATTTGTCTTGTAAACAGTTTAATAGTTAAAGCAAGTTCAGGTAAACAGAAAGCAAAATGAAAGGGTTAGATCTGAAAAATATGTTAACAATGTGGAAACGAAAGGAACAATGGTATGTACAATGTTTCAAACGAAAAGGAATTGTATTTACATGTTATGAAAGTAAAAGTTCAAAGGTAAGAATAACTTACCTTGCTTCAGGCCTTGAATAGATGTGGGACCTTGAGTGGAGGCCCAGGATGCTGGATTCAAAAGAGGGGAAAAAGCAAGTGTGATACTTCTTCGATTTCAAAGGAGACTGAAGTGTTGTTGTTCTCCGGAATTGAAGGAGATGAATGTGATTCTTGGCTTTTTGTGATTTCTCAAGTGTTGATGAACTTAAGAGTTTTTTTTGTTGTGTTTGAGAAAATTTGGGGGATTCGTTCCTCTGGTCCAAAGATCCTCCCATTTCTTTGTGCAAATGAACTCTCTATTTATAGAGAAAGGCTTTTGGGAAGCTTGGGGAGCAAAAATAATAAAATAAGGCTCAGCTGGAAAGTGAATGTCCACTTGTGCCATAAAAGCAAGATGAATGGCTCAGATGGGTTGCTTCCTTCTGAAGGAAAATAGGCGCAAGGCTCAAGACAAACTTTTCTAAAAGGTAGTATTATACTATTAAGTGCAAGTGGTCTTGGACAACAAATGGGTACAGGCCTAAAAAGGGAAAACACGTAGCCTAGCCTATGGGTCTAAATTTTCAACTTGATCTTTTGAGTCGGATCCTCCATCTTTCTACACCTTTCGACCAGACTAGAACAACACAGCATTCGTTTTCACCAGTTGTGTGTCCTTCGAATAAACCAATTGTGTGTTCTTCGAATGGCCCTTTTCCGAAGGTTATTAACTTCTGAATCAAAGGAAGCTTTCAGAACATTATTGACTTTTTGAATTGAAGAAAACCAAAACGAGGCCTTTACTTCCTGATTCGAAGGACATTCCTGAGTCGAAGGACATTCCTGAGTCGAAGGACACTGTTTCAAAGGGAACCAAAAACTCAATTGAAACTTGTATGGAGACCATTTCCTTCTGAATCGAAGGAGACCTATTTGAATTCACATTGCCCAGATGAAGCTTGTATCGAAGAAAACATATTGCCAAATCGAAAGCTCATGCTCGAAGGAAGCATATTGCCCAATCGAAGCTTGGGTCGAAATAAACATAAAGGGAGTCATTGCCTTTTAGGGTGAGGGAAGTTCCTGGCTTCTGAGTCGAAGGGTATTCCCAAGTTGCATTCGAAGGAGGCTCTTGCTCAAAACGAAGGATGTAATCCAAGTTGCATTCGAAGGAGGCCAAGAGTCAATCGAAGGGTTCTGAATCGAAGGAGACCTGTTTTCCTCCAAATTTGTCAAAATGTTATTTTTATTTGTTTTCTCCCTTTTTGACAGTTTCCTTTTAATTCTAGTGCTGGAAAATCCCAATGTACTTTGTGCAAGCTTGAACCTTGAGAATCCTTGTGAGAAAAGCCTTGAAAAATTGAGAGGGAAAATTTTGGGGTACAACAGGTTATAATGGAGAATGCTTCAAAGTACAACTTCTAAAGAAACCCTCGGGTCCTTCTTCTTCAAGCAGTTCTCAAGTAGCACTAAAAACTTATTTTGTGATAGCCTCTGATAAGAATAAGAATTTTACCTAATTAGAACCTAAGATAATTGAATCTAAAGTTATGAATAAATCTGCACCTGAGACTTCAAAGTCAAAGGTTCTCAAGAAGTCAGCTCCTAAGATTCAGCACTCAAAGGTTTAGATCAGATCAACACTTGGGGTTCAAAAGTAAAAAGTTCTACAGAATCTAGAACCAATGACTTCCAAGTCAAAGTATCTGAAGAAACCTCAACAAAGGACCTATATGTAAGTTCTCTAATTTTAGGGTTGGCATTAATTTTTGTAAAACAAATAAGAGCTCAATATGTTATATAGGATGTGTTAACTTGCTAACAAAAACAGGTGAAGCAAGAAGTCATATTTTATGTTGGGACATGTTAACTTGAAGTGTTTCAACATCTGGAGCAACATGTCGGATAAGATGTCCTATGAAGGAGCATACGACATCACGCCTGAGCTGAACTGGACGGTTATATTTTGTTAAGTCACAAAGACGGAATATACTTTGAGGATATTATATTATCTTATATGGAGCTGAGTTATAGGTCAATAACAATCAAGAAGAATATTGACTTTCTAAATATGGAGATAATTTAGGAAGATTTGATTGAAGACCTATTTTTATGCAGAACTTTCTGCAGAATGTAACAACGAATGAGTTTTGTTTGAAGGACCAAATCCAGTTTGGTATAGGTTATAAATAGAAGAATTGTAACCTAGAATTAGGTACCAGCCGAGAATTATAAAGATGTAATCATTAGGGCTGAGTCTGTAGACACTCTCTAGGAGAGTTGGTATGTGTAATCCACTCGATACGTGAGTTGGATTGTGTTCCTTGAATTGCAAGGTTTTGTTCTCACTCAGAAGCTGTGAAGTAATGAGTTGAGTATTGTTCATGGAGGAAGCTTGTAAGCAACTCCAAGTTGTGTTCTTAGTAAAGAGTCTTGGCTAGGTATTGTAATGGAAGTGTGTCTTCTGTTTTTCTATCATGGAAGTGTGTTTTCCTGTGTTTGTCCAATCATTGTCTGTGATTGATGAGGGATTGAAGAATGTCTCATATCTAGGTGAGTCTTAGATAGAAAGTTAGCATGAGCAGTGATTAAGTGAAAAGTTGTAAGCTTGGGACTAGTTTAGCTTCGAATTGATACTATTATAGTTGACTTTATCCCTAGCTTGGTAGCCTCTATAGTAGGAAGGTTGTTCTGAACTGGCATAACAATTTATGTGTGTTATTTATGCTTTTCAGTACTGGTTTTAATTGCTTATGCCTTGTCGTAATGTTTAAGTCAGATCAGATGTCTCGACATGTCATGGGACATCAGAGTTCTGTCATACCAGAATGTCACTGTGGCTCAGAGATTCTAAAGGTTCAAAATCTAAAGTCAAGACTCATCTGAGACAACTTTTATAAACCAAAATTCTGGATTGAGCCTAGGCATTACTATCAGGAAAAAGCAAAAAAAAATAAGAAAAAATCATGTTAGCTCTAACACTAGAGGACCTATAAGAGTGTTGGTACCTAAATCTGAGATTGTGCTTGCTACAGATATGCCTAGAGGGAGAAACAAAGCAGCAGTCATTGTACTTGGATAACGGATACTTGCGATATATGATAGAAAAAAGGCATATATTCCAAACCCTAACTTTGAAAGAGCAAGAAAGTGTGGGGTTTGGAGAAGGACTAAAAGGAAAGATCATTGGTATGGGTATTATTGTAATTCTCTAATCTCTGTTAATAATGTTTGGTTTGTAGATGAACTCAAACATAACCTGTTGAGCATCAGTCAATATTTTGACAGTGGTCATGATGTCTTGTTTAATATGAACATCTGATCAGTCTCCAATAAATCTAAAAACTCTATTTTATTCAAAGGGAAGAGGAAAGGAAATGTTTATAAAATTAATCTTTTTGAACTGACTGACCAAAAGGTAGTTTGTGCAATGTCTGTGAGTGATGAGAAATGGGTATGGCCTTAAAGGTTAGGTCATGCTAACTGGAGGTTAATCTCTAAACTTTGCAAGAAAAAACTTGTTAAAAGGCTAAAAGATCTTTATTATCACTCAGATGCTCTTTGTGGAGCATGTCAAGTAGGAAAGATTAGCAAAACCTCTTTTAAATCTAAAAACATTATTTATAACTCTAGACCCTTAGAATTTATTCACATTGATTTATTTGGTCATGTTGGGACCGCCTCAATCAATGGATAGAAATATTGGTTAGTCATTGTTGATGATTATAGCATATGGACTTGGGTTAAATTCCTTAGATCTAAAGATGAATCATATGGAGTATTCAACATCTTTTGCCCACAAGTACAGTCTGGAAAGGAATTAAATATTTTAAACTCAGAAGTGATCATGGTGGAGAGTTTGGAAATGATCCATTTGAAATATTTTGTGAAAACATGGAATTATCCCTGAGTACTTTTCTTCTAGAACTCCACAACAAAATAAGGTTGTAGAGAGAAAGAACAGATCCTTGCAAGAAATGTCTAGAACCATCATCCATGAGAAACATCTTCCAAAGTACTTATGGGAAGAAGCTGTTAATACTTCTTGTTATGTTCAGAATCGGATCTATATCTTACCAATTCTGAACAGAACATCATATGAATTATTTAAAAGAAGAAATCCAAGCATATCTTATTTCCATCAGTTTGGTTGTACTTCTTACATTCTGAACAACAAAGATTGTTTGAAGAAATTTAATGCTAAGGCTCAGAAGGGTGTCTTTTTAGGATATTATGAATGTTCTAAATCATACAAAGTGCATGAAATATAAGAAATCTTTTAAATTTTTATAGATAGACATAATTCTGAAGAACACCCAGTAGTTGGACCCACTACTACAAAATGTGCAAACAACAATACTCAATTCACCATGGTTCTTCCCAACACCGTGGTGACATCTCTAAACCATGGCGCTAACATTTTATTTTATTTCTTTATTAAAAATTATTAGCATGTAATAATGGTTGTTGTCATAACCGTGGTTATAGAATCCTGGATTTCTTGGGTTTGAACCTCAATGCCCTCACATATATTATTTATTTAACGTTAAGGCCTACCTTTTCTATTTTATTTATTTTTATATATAATATAAAGGGTTACAACTTTGGTTGTTTTGTTCAACCGTTGTGATTCATTTATCTATATCACCATGGTTGGTAGCATAAATTATTGTGAGTATATTTATGTATAAGCGAATTAACACTCGCTCTTTCACAGTAGCGCCATATCTTTCATAGCAAAAACCTAGAACCCATTTTTCTCTTCTTCTTAATCATTAGCATTCTAATTCTATAGTATAGTCGTCAATCTTGTTCTTCTTACATAAAGGTGTTCTTCTTTTTCATTATTCTCTCATTTTCGTGTATGTTGTTGTTATGTTTCACATGGTTTTCCTATTAATTTCTTCTTGTTAGATAGTTTATGGTTCTTTTATTGTTGTATGTTGTTCTATGTTGGTGTTGCATGTTGTTTTATTGACAAATAAGTTTGCGGTTTCATATGTTGATAATTTTCATGGTGTTTGTAGGACTCAAGAAAAGTGAATGAAGAAACAACAATAACAACAACAACAAAATTCATCTAGTTTTAGAAGCTATGAAAAGGAATATAAGAAGTATGAAGTTATTATGTTAACTTCATCCACCTTATTTTTTTTCATTGCTTCATAAACTAGATGAACCTTATATGGTGATGATGATGATGGTGGTAGCAGGCGTATAGTATGAGTTGATAAGGTACATGTGGTTTGTGTAGCAATGGAAAAAAATACAAGAGTATGAAGTCATTGTGGAAACCTTATCCACCTTGTATTTATTTTTCATTGTTTCTTCTAGGTGTTGAGCCCAATACCCTATATATCACAATAGTGGATAAGCATAATTATTGTGATATCACACGCACTTTCCAGTATAGTACAAAGGTCCCAAGACCGTGATTGTTAGTAACGAATTTACAACAACACTATACATAATAACACTTGGAACTACATGATTATATGTATGTTCCAACGGTTGTTAAATGGGTTTTTTGTAGTAGTGACATTCAAAATCTAGGAACCCAGAAGTTGCTAGCTCAGATGCTTGTATACCAGAATCTAACCTAACTCCTGAAGCTCATCCAGAAGATGCATATTCTGAAGAAGCTCTAGATGGTTCAAAAGCCTCAACTTCTCCCAATATATCTTTCAAGTATAAAGATTCGCATATGGAAGAAGTAATCATTAGGAATAGATATGAGCCCTTAAGAACTAGATATGCCTTCAAAAATGAAAATTGTATTATAGGGTTTATCTCCTAGATTGAGCCAACCTCTGTTGATGAAGCCTTGACATATGATGGATGGATTGTAGCTATGCAAGAAGATTTGAACCAGTTCCAGAGAAATGATGTTTGGGATATGGCCCCTAGGCCAAGTCATAAAAACATTATTGGAACAAAATAGGAATTTAGAAACAAGTTGAATGAACAAGGAGGGGTGGTAAGAAACAAGGCTAGATTGATAGCTCAAAGCTACAATCAGTAGAAAGGTATAGATTTCTCTGAAACATTTGCACCAGTTGCTAGGTTAGAGGTAATCAGGCTTCTTCTCTCGTATGCTATTAATCATGATATTATTTTATATCAAATGGTGTTAAGATTACTTTCTTAAATGGAGTCATTTCTAAAGAAGTGTATGTCAAACAACCTCCTGGGTTTGAGGACCTTGTTCACCCATACTTTGTTTTCAAGCTAAAGAAATCACTTTATGGACTTAAACAAGCTCCAAGAGCTTGGTATGAGAGATTAGTAATTCCTTAATTGAGAACGGCTTTCAAAAAGGCCGGGTTGACATTACATTATTCATAATTACTCTAAGTAAGGATATCTTAATTTTTCAAATATATATTGATGACGTAATCTTTGGTTCTACTAATGTCACTCTTTACAAGCAATTTTCTAAAACTATGCAAACTAAGTTTGAGATGAGCATGATGGTAGAACTAAAGTTCTTCCTTGGGACTGAAATCAACCAATGTAAAATGGGATCTATGTTCATCAATTTAAGTATACAAAGAAGATTCTAAAGAAGTTTAATATTTAATATTGCAAGATTGTGGCAACTTATATGCATCATACCTGTAATCTTAACAAAGAAGAGAGTAGCACAAAGGTATATCAGAATTTGTACCCAGGTATGATTGGTTCCTTACCTCACTACTTCTAGGCCTGATATTTTGTACTGTGTATGCTTGTGTGCAAGATTTTAATCAGATCCCAGAGAAGCTCACTTAACTGTTGTGAAGAGAATTTTTAGGTATCTAAAAGGAACATCAAGTTTGGGTCTTCTTTGTAAAAAATCCCAAGATTATAAGTTAGTTGGATTTTGTGATGTTGACTATGATGAGGATAGAATTGAAAGAAAATCCACTAGTGGAAACTATCAAATCATTGGTAAAAACCTAATATCCTAGGCTAGTAAAAGACAAGCAACTATTTTTTTGTCTACAGCAGAAGTAGAATACACCTCAGCTGCTAAGTTTTGTATATAACTACTATGGATGAAATAACATCTAGACGATTATCAATTTTGTTGTAACAGGATACCTATTTTATGTGATAATATTGCTGTCATTTGTTTAACAAAAAATCATGTTCAACATTCTAGAACCAAGCATATTGAGATTAAACATCCTTTTGTTAGATAGTTGTTCAAAAGGTGTCATAGATATTATGATACGGTGGCAGAACCGACTGTTAATACTGGTTTGCGTTTTTTGTTCGCAAATGTCGCGGTAAGCAAGAGTCGCCACCGACTTTTATTTTATCCAATCAGGAAAAGGAAAAAGCACAGAAAAAACCTTTTTCGAGATGTTTCTGAGTACGGGGGTAGATTATAGAAAGGGAAGGTGTTAGCATCCTTTCTATCTGTGGTTTTCCACGGGCTCTTAGGTACTTGCTCATTTTGAAAACTGCTTGTGTGTGCTTGTTTTGAAAAGTTTTATTTTACTTCGTATTAACCCTTGTTTCTGTCCTCAAGAGTGTTACGAAGTTGTTTTTGAAAACTTTGTTTGAAAAGTGTTTGTGTGAAAAAGTTTGTTTGTTTGAGCAAGTACTTAAGAGTTTTCTACCTACTCAAAAAAGACTGTTCGTTTTCCTTTTAGACAATGTTATTCCATTATTAAGGAATAGGTAGCATCGTCGTTGGAGTTTTTTAGGGACATTCGAAGGGACAAATACGGTCACAAAAGCAATGTTAGGAAGTTAGTAATCATCCTAAAGCCTTAAAGATCTTTTTCCGAGGCAACATCTGAATGGGTCATTTTAGATCTTTCGGGGCTAGAGGATAACCACTAACAAACCCTATACTTCATGACCGTTTACCAAAGGCAACCGGAGTGGGGCAAACCCTAGGAGTGAGCATGTGCGAGTGTATGTTTTTAGTTAATTTATCTTTGCACATTTAGGGTTTTCTACCGTATTAATTTTCATTTTGTCTTTCTATACAATCCTATTAACATACATCTAAGTAGTTTATAGTTTACGGAAATAATATGCGGGAAAGTTAAAAGTCCTACCTATTACAGGGCTTTCGCAGATACATAATTGTCTTGACCGAAAATAAAAATGCGGAATTTTAAAACCCTAATTGAATCTATTACAACCCGAAGCAGATACAATAATAGAAAAAAGAATTAAAATGCGTGCGGTAAATTAAATGCGAGAATGAATTAAGAAACCTAAAAATATAATTGAAAAATTATTTAGGTTATTATTTGAGAAAAATCAATTAGGTTATGTACAAATTAAAACCCTAATTTCTAATTAATTTAAATTATAAAAAAGGAATTAAATTTTCCCTAATTTTAATTAAACTAATTAATTAAATAAATAAAATATTTTTTATGAAAAAAATATTTTTTTAGGTTTTTGTGATTTTTGATTTAATAAGAAAATGATTTTTTGGATTATTTTGTAAAAAGAAAATAATTGATAAATAAATAAAAAGAGATAAAAATAGAAAAGGATAGAGAATGGGCCTGTATTGAAGAAATCAGGGGGTGTATGTTGAATTATTCAGGCCCAATAATGCTCAAGCCCAGTCCTGGCATTAGATTCCATGTGATGCTCTTCCTGATGTCCATGGTAGGCCCTGAGCGTTAGGCGTTGGATCTGGATTGATCATGAATCCATTGGTTGAATATTGTGGTGCATGGTGAGTGCTTGGAGGTGTGATGCATAGAACCTGCAATTAAATGTTAAGAAAATATCAAAACGCTGGGACCTGGGATCGAACCCAGGTCTTCCCACTCATACCATGCGCGTTTCACCACTGGGCTACCATGCTTTAGTTGTTAATATAATTACAATAATTAGTAATATATGAAACAAGGTGGATAGCTGGAAAAACAAAAACGCACGCGTTATTATTCAAATGGACCAGTGGTGGTTGGACACGTAATCATCTTCTTGACAGATCTGTCGTCTTAGGTCCAAGACTTTTACCTATGGCATGTGTCTGTAACTATAACCCGTGTGACGTCTAGGGGGCGATTTTGGCCGTGAAAATGCTTGCAATGGATTGAAACACGTTCTGGAGATGTCCAGGACTCTATTGGTAGTCTTAGAATGCTTTAAATTACCCTCCAAGCTTGAAATCGATCCACCACTTTTTGACAATTTTTGGAGTTTTTGTTTGCAGCTTTCACGACCTCTATCCGTGTTTTTATGCACTGGTTGTGTCCTATATATGTATTAGAACTGATTAGGTCAACAAAAACGCATTGTATCTTTGAACATTATGAAGATTGGATTTGATTTTGTTCTTGTATTATATGTTTCTAAAACAAGCATAATCATGCCAATTTTGCTTCAATTTGCCTTGATCTGATTTGATATGATTTTCCAGCCTAATTGGATTTGATTCCTACAAAAAATCAGATCAAAAATCAATCTTTTGTATTTTTTGCTATTTATTTGATTTAATTTGAATTTTAAATAATAAAAAATCAAAATAAAATAAATAATGAAGAAAATAAAGTTTAGATACTGATTTGGGTCGTGGACCATGTCACAAACAAGATTCAATCATGAAAAACTAGGCCCATTTGACAAAAAAAATGCATTTTTGAGCACATTTGACTTTTGGCAATTTTGCAAAAATGGTCAACTTTGACAAGGCATATCTCCTCCAATTTTAACCCTAGAGAGGCGTTCTTGGACTTTTTAGAAAGCTTAGGATGTCCCCTAAACAACCCTTTAGGTATCATATCAATTGGGTCTTCCATGTTCATTTAAGAAGCTTTGACCCAAAAGGTGTTTTTGTTGACTTTTCAAAAGGACCTATAATGTAGAAATTCATATCTTTTTATGAGTGCATATTTTGAACTTGTGGGATGAATATGAATTGTAGGGAATTGCATCCTATTAAAAATGAGTCTTGGATGGAAAATTTCTGATAAAGTATGAAGAAGTTATTCCTGGTCAAAGTTTGGTTAACTTTTCCTGAGAAACTCTAATTTAGCAACTTTTGGGGTTTGATCAATTTGGGGCATTCCTTAGGGAATCATGATCAAACCTTGATAAAATGATGGATATAACTTAAAAATGTTGTTGTTGACCAAAAATCTTGAAGTTTGACTGTATGTGGGCCAGAGTTGAATTTTGACCTAGTGTAGTTGACTTTCAGGCATCTGAGCAGTTGACTGAGCAAACTTCTTGTGCAAGGCATGAAACTTGACATGGATGATCTTGATAACATATTAGGACCATGAAAGGAATTTGGGACCTTTGGAGTTCCCACACCCTGATGAAAATGGAAACCCTAGTTTGAGGTACATTGCCTTAGGAAAGAGTTTGTCTGGTAAACTCTTAGGCATCCTTCAGCATGTTGGGGACCTCAGCAAGTTAGGGTACAACAGCTGCCCCTGTTCAATCTTCTTAAACCTAAGGATGTAGATTGGTTGTCTGCCTTTCATAATATAAAGGTGGAATATGATTGAACACTAGAGTGCCCAGAAATTTGCACTCGTCTGAGATGGTGCTGAACTGTGTAGGTAGTATCGGGAATGGGCTTACAGGTGCCATTTGGAGGAGATGACGGAAGGTCACCAGAGATGGGCTTAAAGATGTCATCCAGAAGATATGACGGAGAATCATCGGAGACGGGATTAAAGATGCCATCTAGAGGATGTTGATTTCCCGAGATATTCCTTTGATGAGAATTCATGTTCCTGTCGTTGAGGAGGAATATGTTGAGGAATGTTGGTCTCTGTCTTGGGAGAAATAGAATTTTTGGAGCTTCAGTTGTTAGTTACTCTACTAAGTAATCATCTCTTAGTTAAGGAGGTGAAAGTGAACTGCTATCTGGTCGTACTCCAGGCTTTACAGTGATTTGCTGAGGATAATAAGATCAACGGCTATCTGGTCGTGC
The DNA here is from genome assembly GCA_948472305.1 of Vicia faba. NCBI lineage: Eukaryota > Viridiplantae > Streptophyta > Magnoliopsida > Fabales > Fabaceae > Vicia > Vicia faba. The sequence continues at coordinate 662,830,294 of OX451740.1, forward strand.
TCCAGGTTTTACAGTGTCTTACTGAGGAGATGAGATTAAACTTATTATCTGGCCGTACTCCATGCTTTGCAATCTCAAAAACTATTATCTGGTCGTGCTCCAGGCTTCAGAAGGAATCAAGTAGTTGTCTGATTGCATCCGAGTTTCGACTTGAATTTAAGGCATACTAACAACCGGCCGTTTCCAGGCTTCATAGTAATTGGCTGAGTAAACTGTTATTTAGTCGAATTCCAAGCTTCGTAGTACCTCATACTGTTATTTGGTCGTGCTCCAGGTTTCAGTGTCTCTTGCCGTTATCTGGTCGTGCTCCAGTCTTCACAGCGTCTTATGTCGTTATCTGGTCGTGCGCCAGGCTTTACAATGTCTTATACCACTATTTGGTCGATTCCAGACTTCATAGTATTTTGGAGAAAATCAAGATATATCTGGTCGATTTCCAGGCTTCATAGCTTGAATTTGAGATACACCACTATCTGGTCGATTCTAGGCTTCATATATTTTGGAGAAATCAAGATATTATTCGGTCGATTTCCGGGCTTCATAGCTTGAATTTGAGATATACCACTATCTGTTCGATTCCAGGCTTCGTAGTATTTTGGTACTATTATTCGGTCGTTCTCCAGGCTTCACGGTATGATGTATTGTTGGTTGACTATTATCCGGTTGATCTCTGGGCTTCATAGCTTTTTTAACTGGAATAGAAATCTTAGTATCGATTTGACTGAACCAGGGAGAGATCTCGAGTTGTCTTCAACTGGGAGAGAAATCTTAGTATCGATTTGACTGAACCAGAGAAAATTTGTGAGAACTTCAACTGGGAGAGAAATCTTAGTATCGATTTGACTGATCCCATGAGAGGTCTTGGATTAACTTTGACTGGCATAGAAATCAGGGGAATCTTAGCGGCGATTCGGCTGACCCATACGAAAGTCTTAAAACATCTTCAACTAGAATAGAAACCTTAGTGTCGGTTTGACTGAACCATAGAAAGATTTTGAGAACTTCAACTGCGAGAGAAATCTTAGTATCGATTTGACTGAACCCGGGAGAGGTCTCGTATTAACTTTGACTGGCATAGAAATCAGGGGAATCATAGCGGTGATTCGACTGACCCAGACGAAAGTCTTAAAACATCTTCAACTAGAATAGAAACCTTAGTGTCGGTTTGACTGAACCAGAGAAAATTTGTGAGAACTTCAACTGGGAGAGAAATCTTAGTATTGATTTGACTGATCCCGGGAGAGGTCTCGGATTAACTTTGAGTGGCATAGAAATCAGGGGAATCTTAGTGGCGATTCGGCTGACCCAGACAAAAGTCTTAAAACATCTTCAACTAGAATAGAAACCTTAGTGTCGGTTTGACTGAACCAGAGAAAAATTTTTAGAACTTCAACTGGGAGAGAAATCTTAGTATCGATTTGACTGATCCCGGAAGAGGTCTCGGATTAACTTTGACTGGTATAGAAATCAGGGGAATCTTAGCGGCGATTCGGCTGACCCAGACGAAAGTCTTAAAACATCTTCAACTAGAATAGAAAACTTAGTGTCGATTTGACTGAACCAGAGAAAATTTGTGAGAACTTCAACTGGGAGAGAAATCTTAGTATCGATTTGACTGATCCCGGGAGAGGTCTCGGATTAACTTTGACTAGCATAGAAATCAGGGGAATCTTAGTGGCGATTCGGCTGACCCAGACGAAAGTCTTAAAACATCTTCAACTAGAATAGAAACCTTAGTGTCGGTTTGACTGAACCAGAGAAAATTTGTGAGAACTTCAACTGGGAGAGAAATCTTAGTATCAATTTGACTGATCCCGGGAGAGGTCTCGGATTAACATTGACTGGCATAGAAATCAGGGGAATCTTAGAGGCGATTCGGCTGACCCAGACGAAAGTCTTAAAACATCTTCAACTAGAATAGAAACCTTAGTGTCGATTTGACTGAACCAGAGAAAATGTTGGAATATCTGCAATTGGAATAGAAACCTTGGTTTCGGTTTGACTGAACCAGAGAGAACTCGTGAGAACTTGATTGCATCTTTCCCTGAAAGGTAAAGAGTTATTTGTATGTAATGTCATGATGTATGCAATGTATTAAGTAATGATGTTCTCAAAATAAATGAGATTGTGCTCTATAATATGTATGCACATGCCATGATGTATGGATATGTAATGCTATTGTGATATTCTCTAACTGGGGAAAATAAATCCTAGACTGCTGCTAGAGAGTATAAGGAGTTGAGTTCTTCATTTCTGCTGGGGATAGTGACCGAAGATGATTAGCTAGAGATTTATATCCGTTCTGCTTGAGAATATTCTGCTGGAGGAGACTTTGTCTGAGAATAATCCTGCGGGGGAATGACTCTATGGGGAAGAGAGATACTCTATTGGAAGATCTGCTAATTTGGAGAAATAAACTCAGCTGGGGATGAACTTCCATTGCCGGAGAGAAGAGCTCTGTTGGAGATCGAGCTTCCGCCGTCAGAGAAATAAACTCTGCTCGGGAGAAAAACTTTATAAACTGTTTATGGTTATAAAGCTCGGTTGGGGAATGCATACATTAGCTTTCTGAAGGAACCTGCTGGGGAAGGAATTCCTGCTTGGGGATACGGAGGTCAGACCTTGATTATCTCGGCTCTGTGGGGAATATAGGTATCATTGGCTTGTATGTGATAGTGACTTTGCTTCCAATTGTCTCTTCCCCTTGTACCATGCTGGAAAAAGTACATGCGAAGATTGTGTGGATGGATCTATGTCGTGATTGTACTTGAACATGTATTTAATGAGTGTCAGGATGACATCCGTCTATGGATCATATCTAAACTGTACGTGAAACATGTGTCGAATGAGTGTCAGAATGACATCCGTCTCTGGATCGTATCTGAACTGTACTTGAAACATGTGTTAGATAAGTGTCAGAATGACATCCGTCTCTAGATCGTATCTGAACTATATTTAAAGGATAATCTGGAGTAAGTATCAGGATGACATTCGTCTCTGAACCGTACCTGAACTGTTTCTAGAGAAATCTGGAATAAGTACCAGGATAACATTCGTCTCTGGATCATACCTGAACTGTTTCTCAATGTATGAAAATCTTGAGTAAGTAGCAGAATGACATCCGTATCTGGATCGTATCTGAACCGTTTCTCGATGTATGAAAATATTGAATAAGTAGCAGAATGACATCCATATCTAGATCGTATCTGAACCGTTTCTCGATGTATGAAAATCTTGAATAAGTAGCAGAATGACATCCGTATTTGGATCGTATCTGAACCATTTCTCGATTCTGGTGCTCTTGATGAATGTTGATCAAGGTATAAGTCTTCCACTGATAGGCAGGTGACAGGACATAGTCGTACGTTTTAAATCCCTAACTTTTTCCTGGACCGCCCTTTCGGGTTTTCAGTCCACTGGGATACCTTTTTGACCAAGCCGTCTTTTCAGGTTTTCGACTTGTCGGGTGTACAGATTTTATTTTATGTATATCCTCAACTTTTGCCCGAATCCTTTTGGTTCGTTGGGATTCCCTTATTTTTGCCTAGGTGTGTCAACCTAGCGGGTCTTTTTTTCATGCGTAATATTTTCCGATTATGTCCATGCTTTCAGGATGTAGAGAGTTGTCACTGTCGATTGTGTTGCGTTGTAGTACTGTCAAAAAAAATTTCTCGATGGCACATGATTCATTGCTGGAATGCGTGCCTAATTCCCTAAGCGATTCAGATGGAGATCTGCCCCTAGTTTTTTGGTACTTTTGGAGAGACTGCCCCAGGTGTGTTTAGACATCATGTCATGCCCCTTGCTTATGGAAGACCTTTTATTGGAAGTGCCTTTCCCGCGGAGATGATTTTGTCCATTGAGAGGATGTCTGTTCATTGAATATCCATTGTGCGGATTTCTCTGTTGTCAAATAATTAGTCATATGCAAATAATGTCATTTAAAGAATGCAAAACTCATGTTTGTCTTGAAAAAATTTTGAAAATGTGTTTTGTGTAGTAAAACGAAATTTGCAAGAATGTGATATCAAATCAGGATTCGTAACAAAGCCTACAGGAGTCAGGATACCTTTGTAACAGTATGCTCTCAAACTAGCCCATGCTTCAACTAGGACTTTTAAGGGTTATAACGTGGCCTGGTTCACGGTTCAAGAAATAAAGGATAAAGGCTCAAATTTTATTTGTACCCAACCCGATCTTCGTGATGTTCTTCAGTCCTATGCTCAGTTAATTGCGCGTTTAGATCTCGATTGAGTCTGGAATCTTTGCTCTGATACTTGGTGATGATTCAGAAATTGAACATTTGTTTTGAAAAGGAATTCATTTTTGTAATCTTCTTTTTGTCGAGGATTTGTAGTGACCTCTTTATTTTGGTTTTCGTTATCCCTTCTTTTTACTTAAATTGTTTCTTTTGTGATTACAGTTAGCGGGATGCCCCAATTTTTATCTTAAGTCTCCTTCATAGGTTTTGACTTAATGGGATTTTATTTCGAGAGATAATGATTGTCTATCTTGACGATTATACAAAACCATCATCGTCTTTTGTTTTGGAAGGACGTCTTCGATGCCATTCATTGTATATGAAGCGGCAGATTGTGACTGAATACGCCTCTGAATTAACTGAGAAAACTACCCTGCCCCAGGTTATGATTAAGGGTTTTAACTTGTGTGAAAAGAAAAACTCCTACTTCTTTGGCTCGAAGTGGTTGACTAGGGATTATCTTCCTCATAACTCCACTGTTTAGGATTTAAAACAACGCCTGTACATCGTCAGCGGGGTCTGTTCAAAAGCATACTGTAGAGATTATGGTATCATTTTCGTCATCCTCCCTCTAAGGCTTAGAGTTTTTAATCGAGAGTTGAATATCACAAAAGGAAATAAGAACTCATTTTTGAAATAGTGAATACGAATGAATGGATTCAAGACAAATATGTGCAATGCATTGATGAAATAACGAGGTTTGATATGAATAAATGTTCAAACAAATCAAAAGAAAATTACACATTGAAAATTCTAATGAACAAAAAGTCTTCTTGTGAGAACTTGCCACTTCAGATGGTACGCCTTGGAGGGATGGTAGAAGAACTCAGCCTGACCGTCTTGTGCAAATTCTAGTGCTCCTTCATCAATCAGGTCTTGAATTTTATTTCTCAACGCCCAACAGCTGTTGGTGTCATGTCCAGGACTGTTGGAGTGGTACGCACATCTTGCATTTGGATTGTACCTTGGGGAGGCTATGTTGGGATTCTGAGGAGGGTCCCTTAACATAACCAACTTAGCATTCAACATGCGTTGCAATGCTTGAGCCAATGACATGTTGATTTCGGTGAAGCGTCTTTCAAATGTATTCTTCTTATGTCGATTGCCTCGTTGTCGTTGGCGAGGTTGTAGTTGGGCTTATGATGTAGTAGCAATCTGGAAAGGTATGTTCCTGACCAAGCTAACCTCTTCTCTCACTGGGGGCTGGTTAATTCCTTGATCCACAATTTTAACTGTTTGTTTCATGGATCTGCATCCATCTTGGTGAAGCTTTTTGAGGGAGGATCTTATCCCTTCTTGTCCTCGAGCTAAGTTTTGGATAAGAGCCATCTGCCCCAGCATCTGGATTCTCATTGCTTCTACTTCAGCTTGCAATTGTTCCAATTGTTCATCCTTGTTATTGGCAGGACGTTGCTTGGTCAAATTCCCGACGAAGAGTGTTTTCAGGTCTTGTTGCCCCTTGGATAGATTCAGGAGAAATTCCTTAAACTGGGCATCTTGAGCTCGGAGATCTCTATTGTCTTATTGGAGAGCTATTGCTGAAATATACAACGAGAACATGAGAGACCTGCTTTGAAACCTGCTTATGCAATGATATGTATTATATATATATGCAATGTTTTCAAGGATCTCGCGGGGTAAACAAGAAAATGTCAGAAGTTGAATTTTGTAGTTTTGATTGAAGAACTTTGTATCATTGAGAGTCCTTCTACGAGCTTCAAGCTCACCATATCAAGTGGGTCATAGCCCCTGACTCAAGTTGTTGAGTTTTGATCTTCTGGCGACATTGGCTAGAGGAAAATAAATCCCCTTGCCCCTTGCTAGACGTCTGATTTATCATAACCTGCATCACAGGCCCTCGAGATCCTTGAAATGGTTAAGGAAATGTTAAGGCATGATGTTATGATGTGTATGTTATGCTTTTAATCAAAGGTGCAAAGTGATGTAAGTAAGTAAACCCTGCAAGAAATCCAAGTTATTGGATAATAACTATAAACAAAACCTGCAAGGAACTCAATGTTGTCAGGTAATAAAACTCTGCGAGTAGTTCAAGTTGAAAGCACACAAGTCATGCAAACAACCTTAGGTTTAGGCTTGCATGGGTTTTAAGGTCGTACCCTCTTGAAGTTTAGTTGGTTTCAAACCTGTCTTAGAAAAGTAATCGGGTTCTAAAGATTCTCAATATCACTGATCATCCTTTATCGGGCATTATTTCAGCTCAAGAAATCTTTTCTTGCGGCAGAAATATCATGAAAGTCTGATATCAATGAGTGTAGCATTGAGTATCAACCAATCCTTAGTTTTATACCGAGGTCGACTATCTCACTACTTTCTAATGGCCAAGTTTTTTCAACTAAGGTTCTAAGGTCTGTTAGTGCTTCACGACACCACGTGGCGGCCCTGTATTCTCCTCGTTTCCACGCGAAGGATATTGGTACCAACCAAAGTGTCACACGAACACATCCATCGCTTAAACCATATTGGTCTATGTTGTACAGTCTCCATGATCTATTGTTGTTTACCTAAATAGTGTCCCCAGATCCGGGTGTAGGATCTTCAACAATACCCAAGCAAAAACCCTTAAAGATAAAGCAGGAAAAACAAACAAGAAAGCAATTTTAAAAAATACCTAGATCCTAAGGTAAACCCCACTTTAGTTTTTCTCCCCAACAGAGTCGCCAGTTTTATAATACGGTAGTAGAACCGACTGTTAATACTGGTTTGCATTTTTTGTTTGCAAATGTCGCGATAAGCAAGAGTCGCCACCGACTTTTATTTTATCTAATCAGGAAAAGGAAAAAGAACAGAAAAACCCTTTTTCGAGATGTTTCTGAGTACAGAAAGGTAAGGTGTTAGCATCCTTTCTATTTGTGGTTTTCCACTGGCTCTTAGGTACTTGCTCATTTTGAAAACTTCTTGTGTGTGCTTGTTTTGAAAAGTTTTGTTTTACTTCGTATTAACCCTTGCTTTTATCCTCAAGAGTTTTACGAAGTTGTTTTTGAAAACTTTGTTTGAAAAGTGTTTGTGTGAAAAATTTTGTTTGTTTGACCAAGTACTTAAGAGTTTTCTACCTAATCGAAAAAGACTGTTCGTTTTCCTTTTAGACAATGATATCCCATTATTAAGGAATAGGTAGCATCGTCGTTGGAGTTTTTTAGGGACATTCGAAGGGACAAATACGATCACAAAAGTAATGTTAGGAAATGTTAGTAATCATCCTAAATCCTTAAAGATCTTTTTCCAAGGCAACATTCGAATGGGTCATTTTAGATCTCTCGGGGCTAGAGGACAAACACTAACAAACCCTATACTTCATGATCGTTTACCGAAGGCAACCAGAGTGGGGAAAACCCTAGGAGTGAGCATGTGCGAGTGTATGTTTTCAGTTAATTTATCTTTGCACATTTAGGGTTTTCTACCATATTAATTTTCAGTTTGTCTTTCCATACAATCCTATTAACATACATCTAAGTAGTTTATAGTTTGCAGAAATAAAATGTGGGAAAGTTAAAAGTCCTAGCTATTACAAGGCTTTTGCAGATACATAATTGTTTTGACCGAAAATAAAAATGCGGAATTTTAAAACCCTAATTGAATCTATTACAACTCGAAGCAGATACAATAATAGAAAAAAGAATTAAAATGTGTGTGGTGAATTAAATGCGAGAATGAATTAAGAAACCTAAAAATCTAATTAAAAAATTATTTTGGTTATTATTTGAGAAAAATCAATTAGGTTATGTACAAATTAAAACCCTAATTTATAATTAATTTAAATTATAAAAAAGGAATTAAATTTGCCCTAATTTTAATTAAACTAATTAATTAAAGAAATAAAATATTTTTTTATGAAAAAAAGATTTTTTTTTAGGTTTTTGTGATTTTTTATTTAATAAGAAAATGATTTTTTGGATTATTTTGTAAAAATAAAATAATTGATAAATAAATAAAAAGAGATAAAAATAGAAAAGGATATAGAATGGGCCTGTATTGAAGAAATCAGGGGGGGTATGTTAAATTATTCCGGCCCAATAATGCTCAAGCCCAGTCCTAGCGTTAGATTTCATGTGATGCTCTTTCTGATATCCATGGTAGGCCCTGAGCGTAAGGCGTTGGATCTGGATTGATCATGAATCCATTGGTTGGATATTGTGGTGCATGGTGAGCGCTTGGAGCTGTGATGCATAGAACATGTAATTAAATGTTAAGAAAATAGCAAAACGCTGGGACCTGGGATCGAACCCAGGTCCTCCCACTCATACCATGCGCGTTTCACCATTGGGCTACCATGCTTTAGTTGTTAATATAATAACAATAATTAGTAATATATGAAACAAGGTGGATAGCTGGAAAAACAAAAATGGGCGCGTTATTATTCAAATGGACCAGTGGTGGTTGGACACGTTATCATCTTCTTAACAGATCCGTCGTCTTAGGTCCCAGACTTTTACCTACGGCTTGTGTCTGTAACTATAACCCGTGTGACGTCTAGGGGGCGATTCTGGCCGTGAAAATGCTTGCAATGGATTGAAACACGTTTTGGAGATGTCCAGGACTCTATTGGTAGTCTTAGAATGCTTTGAATTGCCCTCTAAGCTTGAAATTGATCCACCACTTTTTAACAATTTTTGGAGTTTTTGTTTGCAGCTTTCACGACCTCTATCCTTATTTTTATGCACTGGTTGTGTCCTATATATGTATTAGAACTGATTAGGTCAACAAAAACGCATTGTATCTTTGAACATTGTGAAGATTGGATTTGATTTTGTTCTTGTATTATATGTTTCTAAAACAAGCATAATCATGCCAATTTTGCTTCAATTTGCCTTGATCTGATTTGATATGATTTGTCAACCTAATTGGATTTGATTCCTACAAAAAATCAGATCAAAAATCAATCTTTTGTATTTTTTGCTATTTATTTTATTTAATTTGAATTTTAAATAATAAAAAATCAAAATAAAATAAATAATGAAGAAAATAAAGTGTAGATGTTGATTTGGGTCGTGGACCATATCACAAACAAGATTCAATCATGAAAAACTAGGCCCATTTAACAAAAAATGCATTTTTTTAGCACATTTGACTTTTGGCAATTTTGCAAAAAGGTCAACTTTGACAAGGCATGTCTCCTCAAATTTTAACCCTAGAGAGGTGTTATTTGACTTTTTAGAAAGCTTAAAATGTCCCCTAAACAAACCCTTTTGGTCTCATCTTAATTGGGTCTTCCATTTTCATGTAAGAAGCTTTGACCCAAAAGGTGTTTTTGTTGACTTTTCAAAAGGACCTATAATGTAGAAATTCATATCTTTTGATGAGTGCATATTTTGAACTTATGGGATGAAGATAAATTGTATGGAATTGCATCCTTTTCAAAATGAGCCTTAGAGGGAAAAAATTTGATAAAGTATGAAGAAGTTATGCCTGGTCAAAGTTTGGTTGACTTTTCCTAAGAAATCCTAATTTAGCAACTTTTGGGTTTTGATGAATTTTGGGATTTCCTTGGGGAATAATGATCAACCCTTGATCAAATTATGGATATAACTTCAAAATGTAGATGTTGACCAAAAATCTTGAAGTTTGATTGTATGTGGGCCACACTTGACTTTTGACCTAGTGCAGTTGACTTTCAGGCATTTGAGTAGTTGATTGAGCAAACTTCTTGTGCAAGGCATGAAACTTGACATGGATGATCTTGAGAACATATTAGGACCATGGAAGGAATTTGGGACCTTTGGTGTTCCCACACCCTGATGAAAATGGAAACCCTAGTTTGAGGTACATTTCCTTAGGAGAGAGTTTGTCTGGTCAACTCTTGGGCATCCTTGAGCAAGTTGGGGACCTCAATAGGCATGTGTTGAGTAAAATGAGAGGGAAAATTTTGGGGTACAATAGATATCCAGTTCATTGATATTGGTCATCAAATGACTGATATATTTACCAAACCCCTTACTGTTAAAAGATTTGACTTTATCAAGAAAAATCTAAGCATGGTGTTTATCAAAGATTAATGCTTGATTATAAATGTATTTTCATTATCTGAAAGTAATTAGAGGTAACCATATCAAGGAGTCATTAGAGAGCCTTTGATATCTGGAAACCTCTAAATTATTTCAACATCTGAAACTTTGGACTTTATTTTATTATTAAACTCTTATACATTGAATTGGATTGAATATTTAATTTCTGGTAAATCAAAAATCTTGCTTAACTCATCTTGGTATTACATGTATTATGGTTGAAAATAATACAATTTCTTAGTCTCAAACTGATTTAATTACTGGTAGAGCGCAAATTTCTAACATCCTTATAGGAAGGTTACATTTCTACATAGTTTCTATAGTTAAAACTCTTTCAATGACTGGTTTATTTCTCAATCATCATAATTTGGGTCCTCTTATTGAGTGAAATTCTCTTCTAGTTTCCCTAGTGTGTCTTGAGTAGTGTTATCAGTTGTGTCGACACTCTCATTTGTGATTAGCTCCTAAGTACTTTCACCTACTTCATTTTCTTTGTTCTCTTCAATTATCTGCTTCTGATGAAGAGTTTTTATTGGTCCCTGAAGGTGTGAGAAACACATGAAAGAGGGGCTTTAATTGGGTTTCACCAAATTAAATGTTTTTGTTGGTGACAGAACAAGTAAGCTTAGAATATAATAGTAAATGAACACGGCTATTTTTATCCTGGTTCGTTGTTAACTAACCTACTCCAGTCCACCCCCTTAAGGATGATTTCGCCTTCAATAAGGACTTAATCCTCTATAACTAAATTGATTACAGACAACCCACAATAAGTCTGATCAACCTTATTGGCACCCTCAATAAGTTTGTTGATACTTATTACAAATCCACTCAAATTGCATCAAGAGTCTTCTTGAGATATGATTGTTACCTGGTATCCCAAGGAATCAACATCAGTTGAATACTTTCAGTGTATTACATATTTGCTTCTTGTTAAGCAGATTACACAGACATTTCAGTACAAAGAAAAACACCTAAGTGTTCTACTGCAAGATACGAGGAACAGCTCCTTGCTTATTTACAAAAATATACACATATAATTTCTCTACAGAATTTTCACATCGCTTTGGTATAGTTTTTTTGAGCTTTATTTAATCTAATATATTTGTCATTATAATGTTGATTCTTACTTTTCTTCAGCTTCCAAGTCTTCCTTTTATAGTTTGTAAAAGAGATCGTTGAAGTTGGTAGAAAGGTAATCAGTAATCTAGATGTTGGTTCTCAACAGTTATAATGAGAGAGATCATAGTCAAGTATGAAAGGACTTCGGATATTTTTAACTTCTTCTTCTTATCTTCAGAGGCTTTAGATATTTGAACTTCTTCTTATCTTCAGAGGCTTCGGATATTTGAATGTTGAATTTTGAAGCTTGTTATAGAATAATCTTTCTTAAGTCTTAGAACATAAGTCTTGGGGTCTTTAGAACTTATCCTATCAGAACCTCGTCTTCAGAATCTTCAACACTTGGTTATAAGAACTTGCTTTTCTTCAGATCATCAAAACTTGTTCAGCAGAACCTCATCTTCATAATCTTCAGAACTTGTAACACATAGAAGCAAAGCTTTAGAAGGAATCTAAAGCTTAACCATAAAGTCACGATCAGCACCTCATGTACTAACGTTCCTTAGACACGTTACAGAAGATAAATTCAGAATCTTGACTTCAATGATACACGTAACCAGATTGAAGGTGGAAAAGGATTGAACACTTAAGTGCCCAGAAATTTGCACTCTCATATGCACGAAGTAACACTATTGGTTGATTATACTACTTGAACAGGCATAAATATGCCATTCGGAGAAGTGATAGAGTTTCGTCGGAGATGGGCTTATAGATGCCATCCTAAGTCAATGTTGATAGGAGTATCATAATGAGTCTATGCCCGATTGTATCTGAAAAAGTACACTAGAATGAGTCAGTGTACGTCTGTATCTAGAAAACATGTTAGGGAATGTCAGAATAAATCTTATGTCTCAATTGTATATGAATGATGTTCTAGAATGAGTCTATGTCTTGAGTGTATCTATAAGAGGATTAGAATGAGTCTTCACTCGGCTGTATCTGAACTATGAATTGGAATGAGTCTACGCCTGACTGTATCTAGAAGTGGATCAGAATGAGTCTTCACCCGACTGTATCTGCAAAATGTACTAGAATGAATTTATGCTCGACTGTATATAGAAGTGGATCAGAATGAGTCTTCACCCGACTGTATCTGCAAAATGTACTAGAATGAGTCTACGCCCGACTGTATCTAGAAGAAGGATCTAGAGTGAATCTTTGACTGATTGTATTTAATAGATGTGTTTATCAGAATGAATCACTGTCTGATTGTATCTGAAAAGTGATAAATTGTTGACAATATCTATTTTTTTGGGAACTAACCTGAAAAGACAAAGTTAGTTTTATGTAATGTTATGATTTATGTAATGCATTGCGTAATGATTCTCTCAAGATAAATGGGAATATTATATGCCTTCCGTATGCACATGTTATGATATTTTGTAAATGATGTATAGATGTAATATGTCATTGGAGCGTATCGGTAGTTTCGTGTAACAACGTCTAGCTAGGAAAATAAATCCCTGACCGTTACTGGGGATAAAGAAAGTAATTCTTCAATTTTTAGAATGACTCTACTGGGGATTCCTGCTTTCTGTTTGAGGACACTCCACTGGGGATTTTTGACTTCTGCTTAGAGATAGAAGCATTCAAGGAGAGTCGGTCGTCTGTCGCTCTTCTGGGGGGGACAATGTTGAATGATATCTGGCTGGAGAAGAGAATTCTATCGGGGAATTTGCAATATTGGAGAAATAAACTCCATTAGGGAATTAAATCCTGTAAACTGTGTTGAGGAAATAATCTCTGATGGGGGTTGGAAATTCATAGGCTATGCTGAGGAAGTTTCCACTGTATGTTGGGGAAATGATCAAAATTCTTTATCCGTTAGGGGACCTATCGGGGAAGATGATCATGTCAAGCTATCCATCAGGGACATGGAGGTGAACTATTGGAAGATGCCCCAATTTCTGTCTGAGGGCATATTAGAGTTGCTGGGGAATATATGTTAGGGATGTGCTTGTGAAGATAGCTCTGTAGAGATAGTTCCATGGAGATTTCTCTGTGGGGATTTATGGATAACTTGAACATTATCCCAACTCCTAGAGTCTTTAGAAATGCTAATCTTGTTTTCATGCATATGTTTCATAAACAGTAATCATATTCAAATGCATATGTTCATTTGACGTAATCATTGGACGTTTTTACAAACAAAACAGAGAAAGTAAAAACAATTTTGAATTTTGAAATATATTTAATTGCATTGATTTTGAAAATTTGCCTATAAGTAGGCAACTTTATACAAGAAGACAGAAATCCTAGTAAGAGTAAATCGTCATAAAAATTGGAAAAGGGGTACAAAGTGATAAACAAAGAAAAACAGCTATGTGGAAACGATCCCATCGAGTTTCAACTCTGTTATTGCCCCTATGTTTTCAAGTATCTAATCACTTGCTATTGGAAGAAGATGATTAAATTGATCTGTACCGTTTGAACTTGACGCTAGTAATAAAGTTGGTTGTAAGTAGATGGGTGATCCAACGGGACATAGTCATACGCTTTAATCCCTAAATTTTGTCTGGATCTCCCTTTCAGGTTTTCAATCCACCGGGATACCCTTTTTTGTCCGGGTGTACAATTTTATTTATATATCCCTAATTTTTGCCTGAACCCTTTTGGTTCGCCGGGATGCCCTTATATTTGCCTAGGCCTGTCAACCTAGCAGGTCTCTTTTATGCGTAGTATTTTTTGACTATGTTTGCGTTCACAGGGTGCGGAAAATCTTCACTATCCATGTTGGTAAGTATCATAGCACCGCTATAAAATATCTTTTTGATCACAAATGGCCCTTCGTATGTAGGAGTCCATTTGCCCCTGGGATCTCCTTGTGGTAGGATGATGCGCTTTAGTACCAAATCACCATCCCGGTACACCTAATGTTTGACTTCCTTGTTAAAGGCCTTGATCATGCGTTTCTGAAACATCTGACCATGACAAACAAGCCTTTTTTCATCAATCAAATTTATCTGGTCAAGTCGAGTCTGAATCCATTCGTGTTCATCTAAATCTACGTCTTTCATAATCCTTAGGGAAGGAATCTGGATTTTAACAGGTAAGACAGCCTCCATACTGTAGACGAGAGAGAACGGGGTCGCTCCAGTTAATGTACATACTGAAGTACGGTAACCATGAAGAGAAAATGGTAGCATCTCATGCCAATCTTTGCACGTCACCATCATCTTCTGCAATATCTTCTTGATATTCTTATTGTTAGTGATGATCCTTTCAAGGATGCCATACCGACAGATAAGGTTATACTTAATGAACTAAGCCATAACATTCTTGGTAACGAAAGCAAACGAGGCTGCCTCTATCCACTTCGTGAAGTAATCAATAGAAAAAGGGATGAACTGATTCCCATTAGAAGCAGTAGGCTTAGTCTCTCCAATCCTATCAATACCCCACATTGAAAACGACCAAGGAGAAGTCAAGACATTCAAAAGAACCGAAGGCACATGTACTTTGTCAGCATAAATCTGGTATTTGTGGAAAGTTCTGGAATGATGATGGAAATCAGTTTCCATGGTAGACCAATAATAACATTCTCTTAGAATATTCTTAAACATTGCATGTCCACTAGAGTGAGTACCAAATACACCTTCGTGCATATCTTCCATAATTTTCTCAACTTCCTTCATGTCTACACAACGAAGCAAAGTTGAATTGTGGTTGCGCTTGTACAAGATTTCGTTACTCGGAAAGAACTTGGAAGAGAACCTACTTAGAAATTTCTTATCATTGATAGATGCTTCTTCATGATACTCTTGAGTTTTGAGGTAGATTTTTACTTTGTGATACCAAGTATTTTCCTCTACTCCATCAGTATCAACTTCGTAGCAATGCGCCGGTTCGTCTAATCTCTTAATAGTAATTTGAGGAGCTTCATTACCCCATATGACTTTAAACATAGATGAAATGATAGCTAGTTCATCTTCCAATTGATTCTATTCTCGTGGAATGTGTTCAAAAGTGATTTCTTCGAAGTACAAAATTAATGTCAACACATGCTCCCGATAAGGAATGAGATTTGGATGCTTCGTGTCCCATTCTCCCTTAATTTGACTGATCACTAAGGTTGAGTCTCCATATACATTCAAGAATTTAATTCTCATATCAATGGCAACTTTGATACCCATGATGCATGCTTCGTACTCGGCCATATTGTTGGTACAGTCAAAACATAATCTGGAGGTGAATGGCGTATGGAAACCCTTGGGAGGGATAATCACAACACCAATTCCATTACAAAGCGTGTTGGAAGCTCCATCAAAAACCATAGTCCATTGGGATCCCGGTTCAGGTCCTTCATATGGTCCAGGTTCTTCATAATAAGTAACTAACATGATATTCTTATCTGGGAACTCAAAATTCATATATTGATAGTCATTTACAGCTTGATGAGCTAAATGGTCTGACAGTACACTTCCTTTGATTGCCTTTTGAGTATTGTACTGAATTTCGTATTCTGTCAAGACCATTTTCCATCTTGCTATTCTTCTGAAGAGAACGAGTTTCTGAATATGTATTTTATTGGATCCATCTTAGAGATCAACAAAGTAGTATGAGTCAACATATATTATCTTAGTCGGCGAGCAGTCCATGCCAAAGCGTAACAAGTTTTGTCGAGCAGTGAGTATCTTGTTTCACAGTCGGTAAAATTTTTGCTAAGGTAGTTTTTGTACCCCAAAATTTTCCCTCTCTTTTCTCAAGACATTTCTCACAAGATCTTCAATGGCTCAAAATTGCACAAGTGTTGACTAGGTCAAACCATCTCCTAAACATTGATGCTTCAAATTAGGGGTTTTGATTTTTACAAGGATAATTGGACTTATAATGCCTCAAATGAATTTCATGGATCATTTTAGACCTCCAAGAATACTGGTGACAAGTTTCAAGTCCTGAATCACAATTCTACTCAGTCAATTGACCAGATGACTGAAAATCAATTGTATTGGGTAAAAAGTCAAATATGGTCAACCTACAGTCAAACTTCATGATTTTTGGCCAACATCAACACTTTAAGGTCCTATTCATAACTTGACCAAATATTGATCACAATCCCTCAAGAAAAGCACTTAATTTACCAAAAGGGCAAAATGGTCAAAATTAGGGTTTTGATTTTAATTGACTGATCATTGACTTTTGACCTAATACATAATCCAATGGCTTGAAGCACAATCTCAAGGATTAAAATGCAACATATTGACCTAATCTCATGGCTCAAATCATCTTTCAAAATCAATGGATTGATAGTCGAATTTTGGGTCAACTGATGAAAAGTCAACTAATGCACAAAAAGTCAAAATTTGACTTTTTGATCAAAAATAGGAAGCTTGATCATCAAGAAATCAAGAAATTCAAAAGTCAATTTGAAAATTCAAACTTTTTCAAGACTTAGAAATTTTCTAAGTGTTTTTGTACATGATAATTTCACTACTTCATGCCAATTTTTCACCATGATGCTAGATGATTCAAAGGAAACTTTCAACATGAAAGTTGTAGATCTTGATGAGATATAAAACTTTGTATTAGAGGGTCCATATCCAAAAAAATCGTAGATTTTAAGTTATAAGCCCGTGAAGTCATGCACTTTTTCTTAAACACTTAGTGAAAATTTGACCTAGTTTAGGCAGATTTTTGTCCCAACTTCTTGGCCATTTTTCACATAGCTCCAAGATGATTTTGTCAAAATGGTCAACATGAAGTTTGTAGAGTATGTTTCAAGATTTCCAAAATTTTAAATAACTTGAAGATAGCATGCTTGAGCTAGAAGTTTCGAAGAGATGAAGATGGCCTCATAAACTTGAATTATAAGTCATTTTCTTGATGAACATTTGATCCAATCTCATAGCCATGCTGCATAATCTTACTTTTCAGGATTCTAACTTGTGTTTAACTCCATAATTAATTAATTACACAACTGGTTGAGCCATTTTCCAAGTGTTTGAGGCATTATCCAAGTTAGTTTTCCATTAACGGAATAAAGTTCACACTTCCATTTTGGAAAAGTGGCTTTAATCACAAAGTCCACTCTCCTTGAGCTTTGCACTTGTTCCTTTTGATCACACACAATCTCAAAGACATAAGAAACTTTTCTAGAGACTCTAACTACTCATACCATGCTTGTACTATGCATTAAAACTATATTTTTCAAGTTTGCTTCAAAAACAAGTTTCAAAACCATAGCATGTGATCTCTTAAATCTGATGTTCTCCTTCCCTCAAATATTTTCTCTATAAATAGAGGAACTATTTGCAATACAAAAAAGGAACAAGCATTGAAACTCCCTCAAACTCTCTCAAACCAGAAATTGCATAAAAACTCCATTTTTACCACAGTTCTGCCCAAGAACTTCCATCTCATAAACCACTCGTGCGTTTCTTCTCCAAATCAGTCCTAAAGCTTCCTCACATCAAATATAACCCATCCTAACACCTGTTACACAATTGTAACTCCATCTTCACTATCCTCTATAACCAAAAACAGGTTGATGCACATTGACTTCTCAAGCACGATTCAGCCATCCTCAATCCAAACTAATCATTGCATTAGCTTCCTAGAGGTTCAAGGAAGCTAACCAGATCATTACAACACCTTGAAAGCTGCTCAAACTCAAAACATGAATTCCATTTTCAAGGTAAGTTTTCTGACTTTTGAACTCTTCATATAGGCATCATTTGGTTTCCATTTGTGAAGATAAAATGTAGACATCATAGCCCCGAAACTAACCATGTCCTTAGAATTCATTTTTGTTGCTTGAGTAGTGAGAATTTTGAACTTGAACTTCCTGAAAAATTAGGTCAGAATTTGGTTCTATTTCAAATTCGTGCTCATCTTTGATCCATTGCTTAAGTTATTTACATTTCTGAAACCGTGATGAAATTTCTAACAAGTTTGATGTTCATACTTTTGAGAATGGGTGAGAAATGAATAAGTTGCAGAAGTTCTGGTTGGCGCGAGGAAGAAGATGAAGTTGGCCTCATGAACTTGTTTTATGTTAAGTTTATTGGTTGTTTTTTCTATATCGGATGTTCAGGCCATCCCAGTGGCAGCAAGCGTGTGCATAAGGCATGGTTATAGGAGGTCCTGGGTTCGAGCCCCAGCGAGATCTTTTAGTTTTTTCCATATTTTTCCTTGTTTCATTTTTTTGCAGCGTTGGGCCTCATACATTTGGGCCATGCATTTTTTTCTCACCCTTACCCCCTCCCCTGTATACTTCAACACACGCATCCCATTTTTTATTTTGTTTTTTTTATTATTTTCTGATTGAGAACAAAAACAATTTTGGGCCCTAAACAAAAACTGTTTTTAATTCCTAACATCCTTTTCACTTTCAAACCCCCTAACCCAACTTTTATATTTTTATTTTCTTTTCTTTTCTTTTATTATTTTTATTCTTATTATTATTTTATTAAAAAAATACAAAAATATATATTTTACTAAATACTTAGACTAAATGTTTTCAGATTTTTATTTCATTTCTCTTAAACAAAAATCCTAAAAATACATTTTCTTTCTTAAAATTAATTAATTAATTTAAAGTTAGGTTTTGATTTTATCTTTTAAATTAACTTAGAATTTAATCAATTAATTTATTTCTTTAGTTAATTAGGTTTACTTTAAAACCTTTTCATAACAAAACCATAAAAAAAATTCTCGTTTACACTATCTATATATTCTTGTGCGTTTTATAGTCTATTATTCAATATGATTGTAATAGTAATTAGGTTTCAATTTCTTGCATCCCTATTTATAATTTGTAAATCCCCGTCCCCCTAAAGTATTGTAATAGCGTAGAACTTTAAATTTCCGCAATTTATCGCTTTCAATATTATTGCTAGTAATTAGGGTTTGTATGGCAAGATATAAAATCAACAAGTAGATAACCCTAAATTCAAGACAAATGCATGAAAATAAACACTTTGCATACTTGCACCTCTAGGGTTAACCCACACTTGTTGCCTTAGAATAAAACAGTCATGTCCCTCGAACGTGGGATACTTTAGCAAATACCCCTCGCTTACAAGATCGTAGTCCCTCGATGACCCTTCGATCTTGCCTTCGATAAACGATTTTAGACCCTTACGAAAAATTGTTAAGGTATCCTACAATGTTGCCTTCTATGACTGTACGACGACCCACACCCGTCCCTTCATATTTAATGATATGGTTGCTTACTAACTAATGGTAAGATAACACTATCTAAAGGAGGAGGAAAACAACTAAGACTTTTTGAGTTGATAGAACGCTCGTAGTTGCTTGATCACAAATAAAACCATCTTCACACTTACACTTTCAAAACATATTTCTAAAACAAACATCCCTTTGAACTATTTTCAAAAACCAAAACTTTGTATACATTCTCGCCGAAACGAGAATCATTACAAAGTTTTCCAAAATAAAGGCGTTTTCAAAATATTCAAACTTACACAAAACACAAATATATTTACAAAAGCATTTCAAAGTGAGCAAGAAACTAAGATCCTGTAGATAACTACGGATGAAAAAGGTGCTAACACCTTCCCTTTTCATAACCTACCCCCCGAACTCAAGAAAATTCTCAAAAGGTCTTTCATGTTCTTTTCAGCCTTTCCTTTATTGGATAAAAGAAAATTCGATGGCGACTCTTGCTATCCACAACAATTTCAATAAAACGCAAAACACCAAGTCAGTTCTCCCACCGTATTACAAAACTGGTGACTCTTCTGGGGATTTCTTAAAAGTAGGGTTACCTTAGAGATTAGATCACATTTAAATGCTTTTATTTGTTTTATTTGTTTGCTTTATATTTTAGGTCCATGTTTGGGTTTTGAATAGATCCTCTACCGGGATCTGGGAACATTATTAGGTAAGTAGCAAAGATCGTGGAAATTGTACGGCATAGACCGATATGGTTAAAGAGATGGATATGTTAGTATGACACATTTGTTGGTACCAGTATCCCTTGTGGTGAATCGAGGAGAATACTGGGCCATTGTGTGGTGTCATGAAGCACTAACTGGCCTTAGAACCTTTAGTTGAACAACTTGGTCATTAGGAAGTAGTGAGATAGACGGCTTTGGTACATTCTGAAGTTGGTTGATACTAGATATTACGCTCATTGAGATTGGACTTTCGAGATATTTCGGTCACTAATAAAGAGCCTTGCGCTGAAACAATGTCCGATGAAGAAAGATCAATGATATTGAGATTCCCTAGAACCTGATTACTTTTTAGGACAGGTTGAGCCAACTAAACTTCAAGAGGGTACTTACCTATGAACCCCATGCAAGCCTAAACCTAAGGACTTGTTTGCTTTGCTTGTATATGATTATTTGTACATAACATCATGACATCATACCATAGCATTTGCATTAACCATTTCAAGGACCTAGAGATTTATCTTTGTTCTGTTTTGTAGGATATGGCTTCCATTCACAGAAATACCATTCAAATCAACCTTGTGAAAGTGTCTCCTCAACTCAAATAGTTAGCATCAAGGGTCCCTAAAAATTCTCCGTTCACCAAGAAGTATGGTCGACTCCTCAACTTGGTTACCTAAAACTTTGAAGAAGACATGGTACATGTGCTTTTTCAATTCTTTGACCCTAAACATCACTGTTTTACATTTCCTGATTACCAATTGGTGCCCACCATGGAAGATTTCTCTCAACTATTAGGAGTGCCTATTCTTAATCAAATACCCTTCACCAGTATTAAGAAAGACCCAAAACTTGAGGAGATTGCTCTAGCCTTACATTTGCAACAGTCTGACATCGTGGCTAATTGGGAAACAAGAAGTGGTGTTAAGGGTTTTCTAGTCAAGTTTCTGTTTGAGAAGGCTCAATTGTTTTGGGATGCTCTAGATTTGTAACCTTTTGAAGAAGTTTTGGCTCTTCTAATCTATGGGATGGTACTGTTCCCTAACCCAGACCAACTTATATATGTGAATGCGGTCAAAATCTTCCTATCTTGTAACCCAGTTCCTACCTTACTTGGAGACATTTTGCATTCTCTTCATGCTCGTACCATGAAGAGAAGAGGGATTCTTATGTGTTGCACCCCATTGCTTTCTAGGTGGTTTATTTTGCACCTTCCTCGATCAGTTTTGAAGAATGAACAAGGCATGAGGTGCTCTCAAAGGTTAATGTCACTCTCGCATTCGGATATTCATTGGTGTTCTCGATCTTTGGAGGATGTTACCATTATTGACCGTTGTGGGGAATTCCCTAATGTCCCACTCCTTGGCATTAGGGGAGGTATCAATTATAATCCTTGCTTAGCTCTACGACAGTTTGGTTATGCTCAGTGGGATGGTCCACATGAGGCGCTTATCCAATGTATTGTGTTTGACTATGAGGAAGTGTTCAAGGTTATCGTCAAATATTTGTACGAGCTTGGGGCATGGTAAACAAGGTTGATAGCAAAACTTTGGGGCATAAGAACTCCATCTGTTTGGAACCTTATCTCAAGTGGGTGCGAGCTCACACTCGAAACCTCATGATGTCGTATATGGCCATCCTACCAATCATTGTGGAGCCTATTATCGAAGGAGACGCTCCCTACACCATTCTTCATCCTGACATGCCTACTACTCTTGAGGAATTGCAAAGATCTTGGATTCAACTCAAGGGGGAGCGAGACACCTTTGAAGCCCAATTCTACTCAAGCAAGAATAAAGTGTTGGAGCTCGCAAGGAAACTTCACGAGGAGAGGAACTTGAATGCCTACATTAATCCAAAGAGGAAGCATCCATGGGATACCTGAGTCTTTTGTTGTATAATTTCATTTTATTGTTTTTCTTTCATTGTAAGCCCTAGAGGAAATTTGTAACCATTTAACTTATTAATATAATTAATGTTTTGTTTCCTTTTTGTTTAAGCAAATTTAAATCTTAAAGGTTCTCAAAAACATTGCATACGCATAACATGCATCATATCATAAGCAGGTTTTTCGACATAGGTTTCCTCATCCTTTTACTATTTATTTTAGTATAAGATGGATCTCGAGAAAACTGTCAAGGACTTGCAGACTCAACACTCTCAATTCCAAGAGGCTCTGCTCAACTTAGCAAAGGGGCAGCAAGAAATGATGACTCTTCTTGTTACGAAGAAGAAGACAAAGAAGAAAGTTGTAATCAACATGGGGAAGAGGTTTAAAGGGCCCGCCATACAAGTCCAAGTTGAAGAGGATTCCTCCGAAGAGGATGAAAATCAAGATGAAGATGCTAGGAGCACCCGTGTTGGGGGTGGAAACAATCAAATCTCTGAAGACGAGGATCATTTTGACGAGCAATATCCACCGGCCAACAACAAGTATAAGCAACTAGAAGACAGATTGAAGGCTGTAGAAATCCAAGTTGTGTCTGGCTTGGACTTTGGTGACTTGAGTTTGGTTCCTGGGGTAGTCATTCCCCATAAATTCAAGATCCCCATTTTTGCCAAGTACGATGGTGTCTCATGTCCAAAGCTTCACCTAAGATCTTACGTCCACAAAATTCATCTGCATACCACTGATAAGAAACTGTGGGTACACTTTTTTCAAGAAAGTCTAGCTGGGACACGGTTGGAGTGGTTTTACCAATTGGAAGGGACTAACATCCATACTTGGGAGGATTTGGCCACTGCATTTTACCTCCAATATCAATATAACACTGATCTTGCGCCAACTAGGGTGCAATTGCAAGGAATGACCATGGATACCAACGAGGGCTTCAAAGAATACGCTCAAAATGGAGAGACATGGTTGGCAGAGTGTAGCCACCTTTAACTGATAGAGAGTTGGTAAACATTTTTATGGGAACATTGACTGGACCATTTTTCAACTTATTGATTGGAAGTTCATTATCCGGATTCACTGAATTGATCTTGACTGGTGAGAGAGTTGAAAGTGGGATTAAAAGCGGGAAGATACTGAGGGCCTATTTGCTGGGAAAAAATACTAATGATTTGTATGGATCAAGAAGTCGTACTAAGAATGATCTTCATCATTCAGTAGGGGCAGTATTAATTTCCAATCCTGCACCTACTCAACAACAACAAGGGAATAGGCGTAGAACAAAGTCTTAAGAAATGCAGTACACTAAGATCAATATGTCATTGTCTCAAGCTTTGCAGCAATTACTAAAAGCGGAGCTGGTTACATTGAGGGTCCTCCCCAAAACCCTGATACCTCCTCTCCTAAATACAATCCCAACACAAAATGCGCTTACCATTCAAACAATCCCGGACATGATACCAATGACTGTTGGTCTCTAAGAAAAAAAATTCAAGACCTGATTGACAACAAGACTATTAAATTTTATTCTCCACCAACTCCCAATGTGATCACCGCACCCATGCCAAATCATGGTAAGGGTGGTAATGCTGTTGAAGATGCCTCTTTTGTTTCCTCCATCAAAGATCTAACCACCCCTTTGAAGATTGTAAAAAAGAATTTGTTGAAAGCTAGGGTATTCCATGGCTACCTTGAAGACTGTTGCTATTGTGTTATACAAATTAATGGTCGTGAATGGCTTAAGAAAGGTGTCTAACACCTGATGTATAGCCATGAGATTCTATTTGAAAAATCTCCATCTGTAAAAAGTTTGACCCAAAGTGTATCTCAAGAATTTGAATACGTGTCTATCATTACTATCTTAAACAAACCTATTAGGATCACCTCCAAAGGTCCTATTAGGATTCCCATTGAACCAAGAATAGATCCACTAATTATCACCACATCGGGGCCAGTCCCCTACTCTTTTGATAAGGCGATACCCTGGAATCATGGGGCGGAAGTGTATTACCACGGTATCAAACAACATTCAAACAAGATTTATAGAGAAATAGGACAGGGAGGATCTTCTCTCTAGATATTTTACCTTCCACAACCACAACTACACCCATTCTCATTACTGTTGTTAAACTTGTTACTGATACTCAAGGAAAGGAAAAAATGACTGAGCCTGCCAGGATGGAGGCGCCCACAAAATATATCACCATGGAGGACCCATCTACCCAAGAGATGGAAGAGATTCTAAAAATCATCAGAAAAAGTGATTATAAGATAGTGGAATAGTTGGGGGAAACACCCTCGAATATTTCTATGTTGTCTTTGTTGCTATGTTCTGAAGCGCATGCTCAAGCGCTGATAAAAATTTTGAAAAATGCACATGTCCCCCAAGAAACTACGGTCGACCAATTTGAAAATTATGTAGAAAGTTTGACTGTCGACAATGGTTTAGGGTTCTCTGATGCATATTTGACCCCGATGGGTAAGAATCACAATAAAGCTCTCCACGTCTCAATAGAATGCAAGGGCACTAGCATGGCACATGTATTAGTGGATACTGGATCTTCTCTCAATGTCTTACCTAAAAGAGCTTTGGATATACTAGACTGTGATGGACTGGTGTTGAAACCTAGTGACATTGTAGTAAGGGCTTTCGGTGGTTCTAAGAGGATGGTCTATTTAGAGGTTGATCTCCCTATCAAGGTTGTATTTCAAGTCTTCAACTCAACATTCTATGTGATGGATATCCTTCCTGCTTA
Organism: Vicia faba; assembly: GCA_948472305.1. NCBI lineage: Eukaryota > Viridiplantae > Streptophyta > Magnoliopsida > Fabales > Fabaceae > Vicia > Vicia faba. The sequence continues at coordinate 662,855,205 of OX451740.1, forward strand.
TTCTTGCCGGCTTAGACGCCCATGGATACATGGGGCAGGTGCGGTGAATTCCACACTACATCAAAAGTTGAAATATTCGGTCAAGGGGAAAATTGTTACCGTCTGTGGTGAAGAAGAGTTTATGATTAGTCATCTAAATTCATTCAAATATGTTGAAATGGATGGCGAGTTCATTGAAACTCCTTATCAAGCCTTTGAAGTAGTCTCTCCCATGGTTGTTGTTTCCAAGGCCACTCCTGACACTCCCAAAGTTTCTAAAGATACACCAAGGATGGCTTCTCTCAAAGATGCATGTGTTGTTATTGAAGAAGGAGGTTGTACAATTTGGGGACAACTTCCTGATTTCCCTTTCAAGTCAGACAAATTTGGATTGGGCTTCACTTCCAAAGCTCAAAAGGAGGTTTGACATGCTCATATAAGGAAACCACATCTCTGCATTAGTAACCATGATATTAATTCCCTTGAAGACTTTGATGTTGATTGTGACTTTGATGATTGGATCTACCCGGCTACTGACGGAGGGCTCGACAACTGGAAGACCAAGGACTTCATCCCAATCTCCTTCAACCAGGAGTAATTGCCATTTACTGTTTTTATTACTTTGAGAACTTTGTCTATAATTTCCATTAAAACAATGACTTTAAGCCATGTGCCCTTCCTGGAGCACAGTGGTCCATTTGTTAAGGGTTTGTCATTTTCATATGTCATATGCTCATTTTTAATGAAAAACATTGGACTATTTTTCATTCAAATTTTGTGCTCATTGTCTTTCTTTACTTTATTGCATTTTCAAAGAAATAGCCATGTGACTTTACATGCACACATACACATTTGCATATCCACATCCACTTCGGATCTCATTGACAACGACTCTACTATTGCCATCTATGACTTTGAAAATCCAATATATCAAGCCGAAGACGAAGGCAGGGAAGATTATGAAATACCTGGAAAACTCACCAAACTTCTAATACAAGAGGAAAAGGCCATTCAACTACATGAAGAACCAGTTGAAGTGATCAACCTAGGTACTGAGCCAGACAAGAGAGAAGTCAAGATCGGCGCCAACTTGGAAGATGGTGTCAAGAGAAGATTGGTCCAGATGTTGCACGACTATGTTGAAGTGTTAGCTTGGTCATACGAAGATATGTCAGGGCTTGATACTAATATCCTAGTTCACCATCTACCAATGAAGGAAGGTTGTCCTCCAGTCAAGCAAAAAGTTTGTCGCATGCAGCCAGATATGTCTGAGAAAATAAAAGTTGAGGTAATGAAGAAATTCAATGCAGGTTTTCTAGCAATAACGTCATATCTGCAGTGGGTTGCAAATGTGGTCCCGGTGCCTAAGAAATATGGAAAAGTCCGTATGTGCATGGACTATAGGTATTTGAATAGGGCAAGCCCCAAAGATGATTTCCCGCTATCACATATTGAAGTTTTGGTCGACAATACTGCTCAACATAAAGTGTTCTCCTTCATAGATGGTTTCTCCAGTTACAATCAGATTAAAATGGCTCCCGAAGACATGGAGAAGACCACTTTTGTCACAAAGTGGGGCACCTTCTGTTATAAGGTCATGCCTTTCAGTTTGAAGAATACAGGGGAAACCTATCAATGAGTTATGGTAGCTCTATTTCATGACACAATCCATCATTAGATAGAAGTCTATGTGGATTATATGATTTCAAGGTCACAGAATGAGGAAGAACACCTTGATCATTTACACAAGCTATTTGAAAAGATGAAAAAGTACAAGCTAAGGTTGAATCCTAACAAGTTCACCTTTGGGGTAAGATTTGGAAAACTCCTAGGGTTTGTCGTCAATGGAAAATGTATTGAAGTCGATCCCGTGAAAGTCAAAGCCATACAAGAAATTCCAGCTCCCTGTACTGAGAAGGAGGTCAAGGGTTTTTTAGGTCAACTCAACTACATTTCTTGATTCATATCTCCCTTAACTGCTATCTGTGAGCCAATCTTCAAATTTCTGAAGAAAGATCAAGTAGTCAGATGGAATGACGACTACCAAGCAGCTTTTGACAAGATCAAAGAGTACTTACAAGAACCTCCAATCCTGATGCCTCTAGTTGAAGGAAGACCTCTAATTATGTACTTGATTGTATTAGAGAATTCAATGGTGTGTGTGTTGGGTCAACATGACAAGTCTGGTCGAAAAGAGCATGCAATATACTACCTCAGCAAAAAGTTTATCGACTGTGAAACCAGATATTCATTGCTCAAGAAAACTTGTTGCGCTTTGGCATGGGCTGCTCGTCGGGTAAGACAGTATATGTTGAATCACACCACCCTATTGATTTCTAAGATGGATCCCATCAAGTACATCTTCGAGAATCCAACTCTCTCCAGACGAATAGCTAGATGGAAAATGATCTTGACTGAATATGATATCCAGTAAACTACACAAAAAGCAATCAAGGGAAGTGTGTTGGCGAATCATTTGGCCCATCAAGCTGTTGAGGACTACCAATCCATGAATTTTGAATTCTCTGATGATAATATCATGCTGATAACCAATTAGCAATATGCTCTAACCCATTAGAAAAGTAAAAAATAATTCATATGGCTTATTTGGCTGCTCTCGTCTTGCTCTATACAACTTCTATATGTTTTTTTAAGTATTTTCTTTTGGTAAAACATTTGAGAAAAATATTTTTGTGTGTGTGCTTATAGCCTTGTACTTTTATGAAAAAGTCTCTTTGATTTTACTCACTTACTTCTTTAGCATATTTTCTTAAGCCTTTGTCATTTGTAGTCTTTCATGTTGACACTTACTTGAGATCATTTGAGGATTTTGATAGATTCCAATTTGGTTGTCTTCCATATGATAGTTGATTTTAGCAAACCTTTAATAATTTGGGTTTGCATCTTTAACTGCTTAAGTGCTTTGTTTAACTTATCATTAGTTTATTACCTGCAAAATAAGGTTCCACAAAAGTTTGTGACACTTTAAAAATAACATGTGCATATCAGACATAGTTTCATTATTGACACTTAAAAAAGAACATTTACTTGCAATTTATGGGAATTAGTAGGCATTCCTTGCAGACATGCAGTGTCTGCATTAGGGTTTAAGAACCAATGGCCTAAAGAGTTTGTGATGATTATTACTCCAACGATACATATATGGCACGCTATAGTTTTAATATAAGTGCTAATAATGGACACGAGACATGTGGTCATAGGTTCATGTTTAAGAAATGCTACCTCCAACCTACAAGAGAGGTCCTAGAAGACCTAAGAAGTTGAGGAGGAGGAGGGGACCGGGTGGAAACCCTAATAAGGGAAGGACATAAACAAGTTATTGTTGCACAAGATATGGTATACATGGTCATAATGCAAAAAGTTGTACTAGTCTTGTAGTTGACCCTGAAACTCAAAAAAGAAAGGTATACATAGTTGTACATTTATATCATTTATTAATGTTATTGCTCTAGTACCAATTGCATTTGTGTTATTAATCTTGTGGTGTATTTTTCAGAGAAACCCAAATAAAAATGAATCAATAGTTGTGTATATAACTCCAAGCGAAGAACCACATGTTTATGGTATTGCAACAGAAGAACCTAATGCATTTGTGACTGCAACCCAAGAACCACATGTTTCTAGTATTTCGACATAAGAACCTAATGCATCTGTAACTGCACTGAGTGATATTGATCCTGAGTTTGAAATGCTTGCTGCAAATCTTGTTGCAGAATTCGAGGCAACACAACCTCCACTAAATGTGAATGGTGTAACATTTTCACCTATTACAACTGCTACACCAACACATGTTCAAACTACTACACATGAGGCTGATATATATATGTATGTGTGTGTGTGTGTTATTGTATTTTTTATGCACGTGTTAAACATGAGGTACCTCGGGTAGTTATTTTTGCAATAGTGGGAACTCCTGAAGTTTTTAAATTAGTTGAGTTTCTGCAACTTGCTACCAATATGTTTACATCATATTGTTTAATTTGATATGTTGTTTCAATTTATATGCATGTCGTACCCCAGTTTTGTCTGGGGATTAAATCATTTCAAATTATATGGATTTTTGTTCTCGTATTATTACATTTTTTATCATTTAAAAATGTCCAAAAAAGTTATTTTAATTTTTGATTTAATTCACTGTTTCAAAATAAAAAATATATAAATACAAAATAAATTAGGTGATTTATTTGTCTTTGTAAAAAAATTAGGTAACATTAATCCAATAATTTGAGATCCATTTGATTGTAATAAAATAAAAACCATCACAAACAATGGCCCAAAAGGGAAAAACTGAAATTAGGGATAGAAAACCCTAATCCAATTGGATATAAAAAAGGAGAATTTCTCTTTCCAACCCATAGTGAAAAGAAAAACCCTACACAATTTCTAAAATTCCCCTTGAAATCGGAAATATATTTCCAGTGCGCATCTTTTCTGTTAAACCTTACCTAGAAACCGGAAATACATTTGCAAAGTGAACCGAAAATGTATTTCAGGTTTCTGTGCAGACAGTACCAGAAAGACTTATGCTGGCAGCGGTTCTTTTTGTGCATTGTTTCGCATTGAATACAAAGACGTATACAACAAAACATACTACAAAGACATGTAGAACAAATACATATATAAATAGATATTTGTAAACAGTACCAAAGGTGCTTGTAGTTAATATAGGGGGTAACCCAAAACATTATCCAAATACAATTAAAAAAATTATAACCAAGATACATATACAACATCAAAGACTATTGGGTATGGTGGACTCTGAGTCAGCTCGTCACCCTCCCGACATTCCTCTGCTGCCTCCTGTAATGCAGAGCCCCCTGAGCCTTCTCCATGATGGAATCTAGAACACCTCTAACATTAGAGCCATCAGGAAATAAACCACCGTCAATACCCGCCTGCGTAATGCTCATGATACCATGGCACCTAGGCAACACATCAGTGGCATGATCGGTCGCAGCCTGCTCCTCCTCTAGAATCTCCTGATGAGCTGGCCTCAGTGAGTTTCCAAGAGCATTGTGTACCAGGTATGGATGGGACTCCCTGAAGAACCATATGATATAATCATTCATGTAGCTCCAATCGTTTAGAGCAATGGCACTCCATGCCTCATCTAAAACAAGATGACTCTCAAAATCATCAAACAAGGCATCCATATCCCTGCGTTTCACCAGGGAATAAGCAGATACAGCAGGATCCCGGGGAATGTACTGGGTGTACCCAAACTGACGCATAAGGCGCTCAGGTATATAAGCAGTCATCTTGCGCGACCCACAAGCCAACCATCCTGTAAACAGCACAACATCATCAAATGGTATCGTGACATGGTGGTAGTGGTATGAATAGAAGTGTATGTCCTAAAACACCAGCCGGTTAATACACACCCATAACGGCTTTGTCGGTTGGTTCCCTCGAAGCGGGTCATATGCAGTGGCACGCAGCATAGCTTCAGTATAATCCCTAGCTAGTGACCAACCCGAGACGTGGGGGAAGTGTGTTAGGATCCAGTCCTAAAATAACAATAATTATTAATTAGTAACATAATCACAATAATTAATAAAATGCCACAAAGACCAAGAAATTGTATCGACAAGAGTATGATATTGTCGGCCATTTGCTCCGTCTTCCACTTACATCCTTCAGACAACTTTGTATATAAGTACACCAAACAAGCAGTCCCACAGTTCCACTGGTGGATCTGCTCAAAATCATCAAAGTACCCCAGGTACATCACATGTGTGTAAGTGGCACTAGTGTCTAAAAAAATATGTGTGCCAACCAGAAACAAAAGGTATGCTCTCATAGCAAACCTTCACTATAGGGTAACCAGATTTAAATCTCACCGCAGAATTATAGTCTCAAATATAACTTTATTTAGTTCATCAACATCAAAACCCTTTCAGTCAATATCAAAAGTCATCATCAAATACATTCATCATAGTAAAATTCATAAAATAGATTTATCAAAACAATTGAAACTTCAACTCAAGCGTTTCCCCACCCGATGTTACAATATCAGAGCAAGACCACTATCATTAATGAAATAAAAGAATAACTCCAAGATATCCTCAAACTCCTATAAGCTATTCTTGATTACCTGCAGGTTACCCACGTATAGAGGCAACATTTCCAAGCAAAAAGTGTGAGTAATCACAAATTATTATAAAAGATATATGGAATAGATATAGTAGTACAATAAAAAATCATCAGGGGTTCTACATATCATCATACTTCATATATTATAATCACATTTTTGCATCATCAATACACATCAATTATATAATTATATCATCACATTAACATCTATCATCAAACACCACTAAAATCAGAACATCATCAATATCACTTAATGAATCATTATGCAATGTCACATATAATGCAATGCAACATCATTGACTCGTGAATATGGTACCAAAACTTCACTGATGACCAAGTCATATTTCTCCAAAGATCCCCATCATAGGATTGATTCTTGCTTGGAACTGGAACACTTCACAAATGCACTCAATCCACACCATGAGATTGAGGCCATCACTAGACTAACGTCCTAACAATCATTATTGGACCAACACCCTAACATCACTAGGTCAATGCCCTAACATATGCCATGAATGCATGATGTTCAACAACATAATAGAATATGACCACTGTTTGTCAAAACACATTATCGTTCATATAACCATCATATAATTATCTTAACACGACATGTATGCACATCAAACATGCAATCATCAACTTCATTCATTATAACAGCATCAATTACTTCATAGTACAACATAGCATCATCATAGCAACACCAATTCATCATTTACACATACATCGTGGTAAATTGTTCACTGAATCGTCCAATTCATCAAATTATAGATATTGGAAAATACATCATATAGTTCATTTTACCACACACAATTATAGTTCATCATGTTAGCTTCCTAATGCTTCAAACGGCGCGTCAAACGGTATCCTGAAACTCAAGTTATGACACTTAAAAAAATCTTGCCTGTTATCCCTCGCCTGAAGCTCGCCCGACGAAGCAGCTTACTCGTCTGAGGCTCACCTGGTGAGGCTGGGACGAAAATTCTTCCCAATACAAAATTCCAGGAGCGTTGTTTTTCAATCATCTTTTTCGGCTCACTCTCACCCGACGAAGTCTGAGCGAAGATGTTTCGCCCGACGAGGACGTGAAAACAATAACTTTGTTGTTGCATTTTCTACACAAAACCAGTATGATTCTCCTACAATTCCTATAACAGACCCAAAACTCCAATGATTCATCATGGTTTCACAACATCATAATAAAACATCATAGTAGGCATCATATACATCATTTCATAGCATTAAAACATCAATCAATCACCAATTTCATCATCTATTTCAACACAACCATCATGTTATCAAATTCATCAAAAAAAACCCAAACAACCTACATACCTCTAAAGCCTATATCAATCATAATAATAATGATAACCCCTTTACCTTAGATTATAGATAGCAATGGATTCTACTTCGAGTTTCTACATAATTCCTCTGAGTTTCTCAATTCCCTAGGTCTGCTCTCTGCCTCTTCTCCAAACGTGATCGTACAGAATTAGCATTCTAAACCATAAATTTTCCTTATGTCAAACATACCCCTAGAACCCCTAATATGGTCTTCCTATATTAACCTCACTTATCACTTCATAATTACCACCTTTCTCTTATTATTTCTACACAATATACTATCTTATTTCACTAATTAAAATAGTTCTAAATAATTACTCTAATTATCTAAAATATAATTAAAACATGCAATATCACTTAATTTACAATATACCACGCATAACATCGCATCACCTATCATATTCATTAAAACATCACATATACTCATAATAAATCTATTAAAAAATTAAATAAATAATCTAATTATTTTTTAGGTGTTACAACTCTCCCACACTTAAAAGAATTTTTTCCCTCTAAAATTTCCTAGCGGAAACAAAATCAGATAAGACTCTCTCATCTGATCCTCACATTCCCAAGTCCAACTTTCGCCAACTGTTCCACCCTACAACACCTTTACCAAGGTGATGTCTTTACCCCGCAATTGCTTCACTTCCCGATCTTCTATATGCACGGGTGATGCTTCAACAGTCAAGTTATCACTCACATGTACATCATCCATTTGGATCACATGCGAAGGATCTGAAATGTATCTCCTCAACTAAGACACATGAAACACGTCATGAAGATTCGCAAGAGACAACAGAAAAGTAATCTGATAAGTCACCTCACATATCTTCTTTAATATTTGATATGGACCAACAAAATGCAGCCTAAGTTTTCTCGACTTCAAAGCTCTACCAACACCAGTTACTAGAGTAACTTTCAAAAACACATGATCATCCTTTTGGAATTCAAGTTCCTTCCTCCTCTTATCGTGATAACTCTTATGACGACTCTGAGAAGCTCGCATCATTTCTTGGATCATCTTGATCTTCTCGGTCATTTCCTGCACAATCTCAGGTCCGAGCATAGCACTCTCTCCTGACTCATACCAACATAATGGAGTTCTATATCTCATACCATACAGCGCTTTATATGGTTCCATACCAATACTCACATGAAAACTATTGTTGTATGTATACTCAATCAACAACAAGTGGTTATCCCAAGCTCCTCCTTGTTCTAGCACATAAGCTCTTAATAAATCCTCCAAAGATTGAATATGACTTTATGTCTGATCATCTGTTTATGGATGATATGCGGAACTCAAACTCAACTTAGTACCAAAAGCATTATGTAAACCTTCCCAGAACTTTGACATAAACCTCATATCTCTATCTGAACGATACTCGAAGGTATCCCATGCAATCCCACAATTTCCTCAATATACATCTCAGCTAGCTTCTCCATAGGATAATTGATCTTCATCCGAAAGAAATGAGTCGGCTTAGTCAACCTATCCACAATCACCCAAATTGAACCATTGCCCTTAGCAATCTTCGGCAAACCCAACACAAAATCCTTAGAAATGATGTCCCATTTCCATTGTGGAATATTCAACGATTGCATTATACCCAAAGGCTTATGATGCTCAATATTCGACTTCTGACAAGTCAAATAAGCATAAACAAATTTGGCAACTTCCTTCTTCATACCAGGCCACCAAAACAATTTCTTCAAATCTTGGTACATCTTCGTAGCTGCGGGATGAATACTTAGCCCACTTCTATGTCCTTCCTCAAGAATATTCTTCTTAAGTTCTAGAACATCCGGAACACACACTCTATTTATGAACCTCATTACACCATCCTCATCAACTCGGAACTCACCTCCATTACCTTTGTTAATCAAGGTCAGCTGATCAACCAATTTCAAATCAGACTTCCAACCTTCTCAGATTTCTTCTAAAAGACCACTAGTCAATTTCAACATTCCCAATTTTACACTATCAGGAGTCTCTTCATACACCAAGCTCATACCTCTGAATTTTTCGATCATTTCTAACTCTCTAACCATAAGCATCAACATATGCAACGACTTCCTACTCAATGCATCAGCTACCACATTTACTTTACTAGGATGGTAATTTAAATCAAAGTCAAAATATTTTAACAACTCAAGCCTTCTCCTTTGCCTCATATTCAATTTCGTCTGATCGAATAAGTACTTTGAACTTTTGTGATCACTGAGCACTTCAAATTTTGAGCCAAAAAGATAATTTCTCTAAATCTTCAACACAAACACCACAGCTGCTAACTCTAAGTCATGCGTAGGATAATTCCTTTCATGAACCTTCAGTTTCCTAGAAGCATAAGCAACAACCTGTCCATTTTGCATTAGCACACTGCCAAGACCTATCTTAGACACATTACAATACACCACAAAAGACTCACTGATATTAGGCAAAATTAATACCGAAATAGTTGTCAATTTCTTCTTCAATTATACGAAACTTTCTTCACATGCAACATCCCATGCATAAGCTTGAGTCATTCGAGTCAACTGAGTTAATGGTAACTCCAATCTAGAAAATTCTTCAATGAACCTTTGATAATAACCCCCCAAACCAAGAAAACTTTGAATTTCAGTCGCAGACTTTGGAGTTTCCCATTTTAAAATTGCATCAACTTTAGAAGGATCCACGACAATTCCATCATTAGAAATCACATGGCCAGTGAAACTCAGTTCCTTTAACCATAACTCACACTTCGACAGCTTTGCATACAACTTCTTTTCTTTCAATACTTGCAACACAATTCATAAATGCTCTTCATGTTCACTTTTTGATTTAGAATAGATCAGAATATCATCGATGAAAAAACCACAAAATTATCCTGATACGAATGAAATGTTCAATTGACATACTCCATTAAAACACTTGCGCATTAGATACACAAAACGACATCACAGTGTACTGATAATGATCATAGCTTGTTCGAAAAGTAGTCTTCAGAATATCATCTAGTTTTACACGAATCTGATGATAACCTGACCTCAAATCAATCTTGCTGAAAACACAAGCACCCACCCACTGATCCATCAAATCATTAATCCTCAGGAGTGGATACTTATTTTTAATAGTCCCTTTATTCAACTGCTTGTAGTCCATACATAATCTCATACTTCCATCTTTATTCTTAACTAACAACACAAGTGCACCCCACGGAGAAACACTCGGTCAAACGAACTTCTTCTCAAGCATCTCTTTCAATTATTTCTTCAACTCACTCAGCTCGGAAGCTGACATTTTGTAAGGAGCCATTGACATCGGACTTGTACCTGGAACCAATTCTAAATAAAACTCCATTTCACGTTCTGGATGTAAATCACTTATATCGTCTGGGAACACCTCTAGAAATTCACATACAACGGGTAATTCAACACTCGCAACCTTACGGTTAACTTGCAATGACGCAAACATTGCAAACATCAAAGCTTCATCTTCCAGGAGTTCGTTCACTTGTTAGCAGATAAAAACATTAGTTCTCCATTATCACCAGACTTAGGGAACATCAAAGTCTTATTATAATAATTGATGTGAACATAGTTGAACTCCAACCAATTCATACCAGGTATAACATCAATTTGGTGTAAGGGTAGACACATCAAATCCATCACAAAACTCTTACCATAAATGGTCAAGGACATCTTGAACAAATAAAAGTAGTAGTAACAGAACCACTAGAAGGAGTATATATTACCATACTACCATTCATATCAGACAACTTCAATCCCAACATATTAGCACATTCACATGAAATAAACGAATGAGTAGCACCAGTATCAATAATAACAACCAATTCAACATTGTTAATAAAACAAGTACCTTGAATAAAGTTGTCCTTCTTGGAATCCTATGATCCACTCAGAGAAAACACTCTATCGTTGGTCTGGGTAATAGCAACATTATTCTTTGGGTAGTGATATAACCTTGCTCTCCATAGTTAAAACAAGTTAGACCGTCGTTCTTGAACTCAGGAGCACGATGACTCATCTTACCATATTTGTAATACCTCATAACCTTATTCTCATATTCATTAAAACAGTGACCTTGTTCCCCACATATATAACACTTGACAGGAGCGGGAGCTCATCCCCCACTTATCTTTTTCCCATTGGAAACCTTCTGTTTCTCTTTATTAGCTAGAGAATCATAAGGCTTCCTATGGTCTTAATGTTGCTTTCCTCTCTTCTCTTTCAGACTCTTATAGTGAGCCGAATGAGCTTTTATATCTTCTTCATAGATCCTACAGTTGTTCATCAACTCTGGAAACCTATAGATCTACTGATATCTAATTGCCCACTTGATTTTCAGACGCAAACCATTCTCAAACTTGATACATTTTGAGAATTCAGCAGTCTCTTCAGTATAATATGGATAATACTTATTCAGTTCCACAAACCTCGAAGCATAATCAGTCACAGTTAAATTTCCTTATTTCAATTCTAGGAACTCAATCTCTTTCTTCCCGCACACATCCTCAGGAAAGTACTTCCTCAAAAACTCCTTGTTGAACATAACCTAAGTGACGACTTCACCCACTGCTGCCAGTCTCTGACGGGTGGCGACCCACCAGTCATTGGCTTCCTCTTCCATCATATGCATATCAAACCGCATATTCTCTGCCTCTGAGCATTCCATTACCCGAAAGATCCTTTCAATCTCCTTGAGCCAAGCCTGTGCTCCATCAGGATCGTACCTACCCTTGAAAGTAGGTGGTTGGTTCCTCTAAAACGTCTCCAAGATACGTGATCCATCATTATCGCCAGCATTAGGCTGATGTTGCACAATCACAACATCGTTCCTTCCAGCTAATCTACACCACAAGAAACTAATGTCAGAAAACAATGTATCGGTAGTGTACTTACACTAATCGACCGAGAGGACATGCACATCATAAGAAAATTTGGTTGCACATAACGACCTGCTCTGATACCACTAATGTAACACCCTTTTAAGACCAACAGATAATTCGTGAATAATTGTAATATTAATCAAACATAAATCACCAACAGGGTGTCACATCTTCATAAAAATATCATATAAAACATCTTGCTCCGCATCACAGGTTTTCAAAACATTTTAAATAATTATTTCTTTAATAATATCAACAAACATATTTAAATCTCGCAACAGAATCATAGTCTCAAATATAACGTCATTTAGTTCATCAACATCAAAACCCTTCCGGTCAATATCAAAAGTCATCCTTAAATACATCCATCATAGTAAAACTCATAAAATAGATTTATCAAAATAATTGAAACTTCAACTCAAGCATTTCTCCATCCGATGTTACAATATCAGAGCAAGACCACTATCATTAACAGAAATAAATGAATAACTCTGAGATATCCTCAAACTCCTATGAGCTATTCTTGATTACCTACAAGTTACCCACGTATAAAGGCAATATTTCCAAGCAGAAAGGATGAGTAATCACAAATTATTATAAAATATATATGGAATAGATATAGTAGTACAACAACAAATCATCATGGATTATACATATCATCATACTTCATATATTATACTCACACTTTCGCATCATCAATACACATAAACTATATAATTATATCATCACATTAACATCTATCATCAAACACCACTGAAATCACAACATCATCAACATCAATTAATCAATCATTATGCAATGTCACATATAGTGTAATACAACATCATTGACTCATACGTGTGGTACCAAAACTTTACTGATGACCAAGCCATTTTTCTCTAAATATCCCCACCATAGAATTGATTCCCGCTTAGAACCTGAGCAGTTCACAAAAATACACTCAATCCACACCATGGGATTGAGGGCGTCACTAGACTAACGTCCTAACAATCATCACTGGACCAACGTCCTAACATCACTCGGCCAATGCCCTAATATATTCCATGAATGCATGATGTGCAACAACATAATAGAATATGACCACTGCTAGTCAAAACGCGTCATCATTCATATAACCATCATGTAATTATCTTCACGCTACATGTATGCACATCAAACATGCAATTATCAACTCCATTCATCGTAACAGCATCAATTACTTCATAGTACAACATAGCATCATCATAGCAACATCAATTCATCATTTACACATACATCATGATAAATTGTTCACTGAATTGTCCAATTCATCAAAGTATATATACTGGAAAATACATCATATGGTTCATTTTAAGACACACAATTATAGATCATCATGTTAGCTTCCTAACACTTCAAACGAGGCATCAAATGAAGTCCTGAAACTCAAGTTACGACACTTAAAAAAATATTGCCTGCTATCCCTCGCCTGAAGCTCGCCCGGCGAAGCAGCTTACTCGTCTGAGGCTCGCCTGGCGAGGCTGGGGCGAAAATCCTTCCCCATACAAAATTCCAGGAGCTTTGTTTTTCCATCTTCTTTTTGCCTCGCTCTCACCTGGTGAAGTCTGAGCGAAGATGCTTCACCCGACGACTTGGGAAGCTCGCCCGACGAGGGCGCGAAAACAGTAACTCTGCTGTTGCATTTTCTACACAAAACCAGTCTGACTCTCTTGCAGTTCCACGCCATAACAGATCCAAAACTCCCATAATTCATCATGGTTTCACAACATCACAATAACACGTCATAGTAGGCATCATATATATCATTTTATTGCATTACAACATCAATCAATCACCAATTTCATCATCTATTTCAACACAATCATCATGTTATCAAATTCATCATAAAATCCCCCAAACAACCTACATACCTCTAAACCTTATATCAATCATAATAATAAGGATAACCCCTCGTACCTTAGATTATAGCTAGCAGTTGATTCTTCTTCGCGTTTCTACATAATCCCTCTGAGTTTCTCAATGCCCTAGGTCTACTCTCTTTCTCTTCTCCAAACATGATCGTACAGAATGAGCGTTCTAAACCGCAAATTTTCCTTATGTCAAACTTACCACTAGGACCCCTATTATGGTATTCCTATATTACCCCCAATTATCACTTCATCAATTACCACCTTGCCCTTATTATTTTTACACAATATATTATATTATTTCACTAATTAAAATAATTCTAAATAATTACTGTAATTATTTAAAATATAATTAAAACACTCAATATCACTTAATTTCTACTATACCACAAATAGCATTGCATCACACATCATATTCATCAAAACATCACATATACTCATCATAAAACAAGTAAGTAATTAAATAAATAATCTAATTATTTTTGGAGTGTTACATCTGGGGTGCCGCCTCAAGTGCCTACTCAGGTTCCTGAGATGTTTGGGCCTGAGGTGTCGGTTATGTAACCTCTGGTGTCGGATGGGAACCGGATGCCTCTTCTGTCTCAAATACCATGGGTGAGGAAGTACGTCTATGGGAGGAAGGAGGCGGGGAGGGTGAATTGGTGAATCCCTCCTGTTGTGGGAGGACGATGCAGTCGGATTAGAAATAGGAACGTCGGAGGCAGAGGTTTTAGTATGCGTATCCGGCATAGCTTGTCCAGAGGTATAAGGATCCTAGGATACCTGACTCTTTTCCCTCCACACAGAAGCATGATGTGCAAGCTTGTTGTGCCTCAACCTAGATGGTCCCTCACTCATTACTCGTGTAGAAATATAAAACAAACGTTAACATAAGTACTAACGTTCAAAATTAAGGGGAAAATAGGAAAAAACTAAAACTGGAAATGCATTTTCGATTTTCTTCAACGTTAAAACGAAAACCGGAAATACATTTTCAATATGACCTGCAATTTCAGAGCTTCGTCAATGGCGAAGCAGAGCCCCAAATGACCTCCAAAAAATGTCATTGATCATAAAAATGAGACTTCATACATATTTTTAATGATTCCTAATATTGAAAACACAAAACAAAATCACAATTTCTAACCTAAATCACAAATTTGAGTAGAATTACATAAACACTAGAAAACTCAAAAATAACTTATTGTAAGTTTTTTTAATTGAATGTTGTTGAATACTTGAGTTAATTTATGCTTGATGATTCTTGACGAGCTTTTTACAAAGTAGTTTGATTTTTTAACAATGGGGTTTGAGAGGAATGAGTGTTTTTGTGTGTTTTATTTTTGTTTTTTAAAATAAGTTTCTACAAAGGGATGGGAAAAGGCATTGCGCCTTAAAGTCTTAACACGAACCAGAAATATACATCTGATTGTCATCAGAAATATATTCTCGATTAACATGCAAGTTATTTATATAATTTATATCTAACAAGGTGTATACCAAAAATATTTTTTCAACTTTAAAGAGTATTTTTGGAATTTTGGTGAGTTAGAAAACTATAAGATAGAAAAATAAATCCTCTAAAAAAGACCCATGTTGGACCAAAAAGGGGAGGGAGAGACGGCTACCTCTTTTCTCTTTCACGATTAAAAAAAAGGATAGAAGATATTTATCTCTCTCTCACTCAGAAACAAGAAAAAGGAGAGTTGTTTCCTCTCTCACCATCGTTGGACACCTTTTCTTCTCCTCACCACTGCTCACCTTTCCTCTTTCTCTCACTTCCACCTCCATCATCGGTGCATTTCTTTCTCTTCCGGAGTCGCCACCACTCTAACAACCACCGCCAGTTTCCTCGCCTTTTTAACCACGCCATCTCTGAATCCACTTTCCCTTAGCCCTCATTCGCGAGCACCCTATTCTCTCTCTCAATCTGGTTGTTTCCTTCCTCATCTACCACTGAATCTCAAAATCGGTTTCACTCAACAACCACCACTATTAACATACGGCCGCGCCACCCTTCCATCACCACCTCCTTCGATTCCAGATCTAAATTTCCAATATCATCAAATCATTTTGAATCACCAATCACAAAAAGTTTGATTCCAAGCACTACATCATCAACTAACTCAACAAGTATCGAGTTGGGATCCAAAATTTGTCGAAGTCGTTGGTGCAATTGTTTGAGTTTAGTTTCGTTTCTTTGACAAGTTCAATCTGGAATTTCGGCAAAGTGATTTAGATTCAAACCTAGTTTGGATTCGTTTTGCTTTTTGGGTTAATATCTCTACATTTTAATCTGAACTGAATTTGGATTTATTCTGGCCAATATATGTGTTTAATTTTTCATTCGAAATATGGCTTTGTCTATTTGTACTTGATTTTGTTCTGATGAATTTATCTAAATTCTAGGTGTTGTATTGTTTGGATTATTGATTTGTTTAGATTCATGTGTTTCACGTTTATCATATTATCGTTTTGTTTCGTACCACTAAGTTGTGCCGCCGAATGAGGTGGCTTTGTTCGGAATCAGTAAGAGGAAAGTAACCATTTTCTCTTCTAGGTGTGCTTGTTTAAAGTATTAAATTTATAATTCTAGAAATATTATTCTCTGTATTTGATAAGCAATCTGAGTTCTTTGGAATATTTAAAATATATTTTATTTAATTTTTTTTTAATATATAAAAGAATTAAATTAATTTAAAATGGGAGATTATTTGTGGTTATCTCTTATTCCAATGGAAATTTAAGATTTTCACCCATACTCAAGTATAATTTGAGAAAACTTGATACAAATGTTGGAATATGATTTCCAACCTCACATATTTCTGGGAATAAAATTTAAATCTATGAAACAAACACCCCATATGTCTTTTCATTATGCTTTGCATCATCGTGTTACGTTTCGTGCCTTGCGTTACAATTTGTGTGTTATGTGAATTTGCGCTATGTTAACTCAATTTGTGCATTATGCAAACTCGCGTACGTTAACTCAATTTTCACGTTATGCGAGTTCGTGACATTAACATAATTCTCGCATTATGCGAGTTTGCATATGTTAACACAATTCAGGTGTTACGCGAATTTGTGCTATGTTAACTCAATTTGCGTGTTATGTGAGTTCGCGTATGTTAACACAATTTGCATGTTACGCGAATTCACGTGCGTTACACAATTCCCACTATGGGTTTATTTCTTTCTTAAAAAAAGAATATTTTAATTCAATAGAATCGGCTTAAAAATGACAATTAGATGTACATCCATTTGATCTCTGAATAATTGGATCTGAGACGTACGTCTTGTTCCAACTGATTATTTATCTTCTGCTAAAAAAATATACATAATCAAATAAATCAGATTAAACAGGGAAAATTGAGTGTACATTATCTTTTATCCTCGAAAAATTTGAAGCAAGGTGTACACTTTGCTTGAACCGATTATTCTCTTCTGCTAGAACTTTTCGTAATCAAAATTTGGATTAAAAAAGGAAAATTGAATGCATACTCTTTTTATCCTAATATAACCAAAAGCAAATTATACACTTTGCTCGATCCGAGTATCCGTCTTCCGCCAAAAATACCTAATCGAACTCGAACTAAAAAGAGACAAACGGGTGTACATCTGCTTGATTCTCGACTAGTTGAACACGAAGCGCACGCTTCGTTCTAATCAAATACTCGTCTTCTACAAATATTTTTAACAAATAATTGGATTAAAAAAGGAAAATTGGGTGTACACTCTCTTTATCCTCAAGTAATCGAACGCATAATGTACACTTTTTTCTAATCGATTACTTGTTTTTCACCTAAAAACAACTTCAACTCATCGAACCTACTTTTTTCGCCCAAGCGCGTCACCAAACTTTTTCAAACAAGTGATGTTTTCCATTTCGACGCGGCATACACACAAACGCTTTTATCCTCCAAGTGCGAGTAACAAGTGTAAGTTTAAGATTGCGCCTAAGAGGGGGGGTGAATTAGGTGATGGTCGATTTTTGACTTATTTTATACTTTCTGGTTTTGATTTAGTGCTTTGAAAACTGTAAAGTGCAGAAAGTAAAGAGACACGGAGAATTATCCTGGTTCCTTCCACAACCCGGAAGTACGTCCAGTCCCCTTGCAAACACGCAAGAGATTTTACTATATTGTTAGAACTTTTACAAGACTCTTCCTAGTCTTATCCTCTAAAGAACGTAACAAATAACCAAGAACACCCTCTTGGATTTCCAATAAGTCTAATGAGAACAATCCTCTCAAAAGATACCTCTTGTTTCCAATAATGGACAACAAGGAACAAAAGTAATCTAATACTTAATTCCAACAATCCTGGAAATAAGTTACACTTTGTATGTTTTTATGAAGTATGATTTCTTGAAAGATGTTGATCACTTAGAGTGACTTCTTTGAAGTTTCTTCTTTCTTCTCTTGTAAGCAATTCAAACTGTAACACAATGGTTAGATAATGCTCAAAGATTTCTGTTCTTTATATGTGTGAAAGTGCAGAAAATCTTTGTTCTTAAAAGTTAAGAAATATGAAGTTTGAATATTTTACAAAGTTCAGATTTTATTGCAAGAGAAGAGTTATTTATGATTTGAAATATTTTGTAATATATAGTAATCAAGATACCTTTCCAAAAGGACACTTTTCTGTTTGTAAAACTTGACAAGATGCAATGTTTGATCATGCAACCATTGGAGAAAAGGTATGAAGGATATCTTGAAACCATTTCAGATTTTTCAAAATTTTCAATGTGCAAATCGATTAACATAACATGCAAATCGATTGCACGTGTTTGTAACGTTCAGAATTTCAAAAAGTTTGAAGTGTAAATCGATTAGCATGTAGTGTCAATCGATTTACAAGTGTTAAAAAATCAGTTTGTTCTGTGATCAATCGATTTACACAACATGTTAATCGATTGCTGGCAGGAGCAAACAGTTTTTGAAAAAGCATGTGTAAATCGATTTACACAAGATGTTAATCGATTTACAGCAGAGAAAAACTTAAAAATTGTTTTTGAAATATACTTGAAGTGATGTGGCAAGTGTGTATATCATTTTTGAGCATTTCTAATCAATGTAGTTTAATTGAGAATTGATATACTTGATTGCTTGCCAAGTTCCTTGAAGCTTTGAGTGAATGATGCTTTAAGATGATTTCCACTTCTTTTCCTTCTTTCCATAATGCTTGTTTGTCTTTCATCAAACTAGCTTGTTTGTCTTTCATCAAAACTAAAGTTGAGTTGAGGCTTGAGATTACATTCTCCCCCTTTTTGATGATGACAAACCATTTTCCTTTATGTGTTGATCAGAATTTGAGCAAAAGGTGTTTTCTCCCCCTGAGAAGATTTCTCCCCCTATGGAGAAAAAGATTTGAAAGTTTGCTCTGTAAAGACAATGAAAACAAACAACCATAAAGTGCTATTACATCCTTCTCCCCCTTTGACATTATCAAAAAGAAGGGAAAGATGCAACAATAAAGTATACCAGAAAGAAATGTATAGGAACATGAATGAAAAACACAAAACTTTCAAAATTATCGAACAAAGTTTTAAGAACACAATACATAAAATGAACAAAATAAAACAAGACAAAATCCATAATGATACTTATACTAAGAATTTAAGAACATTGATCAAGAACATTTTAGAATGGTCCTTGATAAGGAAATTGTTGTTGAAGAGGTGGTTCGGTGTATTGAGGAGGCGGAGGTGCAGGATTGGTTGGGTCGTATGGAGGGATATGAAGATGTGAATAGAGATATGAAAATTGTTGGTTCACATCATTCTGAAAAGCATCTATCCGAGATGAGGTAGAGTCATTTATCTCCGTCCATCGAGCATTGATGTTAGAATTCAGAGAAGCAAACTGTTGCGTCATGAAATCCATAACATCTTGATTTGTGGGACCAGAAGCAGCAGCAGGAGGAACTTCATGGTCTTCTTCATCTGCATTATGACCTTCATCGCCGACCACATCTTCTCCAATGTAAGTTATGGTTTTTGCTTCAGCATTGAAATGAACACCCATTCTTGAATCAACATTTTTGATGGAGATCCTAGTGGTGTTGGGATCCATTTCAATCCGCTCAAATCCAGTGAAATCTATATCATAAGCTTCCATAATCCTTGTAATGAAATATGCATATGGTAGAAAGGTGGCCCTTGCGGCAACTTTCAGCATATGCATCACAATCAATTTTGCCCAATTGACCGGGATTCCATTTTTCCTTGCATAGATGATTTGAAGCTCTAGGTCGGTCACCGTACAATGATTCCCTGCTCTAGGAAACAAAATATACACCAGAAAATAGTGAAACAACCTATCATCAATATGGAAATTTCCAGCACTCCATGTGTCCCTAGCTGGAGTAACCCCGCCAAGACTGCGAATCCGCTTGGCACGGTATTCAGATTCTGATAACCTTCCAATGCTATAGAAAAATTCTCGCTTCTGATAGTTTTCCCAAGCAGCATCTTCTGGATCATAGAGGGTACTTCCAGAATATGGAATGTTCAAGATTCTGCCAAGAGTTTTGGAATACAGAGGGATTCTTTTTCCAAGGACATATGTATAACATTTGTTGTTGTCATAGCACATGTTGCTGTAGAAAATTTTAACCAGATCCGGGTAATAGAAACCATGTGAAGATATTAATGGTTCTAACCCATAAGCAATGAAATCTCTTTGAAATGAGAAGCATTCATCTGGAAAAGTAGATAACATACCAAACTTTGGAGTAGAGACGATTTTCTTTTGAAAATGCTTGAGAAATCTGTCCCGCTGTGGATCCGTGAGGTACTCGAGCACAGAGTTTTCAGATGATGACGAAGCTGGCTTCTTTCCTTTCTCTGAGGCAGAGGCTTTTCTCTTGGGAGCCATGGATTTTGTTAGGGTTTTGAAAAGAGAGATATAGAGTTCTTTGTTATGTGAGAGAGTGTGTTGGTGTTATGAGATAGTGAGGGAGTTTTGGTGAGATTAAATAGTATAGTAGGGTAAGTGAGGTCTTTATGAGACTTTAATTTTGTAATTTGGTCAAGGTTTCATTGATTGGGCAGTAGAAAGGTGGGAGGTTGAGAGACAATGAATGTTTGACCAATATATTAAAAGCTCATTATAAGTATCACATGTTAAAACAAAATACATTGCATAGAGAAAATACATAAAAAATGCTTCAGATTCTGTGGTAAATCGATTTACCCCTTGGTTAAATCGATTTACACAGAACATTTTTCATAAAAAGTAATTTTCGTTCAGTGGTAAATCGATTTACATATTGTGTAAATCGATTTACACACAAGATTTTATTAAAAAAATGATTTGCTTCAGTAGTAAATCGATTGACATATTGTGTAAATCGATTTACACAGTAGATTTTAATAAAAGAAATGATTTGCTTCAGTAGTAAATCGATTGACATATGGTGTAAATCGATTTACACAGTAGATTTTAATAAAAGAAATGATTTGCTTCAGTAGTAAATCGATTGACATATGGTGTAAATCGATTTACTTAAAGAGAAAATTTAAAACATCATTATTTTTAACATTTGAAACAATGTCTAACCACATATATATGTACATTAAGGTATAGTCAAGGATTGAGTGCACCTTAAATATCTTGTTCATCGAGGATTCCAAGTTCACGACGAATTTTGAAAAATGCATCCTTTGCAAGTGGTTTTGTGAAGATGTCCGCGAGTTGATTTTGAGTGTCCACAAATGTGATCTCGACATCTCCTTTGAGTACATGGTCTCGGATGAAATGATGTCTGATGTCAATGTGTTTCGTCCGGGAATGCATAACTGGATTTTTCGTAATATTGATCGCGCTTGTGTTATCACATCGAAGAGGAATGCATCCAAGGTTTACTCCATAGTCAAGTAATTGTTGTTTTAGCCAAAGAATTTGAGCGCATCCACTCCCAGCCGCAATGTATTCTGCTTCGGCAGTGCTGAGAGCTACGCTTGCTTGCTTTTTGCATGACCATGAAACCAAGGCATTTCCAAGAATGTGACATGTTCCACTTGTACTTTTGCGATCAGTTTTGCAACCTGCATAGTCAGCATCAGAATAACCAACTAGATTGCACATACTACCTTTTGGATACCATAATCCGACGTTGGTTGTTCCTTTGAGATATTTTATTATGCGCTTGACTGCTGCAAGGTGAGACTCTTTAGGATTGGCTTGATATCTTGCACATAGGCAAACGCTGAACATAATGTCAGGTCTACTTGCTGTTAAATAAAGGAGTGAGCCAATCATTCCACGATACTTAGTTATGTCAATAGAATTTCCTGATTCATCTGGGTCAAGATAGGTGCCGGATCCCATAGGAATTGCACTCTCTTTGCTACTTTCCATCTCAAACTTCTTTATAAGGTCTTTGCAATATTTTGATTGGTTTACGAAGATACCATGTTTGAGTTGCTTAATTTGAAGACCAAGAAAGAAATTCAATCTTCCCATCATAGACATCTCAAACTCTCCTTGCATCATAGACGAAAATTCCTTGCACATATTTTGGTTAGTTGAACCGAAAACAATATCATCTACATAGATTTGTACAAGTAAGGTATGATGATTAACATTTTTTATGAAGAGAGTGGTATCAACTTTACCCTTTACAAACCCTTTTTCACATAGGAATGCGCTTAGTCTATCATACCAAGCCCTTGGTGCTTGCTTCAGCCCATAGAGAGCTTTCTTCAGTTTGAAGACATGATTAGGATGTTTGAAGTCTTCAAATCCGGGAGGTTGCTTTACATAGACTTCTTCATTTATGAATCCGTTGAGAAATGCGCTTTTTACATCCATTTGAAAAAGTTCAAAGTCCAATGAGCATGCATATGCAAGTAATAGTCTTATTGCTTCCAAACGTGCTACCGGAGCAAAAGTTTCTTCAAAATCAATTCCTTCCTCTTGGTTGTATCCTTGAGCAACTAGTCTTGCCTTGTTTCGAGTGATTATTCCATTTTCATCCATCTTGTTTTTGAAAACCCATTTGGTTCCAATGATACGTTTATTTCCTGGATTAGGAACAAGTTCCCAAACTTCATTCCGCTCGAATTGGTTTAACTCCTCTTGCATGGCAAGGATCCATTGATCATCTTCTAGTGCTTGAGCCACTTTAGTAGGTTCAACTTGAGATACAAACGCCATATTTAAGCATGCATCCTTAAGATTTAGTCGAGTAGATACTCCTTTGCTAATATCTCCAATTATATTGTCAATTGGATGATCCCGATGAGTTCTCCATTCTTGAGGAAGATCATCATCATTTTCATTTTGATGTGAAAGTTCATGTGTTTGTTCCGGATTGACAATTTTGCCATCTCCGCAGGAAATCTCATGAGATAAATCTATAGAATCATCATCATCACAAATAGCAACTTCCTCCTTGGAGGTGTTAGATTCATCAAAAGAAACATGCATTGATTCTTCTATAGTTAAAGTTCTTTTATTGTAAATTCTAAAAGCTTTGCTAGAAAGGGAGTAACCAAGAAAGATACCTTCATCCGATTTTTCATCGAACTTACCGAGATTGTCTTTGTCGTTGTTAAGGACAAAACATTTGCACCCGAAAATATGAAAGTGAGAGATATTTGGTTTTCTTCCTTTGTAGATCTCATATGGAGTTTTCTTTAGTATAGGTCTTATGATCACGCGATTGCTTACATAACATGCCGTGCTTACCGCATCCGCCCAAAAATATTTAGGCAAACTTGAGTCACTTAGCATGGTTCTAGCAAGTTCCACCAAAGACCTATTTTTCCTTTCAACTACTCCATTTTGTTGTGGAGTTCTTGGTGCTGAAAAATTGTGGAAGATCCCATTTTCTTCACAAAATTCTTCAAATAGACTGTTTTGGAACTCTCCACCGTGATCACTTCGGATTGATGTTATCTTTGATGACTTCTCATTTTGAACTTGTTTTGCATATCTCTTGAATGCCTTGAATGCTTCATTCTTGTGTACTAAAAACAAAGTCCAAGTGAAACGGGAAAAATCATCTACAATAACTAATGCATAAATGTTACCTCCGAAGCTTCTTGTTCTAGATGGACCAAAAAGATCCATGTGCAACAATTGAAGTGGTCTTGTTGTTGAAACCACATTCTTTGGTTTGAAAGTTGATTTGGTCTGTTTGCCCTTTTGGCATGCACTACATAATTTGTCTTTGATGAACTTCATCTTTGGTAGACCAATAACTAAGTCATGCTTAACCAATTTGTTCAAGTGCTCCATGTGAATGTGAGCAATCCTCTTATGCCATAACCAAGCGTCATTGTTGTTTACCATAAGACATTGTACCTTCATAGACAAATCATCTAGAGTAATCACAAAAATATTGTTAGATCTTATACCTTTGAGTTTTACCTCATTGGTTGCCTCATCCATAATAAGGCATTCTTCTTTGTTGAATTTGATCTTGAACCCTCTATCGCAAAGTTGACTTATGCTAAGAAGGTTGTGCTTTAATCCTTCAACATAGAGAACATCCTCAATTTGAATGGATGGAGGTGTGCCAACTATTCCAACGCCAAGAATCTTTCCTTTGGTGTTGTCTCCATAGGTGACATACCCTTTGGCTTTATGTACTAGATATGAAAATTGGTGTACATCTCCTGTCATATGCTTTGAACATCCACTGTCAAGATACCAAACATTTGAAGTGGATTTCAAGCATACCTACAAAAACAAATTATTTCTTGTTAGGTACCCAAGTTGCCTTGGGTCCTTCATAGTTAGTTCCCTTTTTCACCCATGCATAATGTCCACTAGCCATACTGAAATTTCTAATATAGCATGCATTTGGTGTGTGTCCAATAATACCACAGTAAAAACAGTTTGGAACAAATTTGCTCTTGTATCTAGGAATTTGTTTTCTTTTAGATACATTAGCCTTTTTCTTTTGATGATTATGAACAACTTGCTTCTTTTCTACTTTCTTGGGATTGGAACTATTACTAGCCTTTACAAAAACAGTGGGATTGTTACTTGGTTTCTTAGTATTCACATAACCAAGACCTCTTTTATCATTAGGATAACGTTGTTGGCTTAGTAATCCTTCCAATCCTATTTGTCCTTTTTCATATCGTTCAATGACTCTTTTCAATTGAACAATTTGAAAGACATTTGATTCACACTTGGAGCATGCAAAGTTTTCCTTTTCTTTTATAAAATTCTGTTTCTGAAGATCAAAATCTTTAGTCATGGTGTCAATTTTTTCTAGACAACTTAGAAGTTCTTTTTCTTGTTTTGACACCTTTTTGTATAAACTTTTGCATTCTTTCAAGAGTTCATCAATTGCACCTTGAACATCATCATCAAAAAGATTAAATTCATTACTAACCTCTTCTTCATTGTCGGAGTGATGCGATGCCATTAAGGCTAAGTTTGCACATTCGTCGCTTTCCGATTCCGATGAACTGCTCATATCATTATCTTCCCATGCTATGTAGGCTTTCTTTTGTTTTGAGTCCTTTCCTTTGAATCCATTTTTCTTTGGGAGATTTGGACAGTTTGGCTTGATGTGTCCTTGCTTTCCACATTCATAACATGAGACATCTTGAGTTGATGTGGAGGCTTCTCTTTTCTTGAAGTGCTTTCTCTTATATGCATGAGATCCGCCTTTGTCATTTCTGCCAAAAAACTTCCCAAGTCTTTTCACTAGAAGCATGAAATTTTCATCTTCTTCCGGATTGTCTTCTTTTACCACTTCTTTTGAATCAATTTTTAAGGCAATGTTTTTGGACTTCTTTTCTAGATTCTCATGTTTTTCAAGTCTACCGAGTTCCGTTTCATATTCTTGAAGTTTGCCGAATAATGTAGCGGAAGTCATTGCGGAGAGACTCTTCTTTTCCGAGATTGCCGTTACCTTTGGTTGCCATTCCCTAGTCAATGATCTAAGGATTTTTAAGTTGAGTTCATCATTTGACAGGGTTTTACCAAGAGCAATTAAGTGATTTGTCAAATGCACAAATCTCTTTTGTAAGTCAAGAATGGATTCTCCGGGCTGCATTCGAAATAGTTCATATTCTTGACTCAAGATATTTAGCCTTGATCTTTTTACTTCAGCCGTTCCTTCATGAGTTTGAACCAAGGTATCCCAAATTTCCTTTGCTGTTTTGCAGTTTGAGACACGAAAAAATTCGTCCATACTGAGAGCACCTTGAAGAAGGTTTATTGCCTTTTTGTCATAGAGAACTTTCTTTTTATCATCGTCGTCCCATACAGTTTTGGGCTTTGCAGACCCAACGCCATTGATTACCGTTATTGGGATAAATGGACCATTTTCAACAGCATCCCATACTTCCTCTCCTTGTGCTTCTAAATGCGCCTCCATGCGTATTTTCCAAAAGTCAAAATATTCACCACAAAATAGAGGAGGCTTGTTGTTACTACCACCATCTCTGAAAACTGGTTGATGATTTGCGGAAGCCATTCTGGATCTCTAGGAGCAGGTTACCTATAACCTGCTCTGATACCAATTGTAAGTTTAAGATTGCGCCTAAGAGGGGGGGTGAATTAGGTGATGGTCGATTTTTGACTTATTTTATACTTTCTGGTTTTGATTTAGTGCTTTGAAAACTGTAAAGTGCAGAAAGTAAAGAGACACGGAGAATTATCCTGGTTCCTTCCACAACCCGGAAGTACGTCCAGTCCCCTTGCAAACACGCAAGAGATTTTACTATATTGTTAGAACTTTTACAAGACTCTTCCTAGTCTTATCCTCTAAAGAACGTAACAAATAACCAAGAACACCCTCTTGGATTTCCAATAAGTCTAATGAGAACAATCCTCTCAAAAGATACCTCTTGTTTCCAATAATGGACAACAAGGAACAAAAGTAATCTAATACTTAATTCCAACAATCCTGGAAATAAGTTACACTTTGTATGTTTTTATGAAGTATGATTTCTTGAAAGATGTTGATCACTTAGAGTGACTTCTTTGAAGTTTCTTCTTTCTTCTCTTGTAAGCAATTCAAACTGTAACACAATGGTTAGATAATGCTCAAAGATTTCTGTTCTTTATATGTGTGAAAGTGCAGAAAATCTTTGTTCTTAAAAGTTAAGAAATATGAAGTTTGAATATTTTACAAAGTTCAGATTTTATTGCAAGAGAAGAGTTATTTATGATTTGAAATATTTTGTAATATATAGTAATCAAGATACCTTTCCAAAAGGACACTTTTCTGTTTGTAAAACTTGACAAGATGCAATGTTTGATCATGCAACCATTGGAGAAAAGGTATGAAGGATATCTTGAAACCATTTCAGATTTTTCAAAATTTTCAATGTGCAAATCGATTAACATAACATGCAAATCAATTGCACGTGTTTGTAACGTTCAGAATTTCAAAAAGTTTGAAGTGTAAATCGATTAGCATGTAGTGTCAATCGATTTACAAGTGTTAAAAAATCAGTTTGTTCTGTGATCAATCGATTTACACAACATGTTAATCGATTGCTGGCAGGAGCAAACAGTTTTTGAAAAAGCATGTGTAAATCGATTTACACAAGATGTTAATCGATTTACAGCAGAGAAAAACTTAAAAATTGTTTTTGAAATATACTTGAAGTGATGTGGCAAGTGTGTATATCATTTTTGAGCATTTCTAATCAATGTAGTTTAATTGAGAATTGATATACTTGATTGCTTGCCAAGTTCCTTGAAGCTTTGAGTGAATGATGCTTTAAGATGATTTCCACTTCTTTTCCTTCTTTCCATAATGCTTGTTTGTCTTTCATCAAACTAGCTTGTTTGTCTTTCATCAAAACTAAAGTTGAGTTGAGGCTTGAGATTACAACAAGCAATGTTTGACTGCTCAATGCGGCCTAAACATCATTCACCAAAATCAACCAACAAACAAACACGTTTCTCAAAACTACGTAGCTTTGAGTTCTCCACCGCACATGGGATACGTAAGAGCGAGATTCAACGTCTCGTCAAGTACCCTAATGAAAAAACTAATTTTTTGCCTTTATTTTATCTTATAAACATCCCGCAATAATTTGAAGAAATCAAATTACTTTAAGCTAACACTTTTATTCATAAAGTTGATAAAACGATTCTTGTTGAGTACAACAGATGTGTAGGGTGCTAATATTTTCTCCACGCATAATTGACTAAATCTGAATTCGGTTGTGATGAGCATATTTTTGTCCTTTTAGGGTTTTGTCGATATTTTCTCTTTTAAAAATAAACTTTGGTGACGAATCATGTTGATTTCGAGCATTCATTCGCTTGGGTATTTTTTTGCCTCGCAGTGCAGAGAAAAAAAGCAAAGCAAAGGTTACAAGAAAATTGAACTTGAGAGTGAGGAAAAGTGGTAGAACAAGGGTTCCAAAATTCAAGAAGCTCAAGGGAAAAGAAGTGATCTAACATAACCTATGACTTTGTAGACATGAAGTATCTTAGTGATGTATTTGGGATGATATCTTTATATTACGTACTTTGAGACCTCTTCAAATGCATTTTGAGACTTTTTATTTTGTAATTTGAAACCTCTTAGTTATGTATTTTGATACAAGCTTATGTGTATTAGATGACAAAAAAACACATGTCTTTTGGATTATATACATTTTGCTTACGTTAGACAAGTTCAATTTGTACCTTTCTACCTATAAAGATTTCACAATTCTTATTATCTCATTTCATTAATGTCATTTTTAAAGTCATTCAATAAGATCATTCATTAAGGTATGAGGATGAAAATAAAATTAATCTCAAACTTACATGAACAAAAACCATAAACTTCATTCATTAATTAACCATTACAATGTCATTTTTTAAGGTCATTCAATAAGATCATTCATTAAAGTATGAGGACAAAAATAAAAATAATCTCAAACTTACAGAGACAAAAACTATAAACTTCATTCATTGATTAACCATTACAAGGATGACACACAAAAATATATCATAAACTTCATTCATTAATTAATCATTACATGGACGAAAGTCATAAACTCCCAAAATTACAAGGAAGACACAAAAAGATACAGGCTCCAATTATCACATTCAAAACCATTTTACAAAC
The DNA here is from genome assembly GCA_948472305.1 of Vicia faba. Classification (NCBI taxonomy): domain Eukaryota; kingdom Viridiplantae; phylum Streptophyta; class Magnoliopsida; order Fabales; family Fabaceae; genus Vicia; species Vicia faba. Next base: position 662,884,468 of record OX451740.1, read on the forward strand.
ATCAAGTATAGATCTTTAAGTATGCAACGAACAATATCCAAGACACAATCAACATAATCTTAAATAACTTGGCTTTGTTTCTTTCAATGTCAAACTTCATCTTTATCTCCTCATTTTTCCTACACTCAGAGTCTGTATTTCATAATACTGGTTAAGTCTTTCACAACCTCTGAATAATTGCAAGCGATTGAAATTATGGGTGCACTTGATATCTTGTGAACATATTAAGGATAGACCTCAAATTCATCTTCCCATGAAAAAGATTACGGCCTACGAATTTGAACAATGAAAATTACAATAATCAAATGAATAATGTACAAGTTGAAATCAAATTTACTCTCAAATTTGCACATTTCTAATATCTCTTTTTAAGATTTTCATAAAAATTAGACATGAACATCTTCATTGACCTATTACAACCACATTCAAAAATTTAAAACGGGGTTGAATTTCCAACCAAAAAAGTAGATTTGCTTCAATACACAGAAATGGAGGAAAGAAGAAGATAATGCATGCACTTGAATGAGGAAGAAGAATATGATTTTGATATAACCGTTTTTATTTTAGTTAGTCTTTCCTTTTAATACCACCAATCAACTGAATACATGTCACCATGTGATACATCAATTGAAGCTTAAAAAAAATAATGACAGATTAACAATGTTATGAAAGGTCGCCGTCAATTATTAAAACCAAATAGAAATCAACATTTCAGAGTTTCTACCAAAATTATGTTCAAAACATGCAAGTCCACATAATATATTTTGACTATGAAAGGACGATAAATCTAACACGTTAAAATTTAAACAAGTTGGATAAGTGATTGTGTCAAATATGGTTGTACCCCCTAGAGTAGATCCAATTATAAAAGCTATCAAACACTGATTTTCCAGAATTTTTTTAGCAATAACCAAGTATTGAAAAAAATACACAAATAACCATATTTTGAAGAAAATTATGCAAATAACCATGTTTCAGAAAATACTACAATGGAGGCGCCAGCTCACTTGGCGCATGCAATAAGGTTTTTGTCTTAGGCGACATCTCACTTGGCGCATGCACTTTGCTTTAGCCATATGAGATGGTGCGTGCACTATAAAAAGGGGAGGAGGCGCCATCTGAGATGGCTACTACGTGCAATTGTGTTTTTTATAAATAAAACACTCATTTCTCCATCATTATTCACATTTTCTCACATTCTCTTCTTATTTTTTCTCTGTTATTTGCATCATGACGTCTTCCATGATTTTCACCAGAGATGGATATGTTATTTTCTCGGCCACTAAACCTCCGATAAAAATTAAATTTTGGCACATTCACTCCATGGAGCGTATGAAGAGAGAGTTGATGTGATGTCTAGAGGGAGACATCGAGGCTTGGGCACATGCTGGGAGAAGGACCCTGCCGACCGGCAGGGATGAGGAGGAGAAGGTGGGTGCCGATCGGCACCACCTATATATATAATTGTTTGTGGTTGTGATGATAGGCAGAGTGAAGGGTGCAGTACCTGATGTTACTTAAATTAGTATTACATGATGTTACTTAATTAATATTACATGATGGTGGAATAATTTAGCAGTGGGATTAATTTAGTTAAGTTAGCAAATAATTGGACGCGAGTCGATTAGTTCGGTATGTTGGTATGTTGATGTATTTTTGCGAATTAGCCGAATTAAGCGGTATAATTAGTTGTCCGGAATTAAGTAGAATTTTACAAGATAACTATATAAAATAGTAGATAATTATAATTGAGTTATTTTATTGAAAAACATTGTTTTGAGGGTAGAAATGAATCAAGCCGATTCGCCCGGTTTATGGAATTATAATAAACGTGTGCGTTATATGATTAAAGTACAAAATTGGTTGTTCGGTGTTTTCTTATTGGTAAAGTGATTATGTGATTGAATATGTAAAGTGTTAGGCTTATTGTCAGTGATGCAGGAATATAGGCGAATGCCTCGTAATAAAGTTTGTGGTGAATGATATGTATGTGATGTTGTATGTTACATGAGTCTCATACATTTGCATTTGTGAAGGCCTGTATTGGCGGATTTGTGAAGTAAGCTTATTCCTTGTGCCTCTATTAATTGGAAATTAGTGAAGAGGGTTGAAGCCCTGTTGGTACCACATACATATGCACAGTTGTGTCGCATTCGAATTGCATTTTGAATTGCTAATGATAGTTGTGAATGTTTTATTGTGATTAAAGTTGTTTGTAAGTTGTGAAGTGGTGATTTTATATGACCTGATTTAATATATTATTTAACATATGACTAATTATATAGTTTGATATCTTACCCCTTTATTTGTTTTTCCGTTGCCTTTATACTGGTAACATGCAGGTAACGAGGAGTAGAGACTTAGTGGCTTGTTGGTGTCGTCGCTCTGATACATGGCACTCGGGGGGATGAACGCTTATTTGATTTTATGATGTTTTCAGTTTAATCCAAGTTGTTATTTTAAGTAGTTTTCTTTGAATTAAGTTGTTTAAAAGATGTCATGTTTCTTTTGAAGTTTTAAAGTTGTGAATCCGATGTGTATTTATGGAATCAAGTTGAAATATTTTGGAAGACTAATTACTTGTTATAAGTTCTTTGGATTAATATGTGCTATGTATCTATTGTGATAGGTTTTTATATTGTTGGTTTTTGGAATGAGAATGTAATGCCTCATGTTTGCGGAAATTTTGGCACTCTGATTTTAATATAACTGCTAGATAGATTTGGGGTGTTACACCACCAGTCTCAACCTCGACTAGAGCAAAGGCAATTGGAAAAATGTTGTTGTTTCTATCTTGTGCAACTGCCATCAGTAGCGTGTCTTTGTATTTTCCGTACAAACATATTCCATCTATTTGAATAATAGGTTTGTAGGACGCAAACTCTATGATGCAAGGTTGAAAAGCCCAGAACAGTCGATTGAATATTCCATTTCCGTTGACATAAGCACCATCTGGGGCATACGCCGCCAATGTTTCCATAATATAAACAATTTCAGGAGAATATGTATAAAGTGCATGCAGGTAGTGCGGTAGTTCTTTGTATGACTCCTCTCAGTTTCCATATACCTTTTCAAGCGCCTTGGTCTTTGCTAACTACACCTTTCTGTATGAAGGGGTATAATTGTATATTATAGTGATGTGAGAGACTATGGTTTTCACCTTTAATGACGGATCATTGCTGGCGAGAGGTAGGATTTCTTGACATATTAGATCATAATTTAGTTTACGATGATCATATGATTGAGTAGAATTGACACACGTGTGGGTGGACATAGAACCTATCACCCAACAATCATCTCTCAACACGTATGATGCAGTGAGCCTGAACACACAATTTGGGTGAACACACCTGAGCTTGTACCTTTCTGGATTTACCCGATCTACCTTAAAATCGACAGAGTTTAACATGTGAAACTTTTTTATAGCTCGCATACAATCTTCTCTATTACGAAATTTGTCTTTCTCTTTTAAATTTCCATCCAACTACATATACGGGTTGGAAAAAAACATCTGATGATGGTTCATCTCCGCCCATGTTGAAGTTTGTCATGTGTGAAGATGGTGTGTAGATTTCATTAGGAGGTATTTCAGGTAGCGCATCATCTTCAGAATCATCGTTGACCAAGTCGTCAAACTCTAACTCTTCATCTTCCTCTTCTTCGTCAACGACATCTACTTCTTCTTGTTCGTCTTCAAGAGGATCAACCACTTGTGACTGAGTTGGTCGTGACAACTGAGGCTTCTGCAGCACAATGTACAACTCAATTGAGTCGTACCCAGAATACTCATGACTAGAAAACATATTTTGAAGGTCGACTTCATCTTGAACCTCTCTACCTTATAAAATATTATTTGATTCTCACCAAAAAACCAAATTTTGATAGAAGATGTGTGTCACTGAACCTCGTCTAAGTTTGACCTCTAATCATTTTTTAAAATATAAGAAATTTACTTTTTTGTTTAAACAAAATCAGATGTTATCAGTGTCTCTAAATAAAAACCCAGAGGTGGGACAAATGTACGTATCACCGTTGAAATGTGCACTGATAACGTATTGTAGTGTAGAGGACATTGTGTTTGAATGTTTGAATGTTTGAATGTTTGAATGTTTGAATGTTTGAGTGTTTGAATGTTTGAGTGTTGATAACATTAGATGTATGTAGGATGAATAGGTTTAATTAAACTTGAACAAGACAAAAATGCTCCACCACTAATTCGCCGATTAAGATGGCGATATCTTTCAATTTTATACTTAAGCGCCATCTGGGATGGCGCATCCCTACATGTCCTATCACCTTACATGCATGTGCAAAAGACTGTCCATATGTTGCCATCTTACACTACACCTATGTTGCCACCTACTTTACATGTAGGTCTGTCCCATGCCAAGTTGAATGGCGCATGCTCTCTAAAATGCATGTAGGTGCCATTTGACTTGGTGTCAGCATGGCACATATCATGCATGCATGCAACCACCAATCACCTCATTAATTCACTCTAATACGATTTTGCCTATAAATATGGCGTCTGAGACACTTATTTTTCATCACCAATCGTCTCACTCTCTGATTCAAACTCTTTCATTGTCTTATACAATTTCAAATATGACTCTTCTCATAATAGATGATTCTCAAATAGGCGCAAGAGACAATATTGCGGCGTTTGTAAGTTTGTATAAATTCTTAAATATTATTTTATATTAATATAATTTTTATAAAATTATTATTCAATTAGTCATCTTATGGACTCTTACACTATTTACATTTTGATTTAGGATACTAAAAGATTTAGAATTCGCTCACACAACTACATTACTGTAGACCCATTGATCGTGCCTTATCTCGAATGTGCGGGTTTTTGAAATGTTATAAAAATCTCAAACTACACGATTGATTCAAAATATATACTTGTAATGTTCGAAAGATGGAGATCTGAGACACACACATTTCATCTACCAATAGGTGAATGTATCATTACACTAGAAGGCGTGTACATATTATTGGGTCCCCATGTCGTTGGTAAGACAGTGAATAGGTCGGTTCAACAACTCAATTCTCTATGCGAGGAATTGTTGGGCAAAGATATGATAGAAGGTAGTGGTGCTAAGGGCCAAGGTATATTACTAACTGAACTTAAAAAATATTATGCGATTCTTGAGTTGAATGAAAATTCGTCCGAGCTTGCAAGAATAATTAAAACTAAAAATTATATGATGATACTATTTGGAAGTTTGTTATTTCTCGAAAGTACAGGAAATAGTATAAATTTTATGTATTTAAGTTTGCTTAGGAACTTTGAAAAAACAAGAAAGTATAGTTGGGGTTCTGTTGTTTTAGCTCATCTATACAGTTCTTTGTGTAAAAGCGCAACAAAAGACAAATGTATTTTTTATGGATGCGCTTGCTTACTCCAAGCACGGGATTGGTGGAGAATGGAATCCTTAAACCCCGTCAACAGCCATGCATTCATTTTCCCATACGCAACAAAGTAAGTCAAGAACTTAAATAATTTATTATTCATCCTTTCGCCAAACAAATGTATAAAATTAACTATTTTTCAATTCCTTTAGGTACTACATAACGGGTATGGATTACGGCAAGAATCCAAGATTTAATGTCGCTCTATATCATGATCTATTGGATCACTTTGGCCCAGATGATGTACGTGATACCTTTGAAATTTTCTACTTTTAAATTATTTATTTTTTACGTTTTTATTATTCTGATTTAATTTTATCCACAGTTTATCTGGAGACCATATTTAGATTTAGGCCATGAACCAAACTTCGAAGATGCAGCAGTTTGGACTGCAAAGACTAGAATCATATGGTTCAACTTTGTAGAGATGCACCACAGCGACTGTCAAGATGCAGTTCGGAATGCATCAAAAGATACCATGTGATCCAACTTGTTTGTCACCCTGGCATCTCAAAAGAGTCGACGCCCAATGGGGTCTTACTAATTGGAAAGATTTTGCTCCAGAATGGTGTAAGATGTGGCATAGGCATCACCAACATGTCTTATAATTCCCTTTTTTCTTCAACCAGAATAATATGCGACACACTGATCAATATTTTGATTGGTACAGATCGATTAGTAACCCAGAAATACATGTGTCTCATCCGAGGTATTTGGTCGACCCACGAACACAATGGGCACAAACCTCAAATCTCCAACAGCAAATCCAACACACATCAACTTTCCATCAAACACCACGACGATACAGATCTACAAACACCCAACCACAATCATCACCTCAATACAAATACACTCATATGCCCCACACCCAATCTCAATCTCAATCGCAATACCAATACACTCACATGCCCCACACACAATTCCAGTCTTCTCCACATCCCGATGTGGGCCCCTTGTCATCTCACCTTAGCCCAGATCTAGGCTTTTCTGAAGAATATGACTCAACTTACCATCAATTTTGAGGGCATGGATAACCGACTGTACCAAAGCGGATCTTCTAGATATGGGAATCTGACTGATTTTATGGATCCTGAACGCATTGACTTTGCTGGGCCATCGACCCAACCGTAATAGAAAAATCGACAAAACTCACCACGAGATAGGCGAGGACGCGGGTGCGAAATCACGAGTCGTTATCGAATTCCAGGAGACAACTAAATAATATGTATTTTTTTTCATTATGTAATCGTTCATTTGTTAATGAAAAATCGAAGTTTCATTAAGCTATATCATTTATTTATTATCTCGTATTTAAAATAGAAATCAAAAAAAGTTATCTCTTGAATACACTTAGGCGTCTTCAGATAGGGATGTCAGTTTGGACCTGTTAATGGGGATCCCCGCGGGGAACGCCCCGTTCGGGGCCCCAAAGATGGGGAATTTTCCCCCGTGGGGGCGGGGATGGGGAGAAAAATTCCCCCGAAAGCATTTCGGGGACGGGGATGGGAAATACACCCCCCGTCCCGCGGGGACCCCGCCCCGCCTATTATTTTAATATAGTTAATTTAATATATATATTTTAGATTAGGTTTTTTAGTCATTTCCTTTATGTTTATTTATAAAAATAAATAAATAAATATTCATGTATTTATATGTAATTTTGTTTTAAGTATTTTGATATTTCTACTTTACGTGTGTTATCAATTGAGCAAATAGAGATATGTTGACTTTTGCTTTTAGTTGACTTATTATGAAGTATTTTTTAGCTTTTCAAGCATACTCATGATGCTAAATTTTATAATTATCCCTTATTAGTTTTGATGAAGTATAGTTTTTTAAGCATAATTATGTTGTTGGATTTTTTTAGTTGTTTAGGCATATTGTTACTTTAAAAAGTATTATAGTTCATTTTGTTGAATTTTATAGCATTTTATAGAAATTTATAAAAAAAATATTATTATTTTGTTTTCCATTAGTATTTTTAATAAAAAATAATAAATGTCAAATACTAGTATTTTTTAATAACATAATAAATATGTGAATTCTTTGTTCTTTTTATTTTTATAGAAAATATAAATATTTTAAAAAATAAAATATTAATGAATAAATGTAGGATCTATGGGGATCCCCGCGGGGAACGGGGATCCGCGGGGAACGGGGATGGGGATAGAAATTCCCCCGTGACGGAGATCGGGAACGGGGAATGAATTTGATGGCGGGGAAAAAGATGGGGAAGTGTCCCCCCGGCCCCGCCCCGCCCCATTGACATCCCTATCTTCAGAGATGGTTTAAGGCAAACATATTGCACCTATAGACCATCTCACTTGATACATCCACCTAAAATTAAAGAAGATGCACCATCTCACTTGGCGCCTCCATTGTAATGTTTTCTGAAACATAGTTATTTACGTAATTTTCTTCGAAACATAGTTATTTGTATTTTTTTTTTCAATACCTAGTTATTGCTAAAAACTTCAATATTTCATCCTCAATGTTATTAAGAAACATCTTATGAAGATATAATATGAAAGAGAACTATCTTTAACCCATGTCTTGAAGGGCATGAGTTTGCACTATCAATAACCAAATAGATTACTGATACTTACAAATTACCTTTAACCATGTCTTGAGAATAGACAGAAGATAGATAATGAAAGAAAAGTTAACTCAGTTTGGGTCAACAACAGATTACGTTTTGACTGAAACCCCTTAACTAATTATGTCAAATCTGGTTGTAAACCGATAGAGTAGATACAGTTATAAAAGCTATCAAACAATGATTTTCCATCCTCATTGCGTTTAAGAAACATTTTATAAAGATTATACTAAACAAATTATGGGGAAAAAACAAGATTTTTTTTATCATGATTACATGATATGAAACAGAATTACTTTATCATGATATGAAACAGAATTACCTTTAACCATGTGTTGAAGGGCATAAGTTTGCACTATCAATAACCAGGATAGTTAGATTGTTGATACTTATGACTGTCATCCTTGCATTGGCATTTAATATGAGCTTTTTAGAAAAAATCTAGTTTTTTTCATTTTTGCAAATGCAATTACACAGAAAATAGATCAAGGCAAATATAAAAGATCAACCACTATTTCAAACCGAACAAGAGCAAAAAATTTGACCAACAAAGAAAAATAGCTCACAATCCAAAATCTAAAACACTGCCAATTCTGAGCATTAATTGGTAAGCTCCATAATGGCAGCAACAATGTCTCCACTGGTAGCTTTGAGAGCTTTAACGGCTTTAGATCTTGGGACACCAGCTTGAGTCACCACCAACTCAATATCCTTGGGATCGACACCAGTCTCGTCTACATCTTCCTCTTCGGTAACAATACCAGAGGATTCTGGCTTCGCTCCAACATTGCTCAAGTTAGGAGCCTTGAACTGCTCTGCTGCCTGAGTTTGTAGCTGTGAACTCAAGTCCTCAATCTTAGCTTCTCCAAAAATAATGTAGGTGTCAGAAGTTGGGCTCTTGAAAACATCTGGCTTTGAGATGACAAACAAGATCTGGTGAACAAATACAAAACCAACATTCAGTTTAGACAAACATTATATAATTATAACTCAAGAAAAAAACACTCAAATTAAATAAATGTGTCAAATGCTAACGTTCTTGCTCTTCTTGACTGTCACACGGCTGACACCGGTAACAGGTTTCATTCCAAGTTTAAGCATCGCCTTGCGGCTCTTCTTTTCACTTCTGGTTTGTTTGGACCTACCAGATGCATCACCTTCTAGTCCTACAAAATAGAACACAAACTTATTGAGATTGTATCCATCATTGTAGCTTCAATCCATGTAAAAACAATAGCAGAATTCAACAGCCATACAAAACAGAGGAATCTAGACATGTGTTTGGTCCTATTTTGTAAAATTCATATAACCTATATGACACACAATGAACTATCACAACTCGGGTATAAATATGACTGCTGAGAATGAATTCTATATTGCCTTCAATTTCCAGTATCCATTCATGGGAAAACATCACAGCTGAACAGATAGTGATCCTGAATCTAAACAACAACAAAATCCGCTGAACTATTAAAGAAGAATGATATTCAACACTGAAGATACATTATATCACTATGTAAAGGAAGATCAGAAAAGAAAAAATGAAATTATAGAGAATGCAGACCAATACATGCAAAACTAGATCACTTGAAGAACAATTTAAGCAAAACTAATCTAATTGACTACACAGTTTTTAACCTATAAACTCTACCAAATTAATGGAAGAAAGCCACTAAACCTATGCCAAATCCAAAAAGGGGAAGTCACAAGCACAGCAGCAATAAATCTTATTTACAGAGGCTTACCTTCTATGTCATCATCATCCTCGTCATCATCTTCATCCTCATCTTCCTCATCATCTTCGTCCTCAACTACAGGCTCATCATGCTGCAAAAGAATTCACTCAAATGTTCAAAAACAATGCAGTAATCCAGCAAACAAAATATCCACCTTCTACGCTTGCATAAGATTGTAACTCAATGAACACTAAGAAATCATAAGAACATCATCAACTTAACAAATTATATGACTAGTTGTTATTCATAAAAAATTACAGTAACATTTCATTACCAATAAAACCTTTAAGTTAATTGCTTATAAACTGAACAATCATGAAACAGTCATTCAAATCCAGAATGCCTAGTATCAAACACAACAGGTAAACTAAATAAAAACTATAACAAAAAAATAGTGACATCTAAAACCCTAAATCATTTCATACACAGTCATCTATTACCCAGCAGACACAAAATCATAAAAGGGCTAACGGATACATAAAAAAATAAATCCCAAAACATTACAACAATAAACAGAAGCATAGTACTTTGGAATAAGACTAAAATCAACAAAAAGATAAACTAAAAAACAATAAAATTACAAAAAAAAAATGAAAATGAAAAAGGTATAAAGGATGAAGAAGAGAAGGTGAATTACATGGATCTTTTGCTGTTCGAGATGCTGAGCAAGAAGCTCTTCTTGAGTTTGAGCAGTCATGGTGGATTTCTGAGAAGTTGAGTTTGGGGCGGTAATAGATCCAACACAGCACAAGCACGAGCAACAACCTAAAAACCCTAAATCAGAGTTAGGGTGCTTTTATACCCTTTATTCGGGTTGGCCCGTTATAACCCGATTCTTTCTTGTTCCTGGTCCTGGTTTTTCAATGCGGTTCTTACGGAATATCCGTCCTTCCGGTAAAAAAAAACACTTTATTACTAGTTTAAAAAAAATTATTTTACTCTTTTTTTCTTTTTTGAATTTGCCCTTTAAGCTTTTTTTTTATATCATTGATCATTAATGTCATATTATATTTACATAATAAAAATCACGTAGAGAAAAAAAATGAAGGTTTTTTTGTATGGTACTATGTGTTTTCACTGTTTTTACATTGTTGTTACCGGATGAAAGTGCATCTAAGTCTCTTAGAACGCTGTTGTGGAATATTCTCACTAGAGGTTAAGGAGACATTACTATGAAGGAGATAGTGGACATAATTGAAAAGTGAAAGAGATTATGGTTTGGATTCAATTTTCAGAGCTTAACTTATTGTATTATGATGAAAATTTTCTTATTGGTTTGACATATGTTATGGTTACTCCTATTAAGGTAGATAGTAACACCCTGAATGTAGAGAGAGAAAGGTTTGCGAGAATTTGTGTGGAGAATTGGAGATTGATATGAAATTTCCAATTTCATAAAGGTCAATGTTAATGGTCATTGGTATAACGTGCAGTATGAAGGTCTTCACATTATTTGCTCCAGTTCTGATTGGTATGGACATCACACCTGTGATTGCAAGAAAACACCAGGAGGTGCAACTAAGAGGCCCACCGGAAAATGATGTTGTCCTTAAGCAAAGACCAACAGAATTGCATCAGGAAGTAGGCGATGATAGTGTTGAGATTATAACAAAATAATATGGAGAAAGAAATGTAGTTCATGGCAATTTGCTGGTGGTGCAAAGGAAAAAAAATGCAACAAAATAGTCAATTATGGTCAAGAGAAATCTTTATCCAAGCCTAGAGATCCAGGGAATTATAAAATTAATGGGATTGAGGTTTTCTTAAAAGGATGGACACAACGCTAAAGGCAAAATTGTTATACCTAGTCAACTTGACGTGATTTCTAAGAAACAACGTTTTGATAAGAATGGACACACTGTAGACTCGCGTCGGCCATCAGGCAGAGGGGACTCACACGCCAATTCCAAGTCTACCATTGTAAACCATATATTGTTCTTATTGGTCATTCGCACAAAACTGGACCAACGTTTAATTCATGTCCGGCACAAAAGGGTGTGGCTTGTACTACTAAATACACCTTTATGTTCTCATAGTAAATTTGGATTTATAGACCATCACACAATACAACATTCCACATTTTGAACCGACAACAAGTGAACCATATGGAAATAACCAACGTGATATGGGTAAGGGTGCTACTCAAAAAGAGGAAGTTGTTCGTGAAACTCCCATTTGAATTGGAGTAGGTTGCATAAGTTGTCTCGTGTTCGGGACTTGCTTTGTTACCTCCATCAACTTGACTAGTTATGTTAGGTTTCAAAAAAGTCATTGTGCTCTCCTAGAATATCTGAGAAGCCTATAATAATAAGGCTAAGAGACACATGATGGAATTATTTAAAATACTCTCTAACATTTCTAATAGTTATAGAAACACGCTTTGGTTTTTATGGGACAAAATCTTTTTGGGGTAGAGCTGGACATGTGAGTGTTCACTATGTGGATGTGCATGGTCAATTTAGGTGCCTTTGGAGGATAAAGTAGAATGGTAGTAATATCGTAACTATCGCGTATGATCTTTTTACAGATACAATTATAATAAAGCTATCATTTGGAACTTCCTCTTGGCATGTAACTCGATTTATGCTAGTATTGTGTACACTTATAGTCTTAACATATAGCTTTATCTCATTGATTTCGAGACTTTAACAACGTCATTCATTTGAGTGAACAAAAAATGAGGTGATTTTAATAATTATAGGGAAGATACTTTGTTGAATGTCATTGATAAATGTAATTTAGTTGAGATGGACATGTCTGGTGGGAAATTCATTTAGAATAGGCCTTGTATCAATAATCAAATGGTCTATCACAAGCTCGATATGGCCTTGGTTGACGTTGATTAGTGCATGAATTTCCTTGATGCATATGTTTAGGTGTTGGGTAAATTTCATTGTGATCATACCTCATTCTCCTTAGATGTAGTCTTACCCTATAAGATTACAGGTTGCATCCTTTTAGATTTGAGGCATCTTGGATCACTCATATGGAATACTCTATAGTCTAAATTGTTTGGGGGAAATCCTCATATGGCATTATAACTTGTCTCTGAAATATGCAGCACGATTATATCCTTTTTAATAAGGAAACTTTTACAATATCATCAGAAAAAATACAACACTGAGAAAAGACTCAGGGGTATCCAACGCTCTTTAGAGAGAACATATTCAACAAGACTAATTTATCTCCAACGGGAGCTTCGATATGAGTATGATGAGATCCTGGCACAAGAGGAGATTTTTTGGTATCAAAATGCTAAAGATTATTGGAATAAATTGGGAGATCTAACACTAAAAAATTTCATACTAAAAAGATAATCAGGCGGAAGAAAAATAAAGGGCATGACCTTCACCTTCCCAGTGGTGTTTGGTGCAATGATAATACTATAATCAGGGAAGAAGCACTGACTTTTTTTAAAGGTGTTAAAGATAATTTATGTTAGACAAAGGAAACCTATCTAGAGGGGGTTGAATATAACCTCAAACTAAAAATTACCTTTTAAAATTCTCTTTTGAAAAATGAATGAAGAATTATGGAAAGCAGGAGATTTAGCCTAAATCAAACAAGTTGTCTAAACCGAACCAATTATTACAAACTCATATAAGAGTAATATACCATGTGGAATACAAAACAACAGTAAGAAATTTAATACAATAATTTATGAATCAATTGTTTTACTACTATCACAATATAAACATCTTTCTAATGAAATTATTGATAAAAACGTAAACTAGAAAATTATCAAACACTTGGTGTGCAATCGTTTTTATTTTATTTTCCTTTGAACTTTGCTTATATGAAATACAACTTACAATCATATTGATTGTAATGTAATCAACAAAGCAATTTCAAGTATAACAATCAAAGGATTTGTCTATGTTATTTCTCTGAAATTATGATTGGCAATCATTTTAGTAAAAGCAACTTGGCAACAACATGTTGAATAAAGAAGTCTCAAATTGTTGGTTTCAACATGTCGAAGAAGATGTCCTAACTTGGAGATAGGACATAATATTTGAGAAAGTTGTTAGTAACGTCTCAGTTGATTTATTAGTTACTGAATATTTGGGGAATATTCAGTTAGCTGATGTGGCGTCCAAGATTGACAACTCGGAATATTTTATGTTGGTTTTGAAGATTTCGATAGTTTATATATTTGGAGACATTTTAGGAAACTATCTATTGAAGACCAATAATCTTAGAGATTATCATTCAGACTTTGTGCATCCTCATTATTGCGGTTTTGGAAGCCCAGCCCAGTTTATAATAATGTTATAAATAGACTGGTGTATAATTAGTTTTAGGTGAAACTTACATGTGTATTTTGTTAGGGTTTTAGAATCCTTATTTATTAGGTGGTAAGTTCCATGTCAGATGTTCTTAAGCTTTGAAGCATAGAACATTTGTGTGTCAGGTACTCACAAGTTGTGAAACATTGAGTACTTGTGTGTCAATTCTCATAAGTTTTTAAGCATTGAGTTTTGAGTGTCTTAGAAGAGTGACTTCCGTTTTGTTTTCTCTACTTGTGTTAGAGTGTCTCCAATTGTTGAGTGTAACTAAAGAGGGATTTAAGGAGGCGTCATACCTAGGTGAGTCTTAGGTAGAAATTAGGCAAAGGTTAGTGATTAAGTGTGTAGGTTATAAACTGGATTTTTATTGTGAGGTCTACAAATACTATTTAGTCTATTTTGTACCTGGCTTGGTAGCTCCCAGAGTAAGAGTTTTTGTCTCCGAAATGGATAATCATATCATGTGTTATTTACTTTCAGCACTGCTTTATTTGAATATACATCTTACTGTTGTGTGTGAAGTCGGATCCGGTGTCTCAACATCCTTTAGGAAATTCGAGATCTGACAACCAAAATTTCAATTGGTATCGGAGCAGGCATCCTGCTCTGACTCTGGGTGAGACTCAAGGAAGTTACTTTCTGGCGCAATGGATAAGGATGGTGGAATTGTGGTTAAAATTCCTATTCTTTATGGTACCAACTATGATAGTTGGAAACCTCACATGGAAATGTTCATAAAATCTCTAGGCAACAAGACCTGGAAAATGTTATCAAAGAATGGGAACCACCAAAGGTTACTGATGCATAAGGAAAAGTCACTGATGTGCTGAAGCCTGAAGAAGATTTGAATGATAATGATGAGGCGTTATCATAAGGAAACTCCAAAGCATTGAATGCAATATTCATGGAGTTGATAAAAATATCTTCAAGCTGATAAAGAACTGTAAGCATGCAAAATTTTCATGGGAGACCCTGAAGAAAGTTCATGAAGGAAAGCCTAGGGTTAAATTGGTAAAGCTTCAGCTTCTCTCCTTCAAATTTCAGAACTTGAAGATGAATGAGGATTAGGGCTGGCAATAAACCGAACCAACTCAAAAATAGTTCGAGATTCAATTCGGTAATTAATTCGTTGGACTTTGTCCATGAACCAAATGAGTCAAACTTGTGTTCAAAATTAAGTTCGTAAAATAAATGAGTTAAACTTGAGTTATGTATAGTTTGATTCATTTGGTTCATGAACTGGCTCGATATATAAGTTTCATGGAGACATCAATACTTAATTTTCATATTTATTTATATCATTTGAAATATGGCATAATAATTTATAATTGATTAAAAAATCCAAATTCAATATAGTAAAATATATGTCACAAACTTAAGTTATAAAATTTCATTATTTGCTCATATTACCTACTTTTGATGATAATATATTGATTATAAATATTATTTTGAGATGAAAATTATATTATATGAAAGCTAGAACTTTTGTCTATAATTCTTGTGAATACAATAAGGATAAATAAGATTGTTTTAAATAAGATTGTTCTAACAAGTTGAGTTTGAGCTGGAAAAAAGTTCGTGATGAACTCGAACTCGAACTCGGCCAATTCTTAACGAGTCGAGTTTGAGATGAAAAAAAAGTTCATGATGAACTCGAACTCGGCTAATTCTTAACGAGTCAAACTGAGTTGAGGTGAGTTCAACTCGACTCGACTCATTTCCAGTTCTAATGAGGATGAAAGTATCCAGGACTTTCACATAATTTTTCTATATATTGCAAATGACTCAGAATATCTGGGAGAGAAGATATCATAGGATAAGTTGGTCAGGAAGATGATTAGATTTCTTTCCAAGAAGTTTGATATGAAGGTCATTGCCATTGAAGAGTTCCATGATATAAGCACTATGATTGTTGATGAACCGATAGGCTCTCTTAAGACCTTTAAGTCTGTGATCAATGAAAGGTCTGAGAAAAATAAAAAACATAACTTTTGCCTCAAGTGTTGAAGAATCAGAAAATGATAGTGAGTTGAACTTAGAAGGAACATCTGAGGATCTTGTGTTATTAGAAAGGAAGTTCAACAAAGTGTTGAGGAAGTCTAGGTCAAATCTCAAAAACATGTCATTTGACATCAACAAAAACTAGAACAATGAAGAAAAGTAAAATCGAGGAAAAGGAGTTCGGTGCCATGAATGTGAAGGTTTTAGTCACATAAAATCTGAGTGTGCCACATATCTCAAAAAACAGAAGAAAAGCCTATATGTGTCATGGTCAGAGGAAGAATCTGAAAGTGATCATGAAGAAGGATCTGTCAAGCAAGTGAATGCCTTGATTGGAGCATGTGACTCTGATGAAAAATCAGATCATGAAGAGCTTACCTTTGAAGAACTAGTTGCACCATGCTAAGAGTTATGCATCAAAAGTGAATAGGTATGTCAACAAGGAGAAGAACAAAAGAAAATCATTGACCGACTTTAGGTTGAGAAAGTGGAATATTTAGCCATGATTTCTGACCTAAAGGAGAAAGTTGTATTGTTAAACTCTAAACTAAGCAGTATAACTAAATCTATAAGAGTGTTGAATAATGGTCCAGATGCTCTGGATGAGATCTTGGAATCTGGGAGAAGTTCTGGTAATGTTAGAGGTCTTGGTTATGAGGGTCAAAGAAGAAAAAAAAGGAAAGTCTGAGATAAAATTGTTTCCTTAGAAAAGACCAAGAACAGAAGAAGCCTGATCTCATGTCCCAACATCAGCAAAGACATCAAACAAGGTACAAGAGAGGCAAGAATTAGAAATGGAAATGCTCCTATTGTAAAAAGGTTATCCATTTGAAACTGTGTTGCTACAAATTATATGGTTGTCCCAAATCTATTCCAAAACGCAGAAAAAGGCACAATGTGAATGAACAAAAAGAGTGGGTTCCTAAGGAGGATAGATCTAAGAAAGCCATTTACACCTCTCTTAAAGCATCAGTTGAAGAAGCTTGGTATTTTGACAGTGGATGCTCCAGGCACATGACAAGTGTCAAGAAATACTTAGTAGGAATCAAATCAACTTCAATGAAAACTGACCTATGGAGATGGATCAAAAGGTAAAGTAATAGGTGTTGGAAAGTTGGATTATGTGGGATAACCTTACCTTGATGATGTGCTATTTGTAAAATGGTTAGACACAAACCTGATAAGCATAAGTAACCTATGTGACCAAGGTCTCAGAGTTAACTTTACAAATATTGAGTGTCTGATAATAAATGAGAAGGATGAGGTTGTCATGAAAGGAAGCAGATTAAAGAATGATTGCTATCTATGGAATTCTGAGGAAACAAAGTGTCATGCAGTATGTCAGAAGGTCAAAAATACCCGTAAAAAGGGTATTGTGCCACAACAAAAGTTACATGTTTATAAAGTCACGCAATATGTTAGGACTTTATATTGTGGCAACTTGAAAATAACAAATTGTGATAAACACCTTCTTCATCAGAGAAATATTGAGGTAAGAAATGTCAAGGCACATGAGATGAAAGATCAAGTCAGGATGGAAGACTGAGGTTTCACATGTGCAAATATTAAAAAATATAAAGTGCGCAAGTATAGGAAATTGCAACAGATATTTCTATTTTTGTGGGACAATAGAATCCTCAAATATTATGACTCTCGTGCCTACTTAAGCTTGTTACTTCAAAGTATAGTTAGTTGGACACGCTATTTACATCGAGCTTATTGGTTTCTGAAAACTCTTACATCCACTCAAAAATTATTATGGTCATTGCACTCTGTTGTACCCCAAAATTTGCCCTCTCATTTATCAATATTATTCTCACAAGATCTCTTAAACTCAAGACTGGATTAGGGTTTGACCAGCTCAAGACCTCTCATCATGCACTGATCACCCAAAATTAGGGTTTGAGATTGCACAAGGATTTTTGGACTATCAATGCTTCATATGACTTTCAAACATCATTATGGACCCCTAAGATTACTCATGACAAGTTTCAAGCCTTGAACCACATTTTTGATCAGTCAATTGGACAATTGACCTAAAAATCAGTTGTATTGGGGGAAAAGTCAACCATGGCCAATTTACAGTCAAACTTCATAATTTTTTATCCACATCAACATTTTAGACTCATATGTATCACTTGACCAAGTTTGGACCACAATTCCTCAAGAAATTTGATCAAATCATCAAAAGGGCAAAATGGTTTAAATTAGGGTTTTGATTGAGAAAGGGCAATTTCTAATTTTTGACCTAACAAATGACCAATTGGTTTGAAGCATGATTTCAAGGATTCATTTGTATCATCTTGACCTAATTACATGGTTCAAAACATTGCAAATCCATTGGATAGACAGATGAAATTTGCAGTCAATTGATCAAAAGTCAACTGTATACTGAAAAGTCAAAATTTGACTTTTTGGTCAAAATCAAGTGTCAAGGATCACAATTCATCAAAACATGTCAAAATGTGAAACTTGTTCATCAATAAACTAAAGATTGAAGTTTTGATTTTGAAATTTGAAATTTTCCTTAACTTAGAAATTTTTCTAAGTATGGAAAACTTCTTATTTACTCTCAACTTTAAGCCATTTTTTCACCATGAAACAAGATGATTCAAAGGAAATTCACAACATGAAAGTTGTAGATCTCCATGAAATATACAAATTTTCTTCACACATTTTTCCTTAAAGATTCTTGGATCTCAAGATATAATTTTATGAATACATGCCCATGAACTAAAATAACTTAGTGAAATTTTACCCTAATTTAGGTAGGTTTTTGACCCAACTTCATGGCAATTTTTCACCTAGTTCCAAGAGGAATATTGAAATGCATTTCAAAGATGAGTTATAGAGCATATTGCAAGATTTACAAAATGTCCAAGAACTCCTTGAGGTCATTTTTGAGTAGGGAGAATCGAAGATATGAAATTGGTAATTTCTCACTTTGTTTTCAAGCCATTTCATGAAGAACAAAATTCAAATCTGAACCTATGTTACCTAATCCATGCTTTACAGGTCTCAAACTTGTTTATAACTTCATAATTTAATGCTTATTCAGTTGACAAAGCCTTAATCCAAGCCCAAGAGTCTTTGCCCAAGTTGTAATTCCATAAATGGCACAAAGTTGCCATTGCCATTTTGGAAAAGCTTCACTTTTGCAACTTTTCAATTCTTGAGCATTGGACCTGTCTTCTCTGCACACACAAGTCCTATAAACCTAAAGCAATTTGTATAGAACTTGTACCAACTCCAAGCAGGCCAGTACAAGCATGTAGAGACTTGTCCCTTCACTTT